>JARHVA010000291.1:5710000-6200912 GCA_037957365.1 Torreya grandis | reverse complement strand
AGCATGGGAGGCATTAACTAGGCATGGGTGACCCATAATCTTGATATTTGTGGCACTTATGGCCTAGGGATGTCTTCCCAAGAAATGAGGTCACCTGATGATACATATAATAAGAATCAATTTTTAAAAATAAAAATTCAACAACTCTCATAGAAAATCCACTTAAGCTCTTGATTTGAATTAATTAGTCTTAAATAAGGTTAATCAACATTTATGCAATTTATTTGAAAATTGGCCCTCAATTAATCAAAATGGTTAAAAAGTTATATTACTGAGTTTTAATTTGACTTAGGAAGAATTAAAAGGTGATGTTAGATGCACCATAACCTTATTTCCATTTAAGATGTTTCCAACACAAAATAACAAAGGTACGTGGCATGTACAAATGAATTTAGGAGAAAAGAGTGATCTAGAGCACAAAAGGCAAAATCATCATTTTGACTTGAAATGAATTGATCAAAGTTAGCTAGCCCATAAATTACATTTCCATATTTAGGGATACTTTGGCCTAAATTAGCACTTTTAATTGATAATTTTGAACCATTTAACACATTTCATGGATTTTGACCTAAAATGTGCATGTAAGTACAATTCGAGTAAGATTGACAATTTCAACACAAATGGTGTTAGGAATTAGATGTCTACATTTTGCCCCTTTTTGAAAAGGCATAGCGAGACATTCAGGTGAAGTAGCATCTTTTCAAATAAAATATTTTTCAAGAAGAAATTGGAATATACCCATGATGCCCCCTCAAGAGGATATACTAGGATGAAAAAGAAGGATGAACTCTCAAAAAGAGAGAGAAAGTGAGAGGTTAACGCATGGAATAGATCACATCCATATGAGTTCATTATTGCACACATAACTACCATCAATGATAAAAATATAGTTAGAAGTAAAATAAGCCCCAGAGATGGGGGGGAATGGGAAAGATATAATCCATAAATGTAAGGAACACACTATAAACTTACCCAATTTGAGAGTATAAGATATTCACTTATGGCATTGATTAATCTTGAGACAAGTTGTACACTAAATATTTCCATCATGGGATTTAATGTGGAGAGCTTAGAATTAAAGGAAAATAGATAATGTTCTACTTCAAGAAGGAAAACACCACTAGAATGGGGTCTCTAAAGAGAATATAATAAGTACTCTAGTAGAGCAGATTTGATCATGATAAAATAGTTGTGCCTTAGTAGGGTGAATATTGATCATTGATAAATAATAAATAATTATTTTTCCCTTGGGGGGGTAGGAGGGCTGATTTTATTTAGATGTGGTTCAAATTTTGGGCCCCAGCATGGGTAATTGGCAAGCAAAATAACTCAAGGATACAGTTGAAAAGATAGGTTAAAGTGAGCAGGCATAAATGTACATGTGATGGTGTAATAGCTTAGAAAACATATAAAACCAAGCATATGAGAATGCACAAAGTGATGGGAGAGATGAAAATAGGAATGAAGATAGCCGATCTGACCTCAATATAAATTGAGTGTTGCCTACATAGTTCCATGGTGTAATGATATTGATATTAAATATATGTAGAAATACCCTTAAGGTAGGGAAACACTATATAATACTCCTTTAGGAAGGAATAACTCCACAATGTCTCTTCGAGGGGACAACCTCCAATATCCTCTTACAATATAAGACTCAATCCTTACTTGATATCTTTACCATGATAATCATCTATATATATATATATATACACACATCTATCTAACCCATGGATGGGTAACCTCCTAATCAAAATGTAGGCTGACCATTACCCAATGTATTACTTCCACAAGTTACTCTATTATCCTAATATATTGTACCCATATAGCTAACTAAGGGGATGTGTGCCACATGTCAGCATCTTCATCAACCCATATACAATAATATATCATATCCCTAGGTACATAACATTACTTCCCTCTTTGACATGTTTCATCCCCAAAACATAGGAAGAAACCAAATAATGAGTGTGCTTCAAATCATTACACACTTGTCTCCAATCTCGATCATCTAGCCATCCAAATGTGATCTTGGTAGGTGATAGCTCTCCAAGCTTGTTTCCAAATTCCCTTATGCTCCTCTGATTTCATTCATGATCATAATTATATTGCTTTGGTGTCCCAGCATAATTACTCCTCTTTTTGTTCCATGTACCATATTTTGTTGTGCTTCTCTTATTCCAACCATGACCATAGTAGGTATTCTTCCATGCATAGTCATAATGATTTCCCCATTCATTCCATGTGCCATAGTATTTTTTTTTTGGATTCCATGAATATCCATAATGATTGGAAATTATATTCTCTATATAGATAAAATGATTGTTATTATGACACTTCCTCACATGGTTCCATGATTGTTTCCTCTCATGATGATGTGGGTGTCTATATACCTCAACCTTTTCCAATACTTTGACCTAATCCACCTTTACTTCTACCTCTTCCACCTTTTCCATCTTTGTCTCTTCAGTAGATGAAGTGTTCATTTGTAGTGTGTCTTTATCTATATCATCTGAATCTTCATCATGCTTTTCATCACCTATTTCCATCTCATCCTCATGATCTACCTGGATTGTTATTGGTGCTTTTTTCACTATGATATCTTGTAAAGTGATTTTATTTTTCTTATACCAAAACATCATGAACATTTTTTGAACATTAATATTCATTGTTCCCAAAATCTCTAACCATGGATATCCAAGAACTATATCCACATCATCCATATCCAAAGCATAAAAATCTGAATGCAAAACATATTTTTCCAGAATGAGCTTTAGATCTTCAAACATTGAAATATTCTTACCATCTACTTGAACCTCTTTGATATTATTTGCTTGAACATGTAGATGCTTGGACAAAATCATGTTGATGAAGTTATACTTACTAGTAGGGTTTATGGACATAATAACCCTTTTCTTTTGAATGCATCCACGAAATTGAAAAATTGACTCATATTTCTTTGGAGCCAAATAATTTAAACCTTTATCATCCAATTCTTCTTCTTCTTCTTCTATTGCTTCTTCTATTTCTTCTTCTTCTTGTTCTTCTATTGATTCTTCTATTTCTTCTTATTCTTTTTCTACTTCTTCTTCTACTGCTTCTTTTTCTACTTCTTGTTTTATATCCCAACAATCTAAAAAGATCTGTTTCATTTCTATCCATGAAGAAAACCTTTCTGTACATCTCAACTGATCAAACCAATCTAGTGCAGGCCCAGACAAAAAAGGAAGTAATCATCTTTGCCCAATTTTTTTTGTAAAATGATTCTCCAAAAGGAGCCGCCATTCTCTAGCATCAATATCATCTTCCCCTAAAAATTTTTGCAACTCCATGATACAAAAAAAAAATTAAGGTTCATGAAACCCTAAAATGTCAAAATTGATGCATAAAATCACAACAAATCACTTCAAACAACTCAAAATATTCTAAACTTTTTACTATGCTTCTCTTATATCTGTTTGCGTCTCCAATAAAAATTTCAAATACAAATTCCCTATATTTCGAAAGATATAGCAAAATTATTATAAACCATAAAATAGCAATAACTCCCTCAAAACGAATCAAAAAATCACTATTTTTGTACTGTGACTTATTTGAAATATAATCCATATCCAGTAAAAAAATTGTGGAAAAATTCGCAACCAATCAAAATTTATTGACGATTCAAAAAAAACTAGGGTTTCGCTCCACAAATTGCCCAAATCGAAGCTCTGATACCACTTGTAATGATCTTGATATTCAATATATGTAGAAATACACTTAAGGCAGGGAAACACTATATAATATTCCTTTAGGAAGGAATAACTCCACAATATCTCTTTGAGGGGACAACCTCCAATATCCTCTTACAATATAAGACTCAATCCTTACTTGATATCTTTACCATGATAATCATCTCCTATATATATACATATATCTAACCCATGGATTAGTAACCTCCTAATCCCAATGTAGGCCAACCATTACCCAATGTATTACTTCCACAAGTTACTCTATTATCCTAATATATTTTACCCATATAGGTAACTAAGGGGATGTGTGCCACATGCCAACATCTCCATCAGCCCATATACAATAATATGTCATATCCCTAGGTACATAACACATGGACTCATGTTCCAACATGAACTTTAGGCCAATGTAGTTCACCCAAGTTTAGGAGAGAATGGAATGAGGAATAATGAAAAATGACCAAGAATTGATTAGACTCACAATGTATGCAAAGAGATGCAAGTCTAAGCATAGATAAAGAATCCTGAAATGCATGATACCTAGAATCCTAATTTTATATCATGAGCCTAGGTTTTGCAAAGTGTTTTTTAGAATCATTCATCAGAGTTGATGTTGATGTTAAGACTTTGAAACCTAAGCACAAAGTTCTTGCTATAGCAAAATAAATTAGGCATCATAAGTATGAATAAATTAGAATGACATAAGATTCCAATTGTGCTAAGCTAGTTTAAATGTGAATATCTATAACTAAGGATAATGGTAAAACACAAAACCAGAGTTACAGTGATTTATATTTAAACAAAAATGTAAAAATAAAGAGAAAGATAAACATAAATGAACCTATTTTGAAATCAAGATATGATATTAAGTAGGAACAAAATGTTTAAAAACAAAAGTCAAGAACATATTAATGACATGAGACCAAGATATGAATAATAAATATCCATGTGGACCCATCAAAGCATTCTTGATCACAAAGGAGAAAAGCAAAAAATAATCAAGGAAACACAAGAAAAAAAATGGAGATAAGAGGTAATAAAAAATAAAAAGAGAGGTGTGAAAGCGCAAAAAAACATAATAAAACACCAAGAAAACTCAAATAAACACACATACACAAAACCCAAGTTAATGCAATTTAAAGACAAATGTTCATGCATGTGTGGTAGAGGCATTAATTTCTACCACATCATAACAAATAACAATGAAAATCATTCCCTAATTAAATAGGAACAATGATAGAAGAAATGGGGGAAGAGAAGAGAAGGAAGGGGTTGGTCAAGCTAACTCTAGATTTATTAGACAAGTGGATGATACCTACATAGTTCCATGGATGCATGTTCCAAAGCATGAACTTTAGGCCAAATATAGTTCTCCCAGGAAATGGGATAGAAAAAAAATGATGATCAAACCAACATGATTTATAGAAGAAATGGAAGATACGATAAACAAATGAGAATGGTCTGACAAATAAGAAGCTGATGAGATGAGAAAGAATAATCTTACAAAATGGTAAGTGCGTGAGATGAGATGAAATGAACTAGTGTTTCTATGCTTGCAAATTGGAAAGAGCATTCAAACTTATTAGTTTCTCACAAAATGGTGAGAGTGTAGGATGGTCGAATAGGAATGTACAAATGTATAAAAGTGTGAGACAATGTTTTTATTCTTTTGTTGATCATGGTCTAATGTTTTTGGTATTTTAAAAGTATTTCTAATGTTTTTAGTGTTTTTGGGATAAAATATGCACAAGGTGGGACCATTTAGTCGAGGATATGCACATCCTAAGATTAGAGGTTTCAATAAGATAGATAAGCTAGCTGCAACTGCCCATGATCATAAATTAGTGAGAGTGAGGCTTCTTGATAAAACAAGAAAGAGTAGAAAATTTTATAACTAAGAAGATGCATCTATTCACTTATCTAAAGCTACATAAGACTATCCTGGTTGAACTAATTTATAGAACCAATGCTAAAGATGTTCATAATATTCATGAGACATAACTAAGATTGTAATTGGTCAAGGGATAAAAAGTGTTCAAGCTTATAATATGCCTTAGACATAATAAAGAATTTGCTTCTTGAAGAGAGCAATCCAGAATGGGATGAAGAATGTGTTCAGAGTGCCAAGGGTTCAAAGTCTTTACTATTGGGAATCATGAAAAGTAGACCAGGGTAGTATAAAATGTGTTTAAGGTAAGATAAAAGGGTGGGATAAAATTATGACAACACAAGTTGCCCCCAAGTTAGGGCTATTATAGATAATGGTTCAAAGTTGTTCTTGTGTAGAACCTCTTAAGGTGTATGATGTTCATGGGCTCTGAAATTTCTTCACTATTAGGTTTAGCCAGTCGATACGCTCCTGATCCATAGTTCATTATGAAAATATACGGTCCTAACCAATTAGGCTGAAATTTGCCTTTCTTTTTAGGTTCAACATTCATGTTTTTTTACTTCTCTTTTAGAAATAAGTCACCAATCTCAAATTTTCAAGGGAGAATGCATCTGTTATATCTTATCCACAATTTGTTCTGATAGGCCTATAGGGTTTCTAGGGTATCCAAATGCTTACCATCAAGAAGCTTTAGTTCATGTAGCCATGAGGCTCTATAGTCTTCATTATCTTTAATGTGTTCCAGTGATATTATTAATGATGGGATCTCAATCTTGACTGGGATGATAGCTTCAGTGCCGAAAATAAGGGAGTATGAATTATCTCTAGTTGGGTTGTAATGATTGGTTCTATAAGCCTAGAGGGTAGGAAAGAGTTGCAAGTGCTAATTATGACCAACATCATTGACAATCTTTTTTAAGATGGCTATAATGGTTTTATTTGATGCTTTAGATTATATATTGCCTTATGGGTTATATGGAGTGGATTTCTTGTGTTTTATCTTGAATTTTGCACAATGATATTTCACATCTTTGTTCATAAAGGATCTACCATTATCAGATATAATATGGGTTGGGATGTTATATCGACAGATGATATGGTAATGAATGAATTTGGATATTTGTTTCTTGGTAACATAAGTGAGAGGAATGGACTCAATCCACTTGGTGTTGAGTTGTGGAGCTAAAAGCTTCACTAAATGTGAAAATGTGGAGGTTGTTGGGTTACACAATAACTGACATCAGTCATAGCCATCCGACATCAGTGAGGGGTCAACCGACATCAGTTATCTTCAGCTACACAGTAACCGACATCGGTTATGGTCAGCCAACATCAGTCAGACAGGAATCGACATCGGTCACATATGCGTTCCCAGAAGTAGACAACATTTTTAATTTTAGGAGAATAGCTAGTTTGCATGTAAAGACTAATTTTAGTCTTGAGTCTACATTTCTAATTATTATTTGTTTTGGGTTCTATTTAAGAGACCCATGGGGTTGTATTTTAATTTGTGTAGAAGAGCAAGATCAATTGATATACGGGGTAGCAAGATCAAGGAGATCTACAAGTGTGCCAAGTTGTAAGCAAGGTCAATTGATCTGTAAGTGTGCAAGATCAATAAGATCTGTGGGTGTGTGTGTGCAAGATCAATTAGATCTATGGGGTAGTAAGATCAAGTAGATCTGCAACACACAAGGAATGGGCAAGATCAATTAGATCTGCAAGGTGCAAGATCAAAGAGATCTACTGGAGGGAACAACTCAGGATTTGAGTTGGTTGTAATTGATTGAGAGAGAGAACTCTTGAGGGAGAATTACTGTACACCCAAGAGGTATGGGAATAAGATATTTCTTCATTATATTTCCTTCTAGAAGATTTTAATATAGATTGTATTGTTTCTCGTATCTCATATTCTTTATTGTTTCTAGTTTCTAGTTACTTATTACTTCTAATTTAATTCCATGTTTAGTTGCTTATACAAAAGTAATCAATTGTACTCTAAGGAGGATCCTAACAATTGGTATCAGAGATAGGATCACTAACAAGTGGTAGAGTAGGTTAGTGTTTGTTGATTATAGGTTCACTCACAGGGGTTTCTATTTGAGTGGGAGTAAAGCAATGACAGAAAAAAGTAAACTAAGAGTGGAGAAATTCAATGGCAAGAATGATCAATTATGGAGGATGAAGATAGAAGATTATCTGTATCAGAAAGATCTGTACTTACCATTGGGTGGGGTTTTAAGTAAGCCCACATATATGCAAGATGAAGAATGAAATGTTCTTGATAGAAAGGCTTTGGGATCTATAAGGTTGAGCCTGGCATCATCTGTGATTTCCAACTTATCACAGGCAAAGACAATGGTAGATTTAATGGATACTTTGGCAAATTTATATGAAAAACCCTCAGCTTTAAATAAGGTATTTCTTATGAAGCAATTATTTAATTTGCAAATGCAAGAAGGTGGATCTGTATATAGTCATCTTAGTGATTTCCATGGATTAGTAAATCAGTTAAATTCAATTAAAATAGTTTTTGATGATGAAATTAAGGCTCTCTTAATCTTATGCTCTTTACCTGAAAGTTGGGATAGTTTGGTAATGGTAGTAATACTGCGTCTGCTTCAAATATCTTGAAAGTTGATGATGTTGTTAGTGTAATATTGATTAAATAAATTCATAGGAAAAGCATAGGGGAAACATCAAGTAATGCTTTAAGTGTTGAAAGTAGGGGATGGCAAAGAGAGAAGGACAAGCAAAGGAAATCAAGGTCAAAGATAGGTAGTAGATCCAAATCCAGAAATGGAGGTATAACCTACTAGAATTGTGGAAAGAAAGGGAATGCAAAGAAAGATTGTTGGTTGAAAGAAGATCAACATGAAGGAAATAAAAAAGTAAATGATGCAGGTATTGTTGCACGGGATGCTCTTATATTTTCCTTGGATAAAGTAGAATATTGGGTTTTAGATTTTGGTGCCTCTTTCCATGCAACCCCAAATAGAGAATTTTTCAATGATTATGTCCATAGAGACTTTGGAAAAGTTTATTTAGGGGATGGTAAGCCTTGTCAAATTGTTGGCAAAGGGAAAGTGTAGCTGAAATTACAGACTAGCAACATATGGGTGTTGAAGGATGTCATGCATGTTCCCATCCTGAAGAGGAGTCTAATTTTTGTAGGAAAGTTGGGTGATGAGGGTTACACAGTAACTCTCATAGAAGAATCTTGGAATGTTTCCAAGGGTGCACTTGTATTAGCAAGAGGTAAGAAAGTAGGTACACTTTATCTATCTACTTGTATTATTGATTCTCCTTCTATTTTATCTACTTCAGATGTAGATGCAAAGATGTGGCACTTTAGGCTTGGTCACATGAGTGAGAAGGGAATGGATGTTCTTAAGTCAAAAGGTAATCTTTTAGATTTGAAAAGCATAGATCGAGATTTCTGTAAGCATTGTATTTTTGAGAAACAGAAGAAAGTGAGGTTTCTCAAAATTGGGTCAATAAAGAAGAAGCACAAGTTGGAGCTTGTTCACGCAGATGTGTGGGGACTAGCTTAGGTAGCTTCTATTGGAGGATCATAGTCTTATGCTATAAGAAAGGTATGGGTTTATTGCATAAAGAGGAAATCTCATGTTTTTGACACATTTAAGAACTGGAAAGCCTTGGTTTTCAAGGAGAAGGTGATGGACAGTGATCAGCTCAAGAGGCTGAATAATTTTGAGCAGGGAAATGTTGATTTGGACAAGGTTATGATCTAAAATGAGCTCATGGGTAAAAATCATCACTCACAGGAAAACACAGACACTGACGTTGGTCAGGTAGAGATCAACGTTGATCAGGCAGGAACTGACATCAGTCTGGTGGAGACCAAAGTCAGTGATTTTGGGTAGGTGGAAACTGATGTTGATTAGAGACGTCAGGTGGAATCAACATCGATCGTGTGCAGACTGAGTTTGGCTAGATATGACTGGGATCGGTCACTGTTAGAATGAAATTTGGGTAGACAGCAAGTTGTCAATGAGTCTCAAACACCCATGAGGAGGTCCAAAAGGGTAAGTAAACCTCCAATTTGTTATTCCCCTTCTTTATACTACTTATTGCTCATTGATGGTGAAAAACCAAGAAGTTTTGAAGAGGCAATACAGGTATAATCTAGGAAATAGTGGGAGCATGGCATGAATGAGAAAATTGATTCCTTGGAAGAGAACCAAATGTGGGATTTGGTAGAGTTGCCAGCCAGAAAAAAAGACTAAAAAATGAATGGATTTACAGGTTAAATAAAAGAGAGAATGGACAAGTGAGACATAATGCCAGGTTATATGGTCTTGATCAAGCTCCAAGACAGTGGTATTTGAGGTTTGACAAGTTTATGACAGAGCATGGCTTTAGTCAATGTCAATGTGACCATTGTGTCTATTTTACCAGATTGGATAATAGTAGCTACATTATCTTATTACTATATGTAGTGTATATGCTTGTTGCAAGTTCACACATGCAGGGAATCACTGAGCTAAAGGTAAAATTAGCTCACATATTTGCCATGAAGTATTTAGGAGCAACAATCCTTGGCATGAGTATTTCTAGAGATAGGGAAAATCACAGGTTGATTTTGTCTCAAGAGAATTATGTGAATAAGGTAGTGGAGAGGTTCAATTTGCAGGATGTAAAACTGGTTAACACACCTATGGATGGACATTTCAAGTTGAGAATAGAATAGTGTCCTAAATCACATGATGAGGTTGAGTACACGATATGTACTAGACCTGATATTGCCCAAGTAGTGGGAGTTGTCAGCAAGTTTATGGCTAATCTAGGAAAGGAGCATTGGAAAGCAGTTCAGTGGATTCTTAGATATCTGAGAGGGACCAACAGTAGGCATTTATGCTATGCAAGGTCAAACACTTCTCTACATGGGTATGTAGATTCAGATATGGCAGGTGACTTGGATGGCAGGAGAAGCACCATAGGATATGTGTTCACTATTGGTGGAATGGTGGTTAGCTGGATTTCAGAGTTGTAGAAGGTTGTTGCAGTCATGGTGGCTAGCAAGGATAAGAACCCTGCTGATATGTTAACAAAGCTAGGAAAAAAGGAGAAGTTGAATCTTCATTCAAATTTTGTTGGTCTTCAATATTGAGCTTGAAAATGGAGAAACAAGCTAGAAATAAATTAGAGGCTATATAGGTACAGGTACAGGTGTAGCTATTTATCTCCAAGTGGGAGATTGTTGAGTTGTGGATCTAAAAGCTTCACTAAATGTGCAAATGTGGAGGTTGCTGGGTTACACAATAACTGGCACTGGTTAGAGCCAACTGACATTGATGAGGGGTCGACCGACATCGGTTATCTTTAGCTACATAATAACTAGCATCGGTTATGGTCGATCGGCATCGATCAGATAGGAACCGACATCGATCACCTGTGCATTCCCAGAATTAGACAACATTTCTAATTTTAGGAGAACATCTAGTTTGCATGTAAAGACTAATTTTAGTCTTGAGTCTATGTTTCTAATTATTATTTGTTTTGGGTTCTATTTAAGAGACCCATGGGGCTGTATTGTAATTTGTGTAGAAGAGCAAGATCAGTTGATCTGTGGGGTAGCAAGATCAAGGAGATCTGCAAATGTGCCAAGGTATAAGCAAGGTTAGTTGATCTGTAAGTGTGCAAGATCAAGAAGATATGTGGGTGTGTGTGTGTGTGCAAGATTAGTTAGATTTGTAAGGTAGCAAGATCAAGTAGATCTGTAACACATAAGGAGTGAGCAAGATCAATTAGATCTGCAAGGTGCAAGATCAAGGAGATATGCTGGAGGGAACAACTCAGGATTTGAGTTGGTTGTAATTGATTAAGAGAGAGAACTCTTAAGGGAGAATTACTGTACACCCAAGAGGTGTGGGAAGAAGAGATTTATTCATTGTATTTCCTTCTAGAAGAGTTTAATACAGATTGATTGTTTCTCGTATCTCTTATTCTTTGTTGTTTTTGGTTTCTAGTTACTTATTACTTCTGGTTTAATTCTGTGTTTAGTTGCTTATACAAAAGTAATGAGTTTTACTCTAAGGAGGATCCTAACACTTGGTAAATTAATTAGTTAAATATAGAATGTGCTTATGGCCATCTAAAAATGTTAGGTTAATTTTCCTAATGAGATCGAGACCCCATGTTGAGAACAACCATGGTGTTGTAATCGGCTACAATGGTAAGGAAGGTGCATGTATCAGGTTTCCATGTTGCTGACAAGGAACACACTTCTTTAAATAATTACAAGCATCTATCTCCATTTTGGGCCAAAATAGCCTATTCTGAGGAGTTTATTTGCTAGGATTGTACCATTGGTATGGGCCCCACACATTCCTTCATGAACCTCCTTTAGTGCCATCTCAGATTTTCCCAAAGATAAACAATAAAGAAGCATTCCATCATAGACTTTTTGATAAAACATGATTCCAAGGAGGATATAACATGTTTAGTGATGAAGGAATAGTTTTTGTTGGTTGTTGGAAAGGTTGGTGGAAAATACATGGCTATGGAAATAGTTATAAAAATCTTGGTACCATGGTAACTTAGGTGAGGGATTAGGATTAGCAATGGTGCATGCCCTCTCTAAATCTAATAGAATATATGCTAGTTAAAGAATATTTTAAATTAATAATGGGTACTCTTTATCACTACCATGCATTTGAATCATGGAACCAATCATTGTCATGGCATCAGAAGATCTGTTGTTGACTCATGGAACTTGCTCAAACTATAGAGATTTAAAATGTGTTTTAAGGTTATCAATAATTTGCTTGTAAGGAACAAGATTATCATCCTTTATTTGATATTGGTTAGTTACCTGATTTATGATTAGCTACAAATCTCCATAGACCTTTAAATTTTGAATATCCACTATATGGAAAGATAGAGCCTGACAACCAATGCCTCATATTTAGCCATATTATTTGTACACTAAAATTGTGTATGGAATGCTTTGGGGATCAGATCCCCCTATGGTGTGATCAAAAATATATCATATCTAGAACCTTGGGATATGAAGGATCCATCAAAATAAAGTGTCCACTATTTAGGTTCTTGTGATGCTTGTTCTCTTGTCAAGATATAATCATCTTGAAGGTTAAAGTTGAGAGGTTGAGTGGTCGTAATATGAGCTTCTATAAGTTGGTCAACAAGAACTTGTCCTTTGATTGCCTTTTGATTATGGTACTTAATATCAAACTCATTGAGAAGCATAATCCATTTATCCATGTGGCCTTGAAGAGCTACTTTAGATAAGAGGAACTTGAGAGGATCTACCTTGGTGATAATAATAGTTTTTTTATTTAGCATATAATGTCACAATTTTCGAGTGGTGAACACCATATCTAAACATGCCTTCTCAATAGGCATTTAATTATGTTCATAAGCTACCAATGTATGGATTAAATAATAAACCACATGTTCCTTACCATTATCATCATGCTGAGCCAAAAGTACCCCCAGTACATGTTTTGTGGCTAATATATAAAGAAATAATGGCTTTACTTGTGTCAGAGGTCATAAAACTAGTGGATTGACCAAGTATGTTTTAATCTTCACAAATTCTATCTAACAATATTCATCCCAGTGAAATTTTACCCCTTTCTTTAAGAGGAGGGTAAATGAGTGGCACTTATCTACCAATTGAGAAATGAACCTACGTATAGATTGGATCTTACCTTGTATACCTCATAATTATTTAAGATTATTTGTTGGAGGCATTTCCATAATAACATTGACCTTTGTAGGGTTGAATTCAATCCCTCATTATGATATAATGAACCCTAGAAATTTTCTTGATGTGAATCCAAAGACATATTTATTAGGATTCAAGTGGAATTTATATGCATGAAACCTCTCAAATATTCTCTATAAAATGTCAGGGTATCCCACTCTTGTTCTTAATTTTACTAGTATATCATCAACATAGTCCTCAACAATGTCATATATCATGTCATGGAAAATGATAGTCATTACCGATTGATATGTGGATCTAGAATTCTTCAAACCAAATAGCATGACTTGGTAACAAAATGTCCCCCATGGAGTGGTGAATGTGGTCTTATGCTGATCTTTAGGGGATATCTTGATCTTATTGTAATTAGAAAATCCATCCATTAAGGATATCATCTCATAACCAGCAGTTGAGTCAATAATCATGTTGATATTGGGTAGAGGAAAACCATATTTGGGGAATGCTTTATTGATATCATTAAATTTAGTACAAACACATATGCTTGGGGTCTTTATACTGACTATTACTATGTTATAAATCCACTCAGAGTAGTCTAGTGTTCTGATAAAATTGGCTCTTAACAACTTTTCTAACTCGACCTTAACCAAAAGGGCAATGCATGGATGCATCTTTCTCAACTTTTTCTTGATTGGTTTAGCATCAAGGTGAAAAAAAAGATGATGCATAACTAAATATGGGTCCAAGCCTAGCATGTCATAATATTCCCATGAAAAGATGTCTATATAATCCTTAAGAATGGATATAATATGTTTTGTTTCACTTCAGTAAGGGAAGCTCCAAGATAAACAATTTTGGGATCCTCATGGGTTTTCAAATTTTCTTCTATTGTGTTCTCTATAACGAGTGTGGATGTCTTCTAGAATTATAGGTAATGTATGGTCATGATCATCTTCTTTTGCTACATCTTTTTTTTATTCCTCCCAAAGATCTAGATAATATGGAGAATCAGAATCTGCCTTCTCAGGTAAAGGCCAATTTACAAAAACTTCTATAAACTCAAGAGAAAGATGCTCAAATATTTGATGTTTTTTCTAAAGAGATGCTTGTATTAGCTATGAAACTTGGGCTAGATGTACTTTCTACATCCTGAGGGGATGATCAAACTTTCCCACCTAGGAGCACCTGAAATAGGTTTTCACTCAAAGGCTTGTCTTTTTATTTACTCGACAAGTACCTCAAAGAGGTTGTCACTTGAAGATATTGATGTTTTTTATTTATTGTGACCAAGAAATTTTTCCTACTCTCCAAAGTAGGTAGAATAATTTAATGAAAAATCAAAACCCTACTTATGACTACCAATGGGGAATGCATCTCATAGGCCCATGCATTCTGTAATTGATTCTTCATTTTGAAATTCATCGAATCATATGACAAAATTTTGTTGATCCCAATCTATGAGTTTAGGAAGGAAAAGGAATAGGTTATAGTGAGTGTTTTCTTTAGGATGAGAAGCACTAGTGGTAAAGATATAATATCCTACTTCAAGAAGGGAAGCACCACTAGGATGGTTTTTTTGCTTTAGGATAGGAAGCTCCAATAGGTGTTATGGTTAATATGACATTTGAATCAAAAAAATATGAGTCAGTAAGCTCATCAAAAAGGCTATAATGGGATGATATGTCACTACTAGGAGTCTCATTACTAGTCACTTTCAAATAGTCACTATCAAATGTCATGAGGTCATCCTCTAGTGGTATAAATCTAAGACCATGATTCCAATTGAAAACTTTAGCTGATAAGGTTTCTAAAATTCCTTGTGCCTATGGGCCAAGGCCTTTCCTTATATAGTCAAGATGATCCATTATCCTATTAGGTATAGGATTCTTTGGATTCTAAAATTAATTAGTAAGGCCTTCAGAATATAACTAATCTTCTTTTGTAAAATCCTCTCGATCTTTCTTTGGTGCAATTTTAGGTACAAAAACCATAGGAGGTTTTGGTTTTTTCTTCTTTGGTTGCCAAATCTAATCGGTTCTATTAGGCATCTAAGAATTTTTAGGCTTACCAAATGTTTTAGGGGATTTTAGTAATTTTTCAGTATGGAGGACATCCTTCAGATGGTACGTAGAAATGCCTACATCTTTAATAATAACCTTTTTGGCTAGAGCTATAGGAAATGGATCAATTGAAGTGGAGGATAGATCACCAGGATCAATATAATTATATGGAGATGGATGAGAAATGATGGCTTTGTTCTTCTTTGTAATGAATTTAGAACCTAGGCAATAGTTATAATTATGAAACTCTACTTCAAGATGTTTATAGTACTAGTAGGGCTGCTGATAAGTGGGAATAGTAACCTCAATCCCATCATGGGGAAACATAAGGCATTGGTGAAGAGTACATGGAACTGTCTATACTTCATAGATCCAAGGATAATCAAGAAGTATATTATAAGTAATCTCAATATCCATAATATGGAATAATGTAGGATGAGAACTAAACCCAACCATGACTAGCAACCAAATTGTACAATTGACTCCCTATCGGTATTATCATAAGTCTTGATTATAATAGTTTTTAGTTGAATGTCTTTATCCACGTAACCCAATCATCATACCAATTTAAGAGATATGATATTCAGCCTTGAACCATTATCTATAAGAACCCACTTGATCTTGTGATCCACAATAATTATATCAATGTATAATGGGTTATTGTGGTTTGGACCGAGGGTGGACATGTCCTTTTGATCAAATGTGATTTGCCAAAATAAAGACAAATGTCTAAATAGGTTCTATAACTGATCAAGGTTTATATCATTAGGCATAATAGACTCTTGCAAAAAAATCTTGAAGATGGTTTTATGGACATCAGATGCCTGCAAGAGTTCTAATATGGAAATTTATGTAGGGGTTTTATCTAACTGATCCATTAGACTATAAGACCTTTGAATTATAGATTGAACTAGTTTAGTCTTTATTGGATAGTATTCAACTTTGGAACCATTGGCATAATGTTCTCATTGGGTATATGGAAAGAAATGGGTAAAGGACCCTAGATGATAACTCACAGGAATCTAGTTGCAACTACACAACCTATAGGTGGCAAGGAGTTATTATAATTAGAAGAGGGAGCCAAAGGGTCTTTGATGGTGAATCATGAGTGATTAACTATATTATGATAATTTTAGGTTAGTGACAAGCCTTTATAATTAGAAGAATGGTACTGTTGTTTAGGATTAGTAACCTGTGCAAATAGATTAGCAACATGATGATGCAAACTTGACATGGTATTACTAGGGGAAGAGGGTGATGACCCTATAAAGATGGGTCCTATGTTATGAGGAACACAAGATTGGCCACATAGTTTTATAGTAATAGTGGCAATATGGGTTACAAAAATACATCCCATAGTATTATTATAGTCATAAGGTACATGGTTATAAGCCATATTATTAGTGTGGGAATTTTGATCTCGATTATGCTCATTAAAATTATAACCTTGTTGTTGGTTATGATTTTGCCTCTGTCCTTGATTGTGACCATCTTAATTATTTCTTGGTGGTGGTGGATCATGTTAAGGAAAGGGGTCTTTGTAGATTCCCATATCCTAATTTGTATCCTGATTAGGGGCTAACTTAATTTCTAGTTCACCACTTTCAATAAAGTCCTCAATAATATGTCACAATTAAATGCAATGATATGCACTATGACTAACAACAAGTTGAAAGTTACCCCATTCATTCTCTTTGTACCAATCTAGTTTTAGTTGATCTTGAGGAAATGGCCTTGATACTAACCATATAATTAAACTATCTATAATGAGCCTTTGTAAGACTATTTCAACTGATTCTCCTAACTTACTAAAGACTCTAAAATTGTTATAAAATGTCCATGGATGTTGTCTCTAAAAAGTAGGTAGTGGATTTGGGGAAGTTAATTGTACATTTGAAGGAGGCATAGCCTGTACCATTTATACATGTCATGTTTCTACCACCCCATTTTTAACCATGTTCTTATTTTTACTAAATCCCTTAGGCTTATCCTACATAACTATTTGAGCCAATGATTTAGTCTGATTAGATGCTTGACCTTGTGTAAAAATCTTAATAAGGCCCCTAGCAATAAGAGCCTTCTCAATCTACACTCATTTATCAATAATTTCTTCAAATGAATTAGCACAAGCTAATCATAGATTATGCACAACTTTAGGATTAAAATTATATGCAAAGATATCAACCAACTATTTATCTAGTAAATTGTGTTGAAAGTGACCTGCCACTACTCTCCATCTTTATAGATATGCAATGAAACTTTCACCATCATGCTGCTTGGATTTGCATAAGTCAAAAATGGTCAATTTATGTTCTATGTTGTATGAGAAATAGTTAATAAACTTTTTTGATAAGTCATTCCAATCTGTAATTGATCTCTTAGGTAGTTTAAGTAGCTAATCAAGAGCTTGTCCTGCTAAACTTCATAGAAATAGTCATAGTAAGTACTCATTACTATGAGCAACCTCTTAACAGAAGATGAAGAATTCTTGTATGTGTTCACATGGATCTCCTTTTCCTTTGTAATTTTCAAACTTGGGTACCTCAAAATGAGGTGGAAAGAGGTTTTGGAGAATAGATAAGTCAAATGGATATAGGCATGTATCATCAAATTTGTACTTTTTGACTCTATTATTCATCTCTAATATTTAGAAAATTTCCTTCATAGAATTCCATTCTTGCATGTTTGTTGCATTTGTGGATTGGATAATATGTTATTAGGGTGAAATGTGCCCCTAGTTTTATTGTTGTTGGGGTAGAATGTGCACCTAGTTTTTTTGTTGTTGGGGTGGACTGTGCTCCTAGTTTTATTGTTGCTAGGGTGGAATGTGCCCTTGGTTTTATTTTTATTAGGGTGGAATGTGCCCCTAGTTTTGTGTGGATATATAGGGAGTGTATACCTTTCTATACATTATTTGGTTTTGCTTCTTTCATTGATTTGATAACATAGGTCGTTGATTCTTGGATTGTAAAACATTCCCTAAATTTGGTTGTTTCATACTTTGTTGAGTTTGGAAATTTCTATGTTTATTTACCATTTTTTGGGTTGGTTGAAAAAAACTAGCCAAATTGTCTAGGGATTTCCTTAATTCAAATTGAATGTTTGGGTTTTTGAGTTTTTAAAATAACAAGAGGTTCTTGATGATTGAAGAATGTATGTTCTATGTCAAATGGAACATTTTGTAGGGTCTCTTGTGACTTTAACTATTCATTTAGATTACCTTGATCCACTTTGGTAATGTTCTCATCTAATACTTGTTGCATACTTTCGACCATATCTTCATGTTCTTTCAAAGCATTATTATGAATTGAAGTGACAACTAGGGAGTCAGTTAAGTCTACAACAAGTTGATCTGCATATCATTGACTTATTATCTTGATCTTATCTATAAGATCTGAATTTGTGGGTTTTGACTCTATTTGTATTTCCTTTCCTTTGTTAGAGGAAGAAGTTATGTCTATTTGTGAAAAATCTTGCTCTTTCCATATTTTTCTCCTTCTCTAACTAAGGTATGCAATTATTCTATAAGAAAGTTAGAAGGTAGTCTAACACCTAATTTTATCAATCTAAAAAGGGCTTCTTATTGATCTTCTTAGGGCTGATATTCATTGTAATCATCTTCAGATCCTATTATTGCATGGATATCATCAAAAACAATGGGGTTATCTTGACCATCATAAAATTGCTCATATTCATAACTAAGGCCATAAGAGACCCTACTATGAGTGAACATTTGAGTCATGTCTAAAAATAATTGATCTATGTATTGACTAACTTTGGACCTATGTTTGGCAACCAATCAAAGTAGGCTTTGGATCTTTTTTAAACAAATAACCAAGGTACTAATAAGACTATAAGGGAGGGTGGTTTGAAACCATGCAAAATTTAGAATATTTGGTTAACAAGTTTACTCAACCTTTGGTAAAGTTGAAAGTATATAGATCAGAAGAGAGTAAGGTATCTCAAAGACCCAAGGTGAAAACTAGTACACTAAGCCTAGATATTTGTGATACACCCACACTGTAAAAACTAACTTTAAGTTTGACAAGTTGACCCTAGAATTTTAGAGTAAAGCTCTCCAAATTATGAATAATACAAAATAAATTAAGAAAATCAAGATGTAAAAACATATACGAATCACTAAGTATAAAGCTAAGACCAAATAGGTAGCACAACGTTGCCACATGATTCTAGTAGGATAAAATATGTTCTAGGACTCAAAGCATGAGTGATATGTAAGATGACTTGAGTCCACCAAGATGATAATGTGATTTTGAGTCTTAATAAATGACCTTCAAGCCAAATGGAAAATTGAACCCAAGTTAAAACAAGCTTAGTGCACAAATGGTGAACCCACTTTGACACACCAACCCTTAGAACTCAAAAATGTTCAATTTTGAATGTGGATTATAAATGAAAGATTTAAATAATCCGGGTAAAATATCTAGACTCAATTGGGTAGCATGACTTCACTAAAGTGGATGACATGACACAAAGCTTTTGATAACAATTTGAATAAGGAAAAGATGAATTTTCCATTTGGATAGTGTAACGCCTCTCTTGCTCAAGAAAGTTGAGGACAATGTGTTTTGGTTAAATTCATTAAGTTAACAAGTATTTTTAGACACAAATCAAGACCAAGTAAGCTAATGACAAAAAATAAATGTCTTAAGTCTAAACTGAGAAGGTATGGCAAAGTGGGGTCTACTAAACTAGTAAGGTTTTGATCATTCTAGGGGAATCAATTGCATAATGACTTTCACTTCAAGTGATGAAAAAGATAAGCACAAAAATTGGGTGATTGCAACATTGGATAGTTGTAAAAGGTCTCATCCTTTATACAACCACTACATCCTATTATTGACTTAGTGTAGTATAGTGTCCAAATGCAGATACATCCCATGTGCAACTCCGAAGGAGTCAAATGAAGTCAATGTCAAGAGGTGAAACCTTGGGTCAAAGCTTCCCTAAAGAACTCATGGGAGGTAATGGCATCCCCCTCACAATACAAGTTTGTATGAAAATAAAGAAATCATAAAATAGAAAGACTTTAGGGTCATTTTCAAGGTCACCCAAAATTTGACAAGTTTTTGGGGAATGCTTTAGATGATATTATTTCTAATCCGTAGAGTAGGCTATTTGCAATAAAAATGACACTTTTGATTCCAAGGGTTCCCTAAAGGGGACAAATAGAAGAGCATACATGCAACATTCCTCTTTTTGCTAAAGAAAACCTAAGTAAACAATTATTGCAAACAAGAATTGATAAGTGTGTTTAATTTTAAGACCAAATGAAATATTTGGTGGTGTTCATTTGACCCCTTGGTCTTAATTACAAACTTTGAAGACATTCACCAAAACATCTAAATTCTTTATTAAATACCAAAACAAAGTTCCTAATTGATTTTTAAGCATGTAAAAGATGATTTAAACATATTTTTATCAAATGTCAAATTTGGTCTTGCAGCAAAAATGTTAGCATGTCCTTTAGCTTTGAATCTATTTTTAGCTTGAAATAATGAACTTTAAAAAAATAGCTCTCAGGTATATGTTTTAAGAAAAACACAGTGACCAATGTCAATTATTACAATCGATGATGGTTACTTTGGGTAATCAAGATCTAACCGATGTCAGTTTTGCTAATCAATGTCAGTTAAGCTAGGTAACTGATGTCGGTGTTACTTGATGATGTCATTTACTGTGTAAAATCATGGCAAACAAAAATGGAAAAATAAAGTTAGAAAATCAATTTACATGAGTTTTAAATGTCTAAATGGATATTTTAGAGCTATAAAGTGATCTTATTTAGGTGTGAGATGTGTCTTATCCCACTAGGCATGCCAAGATGTAGAGAGGATTACAAAGCAAGTTAGTCAAGCATTAGTCCATAAATAATGAAACATGCATAAATAAATAACTAACCAAGTTTATCTATTCCTATGGTTATTACAAAGGATATCAAAAAACAAAATGAAAGAAAACAAGATCATATTACCTTCCCAAATGGATTCACCATACCTATGTGTCTCAAAAACATGTTCTCCCTTGATCAAGCATCCTTGTCTTTGTCAACAATGGTGGCAAACTCCTCTAATGCCTCAAGAACACTCCATAAAACTTAGGCTCATGATTCCAAATCACTAAACTTGTATATCAATGAAGCTTGAAATAAAAAGCTATGATCAAATGAAAAACCTTATGAAAACAATTTAACATTATAACGTTACAATATTCAAGCCTTAAATTCATGTCCATGGCTTCTCTATTTATAGATTTTAGAGATTGGCCAAGATCAACCATGATTGTTCATCTCAAGATTGAGATGTGTGGCCATAGATAATCCTAATATTTGGAATTAAATCCATAATTATCTTCATCGTGACCTTAGAATAAGGGGCATTGAAGAGGCATGGGAGGTATTAACTAGGCATGGGTGACCCATAATCCTGATATTTATGGTATTTATGGCCTAGGGATGTCTTCCCAAGAAATGAGGTCACCTAATGATGCAGATAATAAGAATAAATTTTTGAAAATAAATATTCAACAACTATCACATGAAATCCACTTAAGCTCTTGATTTGGATTAATTAGCCTTAAACAAGGCTAATCAACATTTATGCAATTTATTTGAAAATTGGCTCTCAATTAATCAAAATGGTCAGAAAGTCATATTACTGCGTTATAATTTGACTAAAAAAAAATTAGAAGGTAATATTAGATGCACCAAAAATTTATTTCCATTTAGGATGTTTCCAACACAAAATAACAAAGGTACATGGTGTGTACCAATGAATTGAGGAGAAAAGAGTGATCTAGAGCACAAAAGGCAAAATCATCATTTTGACTCAAAATAAATTGATCAAAGTTAGTTGAGCCATAAATTACATTTCCCTATTTAGGGATACTTTGACCTAAATTGGCACTTGTAAATGACAAGTTTGAACCATTTAGTTCATTTTATGGATTTTGACCTAAAATGTGCATTTGAGTACAATTCGATTAAGATTGACAATTTCAACGCAAATGGTGTTAAGAATTGGATGTCTAAAAATAACACTTATGTTTTCAAAAAAAATAAAAATAGGTTCATCATATTTTACTTTGATATCTTCCAAATTTTTATTCATCTAAATCACTTGAGTACAACATGATACCGCTATAAGATATTTTGCTTCAGTTGTAGAAAGTAATACTAAATTTTGCTTTTTGCTTAGCCATGATACTAAGCTATCACTGAAGAATAAACCTCTTCCACTTGTATTATTTTTGTCATCCAAGAAACCTATCTAATCTGAATCTATATAAGTAACCAAAGTTAAATCTTTGCTTGTGGGATACCATAATCCATAATCTAATGTCCCCTTGATATATTTAAATATTCTCTTCACCAACAAAACATGACTATCTTTTCGAGTTTATTGATATCTTGAAACCATACCTACTATATGCATGATGTCTAACCTTGATGCTGTGAAATATAAAAGACTACCAATCATAAATCTATACAAAGATTGATCTACAATAGGTGAATCTTCACCCTTGCGCACCTTATTTCTTGTACTCATTGGTGTGCCAACTAGTGCACAATCCTCAAAACCAAATTTATTTAAAATTTCCTTGACATATTTACTTTGAGATATGAAAATTCCTTTATCTAACAATAATATTTGCAATCCTAAAAAAAGGACAATTCTTCAAGCATAGACATCTCAAATTCTTTTTGCATATTATCAAAAAATTCTTTTATCATCTTATTAATGTTTCCTCTAAAAATGATGTCATCAACATATACCACAAAAATTAATTGATTCTCACCTTCTATTTTGATGTAGAGATTACTATCAACAAATCCTCTCTTGAAACCCTAATCTTGTAGGTACTTATCAAGTCTTGCATACCAAGCTCTAGGAGCTTATTTCAATCCATACAGTGTTTTCTTCAATCTACATACATGGCTACTAATATTTAAGATAATAAATCCCTTGGGCTACTTAATGTAGACCTCTTCTTCTATATTCTCATTTAGGAAGGTAGATTTGACATTCATATGAAACACTTTGAAAAATTTTAACACTGCATATGTAAGAAACATTCTAATAGCCTCTAGCCTTGCCACTAGTGCAAAAGTTTATTCAAAGTCTATTCCCTCAATTTAAGCATATCTTTTACATACTAATATTGATTTATTCTTAGTTACTTCTCCATTTTCATTCAACTTATTTTTTCAAACCCATTTTGTTCCTATCACATTATGATATTTTGGTATAGGCACTAATACCTAAGTATAATTCTTTTCAATTTGATTTAATTATTCATCCATTAGCTTAACCCAATGCTTATCATGTCTAGCTTCTGAAAAAGTTCAAGGCTGAATTTTGGATAACAAAGATAAATTAACTTGCTCAGATTCACTTACCATCATTCTTCTAGTGTGAATTATTTCATTTATATCCCTGATGATGTCACTTTCATTATTATTTATTTGAACATATTTGGATGGAGTTTTGGTGTCCTTTTTCTCCTTCTTCTCATCTTCATCTGATTCTTCAAAATCTTCCTCTTCAATAATTTTAGGAATGTCTATTATATCACTGATTCTTTATGCTCCATCTTATTCTATCCTGACACTTGCACTTTCAACTATTTTTTTAGTTCTTTTATTATAACATTTATAAGCTTTACTTTTTTAAGAATAACCAAGATATATACCTTCATCTACTCTAGATTCAAACTTACCCATTTTTTCATCGATTCTCTTTATGAAGCATCTACTATAAAAACTCTAAACTAATCAAGTGTAGCTGATTTGTCTTTCCATAGCTCATAAGGAGTCTTATCACTATTGACTCTTAATAATGCTCTATTCTAAATATGCACCACTGTACCAACTACCTCTCTCTAATATTTATCTGGTATCTTAGATTCATGTAGCATTATCCTCACCATCTCCTAAACTATTTTGTTTCTCCATTCAACTACTCCATTTTGTTGTGGATTACTAGCTGATAAATAATGTTTATTTATTCCATTGTCTTCACAAAACTCAATAAACTGATCTGACATGAATTCTCCTCCTCAATCTAATTTTAAGCACTTATCTTCAAACTAGTTTCATTCTCAACTAATGTTTTGAAATGTCTAAAATCTTTTAATTTTTTCTTTAAAAATATTACCCAAGTCATACATAAAAAATTATCAATAAGAAACATAAAATATTTCTCACCTTGAGTACTTTGAGTTCTCAGAGGTCCACATAAATCAATGTGAACAAGCTCTAACATTTGATTGGTTGATTATTCTTTTGGTTGAATCACCTTCTATCCTTATTCCCATGTTGATAAGGTTCACAAAGCATGTTGGATTGCTTTATAATCTTTGGAAGATTTTTGATTACTTGCTTCTTGCTGATGTTGATAAGATTTCAAAAATTTATGTGTCCCATTCTCCTATGCCATAACCAACTTTATTCAATCTGACTCAAACAACATCTTTGACCTTTGATGTCTGATAACATATAAAAATTATTACATGTTCTTTGAGCATCTGTAACCAACACATCTAAATCTTTTTTCCTAATTTTACAACCTTTTACATAAAACTTTAATGTTTGCCCCTAATCACACATTTGAATTACACTCAAAATATTATGATTAAGACCTTCTACATACAAATATTTTTAGTTTTAGTTTTACCATTATCCAAACTTAGTGTACCTTTTTTTGTAATTCTAGTAGTAGTATTATATCTAGATTTCACTATACCACCATTGATCTTCTTTAAGGTTATGAACTTTCTCTTGTCTCCTATCATATGCTTTGAACATCCATTGTCACTGAACCATGGAATTTCTTCATTTTTTGCATGTAAAGCTATATATACCAACATATATATTTTAGGTTGTTTCTTCTACCATGAAACTATCTAAACTTTCTTTTTGATGAATGGAGCCTTAAAACTTTGTTTCTTCTTGACTGACTCAATCATGCTTCTATAGTACTAGGCTATGTGTCTAAAGCTATTTCACTTGTAATATATTATGTCCTCTTCATTAAAAATTGATAGAGGAGTAAAAGAATTGTGGCTTTTACTTGACTCTGCATGAGTTTCCTTCTCCTTATTTTTAAAATTGTTAGCTCTTTTTCAATATTTTATTTTCTTATGACCATATCCATTAAAATAAAAACAATAACCATAAAAATAGGACTTGTTTATGTATTTCTGACCTAATTGCCTTTTGTAGCTATGTTCCTTCTAGCCTTCTTTGTTTGAGTGTCTATGGCTATTCATATTCCTCCACCACTGCTTATCAAATGTCGAATCCAAGAGCCATCAAATAAGTCCTCATCCTTATGCTCCAAAAATCATAATTTGTCACATCAAACAAAGGTGCCTTATTTATAGAAAAACCTTCATGTGATCTAGCCATCATGCTTTCTCTGATCTACCTGCAAGTTGTAAAACTTTTTCAAAAAGAAACCTACTTTGATACCAATTGTTAAGCATAAAATATATTGAGAGGGGGGTGAATCAATAAATTATATATCTTTTATTTAATTTGATTTTTTTAACCACTTAATCACATATTAAAGATATGAAATAAAACTAAAATAATAACATGCACTACACAAGAGAGAGAGACACAAAATTTTTATGTGGAAATCCAAAATGGGAAAAACTATGAAGAATAATCTCAATTATAAGAATGATCACCAATTCAAGTTACAAAGTTCACAAGCATCAACTTACAAGAGCACCAACCCCTTTGCCAATCACCAACACAACAACTATTTATGAGCACCAACCCATAAGAGCACTAACCCCTTGAAAATATTTGTGAGCACCAACCCACAGGAGAAATAACCCATATTGTGTATAAAACACAACTATCTCTCAATGTTGTTTACTCAAAAAATGATAGAAATCTACAATATATCCTAATTTTCTCTCCTCTTTTCTTATAAAATAATTACAAAACCATGCACTCTCTTTCATATTACAAATAGATTCTCAAACCTTTATTTATATATTTCCAAATGACCTTTGGCATTCACCCTTTGTGACCCTTCAATCCTCATGGAAAATTGCACCAAACTTGCATGACCCTTCGTATTCTTGCATTTGAAAATTCACATGGTGATCCTTCATAAGAAAATGTGTCCTTTCCTCTTTTGTTTTTATCTTAGTGACCTTTCAAATTCCTTAAGGTGTCTCTTCATGTAAAAATTCACCATACCCTCTTTTGTCTTCACATGGTGACTCTTGGAATTCCTCAAGATGACTCTTTATGAGAAAATGCATCCCATTCCTCTTCTGTCTTTACCCCGTGACTCTTTGACTTCTCCATGGGCCCTCTTTTAACTTATATGCAACCAAAAATATATTCATTAATATTAAATAAATATTAATACATATTAGCCAAGATATAAATATTAAAAACACCATTAACTACAATGGGGCCTTTATCACCAATGCTAGACCTTTGACATCAATGACAATATTTCCAACAGAATCTCCCATGAGACTCACTAGTTAGTATCATCCCTTCCCTACTTACTTGTACATAATCTTTTTCAATTTCTTGTACATAGTCTCCTTATAGTTCATAACATTTCAAAAACATTCAAATATTCTAAAATATCAAAAACCTTCAAATAATTCAAAAACACCAAAAACATTTTGATTGTATGCATTATCCATGCTTTACATTTCTACTGCAATGTTTGACTTACATTTGTTATTCTATGCTATTATTTGTCAATTTATCTACATTACCATGCCTCACTTGATCTTATTTTAGTGTGTGTAGTGACATCTATCTCTTTGATTTCTTTACTCTACCCATTGAGGAGCATCTTACTTCTATATTGAGACACACATCAATATATCTACCCACTGGGGGCATATTCTACATGACTACACCATCTAGGTTATGTGATTCCTATACCACACACTCTAGTTATCATGTTGATGTATATTATTTACTAGCTTACACAGAATACTCTATCAACACTCACTAGTATATAGCACTTGTGTATTTCTTAGCATATACCTAGTCTTTTACTAACATGTCTTCCATACTTTCCCTCTTGCTTTGCTTAGTTAGATGCTATTATATTTCTAGTTATTACATGCATTCCTTTCTTACTTTGTGTAGCTAGATATGATTGTATTTCTTAGTTTCTAATTATCTTCTATATGTTTATAAGGACATTTTCCAATGTCCTTTTCTTCTATGTATTGTGCATGCCTTAGGACATTTTCCAATGTCCTATGCATGCACTCTTTTATGTGATTATGGATTTCACACCAAACTTATTGTTTTAATTATATGTGTGTGTGGTATTTGAACATGCCCTATATGCTTGTTTTCTAGTTTGAATGACATGCGCTCATGTCCCTTGTTTGATTTTCCCCTTGGCTACCACTGTATGCTTATTACTTGTTTGTTTCTCATTGTTTACAATGCCATGATCCACATCATACATTATCTTGCTTTCATGGATGCCATGATGGACATCATGTTCCATCCCTTCATAACAACTAATAATTAACAACTAACTAGACTTCCAATTCTAGTTTAGTACTTTACACATGTTATCACATTGTTATATCTATCTAGGATACCCCTATTAATCTAATAATCTCACATTATAAACCATAATATATCTTGAGACATGTTGTCAATTATCATTACTATATCATGTATCTTTGTAGCATAACACACTTACAAGGCTCTTTCTTCTAAGGTTAGTCATTATAGGGTCTTCATTCCTACCCTCAATAGAGGGGGTAACAAAAAATAGTTTTGTCATAGAGATCAAAACTCCTAATGATCAAAAATCCAAATTTTAGAACACCTAGAATAGAAACTAGACATCTAAATAGTTAGAAAAGACCAGGCAGACAGTGAAAATGTTAAAATAATCATTAGATTTGGCCTAAGATAACAATTCCAAGATTTAAATAAAATACTAGTGTCAAAACTATCCACTTTTGGTGCTCCTATTAAAAAAAAAAAAAAAAACTAGACTTTCTAGAAGTAAGCAAAAACGTAAGTTTAGCTATAGTTTTGCATAGTTAGACAATTTCAAAATTAGCAATTTTTAGTAGAATTCTACTTAAAGAATCTAGATATATGGGGCATCATGTGTGGCATGATGTATCTCACTTTTATTTTTAGATATAGTAGTTGGTATAACTTTTAGATTAGAATGCATGTTCTAGATACTAGTGATTAGGAGCAATGTGCATATCACATTTGTTTTATTTTCTTTTTGAGTTCAACATTACCTAAGAATTCTTAGTAGTTACATGCCTTATTAAATTTTTATGTGGTTTTCATCATTTTTTATTGGATTTCATACAAACCTAACTTCCACATTTTGGAGTGACTTTCATATAAACCTAGTGTACCAATTTTGGAGTGGCTTTCATACAAGCCTAATCTCCAGTTTTTAGAGTGACCAAGAGTGGCCTAATTTTTAGCATATATTAATATATACACACCAAAATTATTAGATAATAGTACATTTATGGGCTTTAGGATCCATCTCATATGACATACATTTTATACCAGTATCAATTAATAGCTTCACTTCATGGGGCAATGATGGAGCCAAAGGACTAGCTAGCCTTTGTATTCTTGAGCCACCTATCCAAAGGGATTAGACACATATTATAAACATAAATAAACACATTCATGATCACCTAGATTCACTTAGTGGGTGACGATGGATCCAAAGGGCCAACATTTATAATCTTGAGCCACCTATTTAGAGGGATTAGACATGCAGTCCAAACATTGATCTACACATGTAAGATCACCTAGTTTCACTTAATAGGAAATGATGGAGCCAAAGGGATAGTCTTTTCATTCTTGAGCCACTTTTGAGAAATTGATTACTTAGATCCATTCATGATATTACTCTTATTTTAGCACACATCCATTATCATCCAACATCACTCAGTATCATACTAGGTTTTTGATTAGTTCGCATACTCAATGAGGTGTATTCATTCCTTTTTCTTCCTTTCTCTCTTACCTAGATTTATACATTCTTATTTTAGGTATATTTTATCTATTAAGAACTGATCTACTCTTTGTTTTCTTGTAGGTTCATTCTTCACAGTGTGCTCTCTATGAACACCCAACATCACACAACTTCATGAGCTTTATCCTTATAGCTAAGTTTAGGTATGCTTTCTATTTTTTATTTATCCTAGTATTTATCTTTGTTACATCAATAGAATAAAGGGGGGGATATAATAATATAAAATTTGAAAATTGATAACTTGAGCATGGATAATGATACCCAACCCATAGGTCCTTGTTTTCTCTCCTAACCATCTTGGATTATTTTCATTGATTATTAGTCATCTATAGCCTTCTAAACTTAGTCTCAGCTCACCCAAACTACTCTTTCCAAGATATATCAATCCCCCTATGTCCCATCTACTCAAAAAAATAGCACCACACTAGGACTATAGAGTCGGTGCCACTCCTATCTACTTTTGGTGCTCTTGTCCAATTCTATTTTTGGCCCCAACAATCAATTTCATTTGGTTCTCCATCCTTCTCCTTGTTAGCCTATTGCAAGCACATTCAACCCATGACCAATAGATTCCTATAAATACCCATTTAAATATCATTTTGAAAGGGTTGGCAATTATCACTAAGCAAACAAGAATACAAGTAAAACCACTAGAGTAATCTTCTCTATTCTCTGCATATAGCCATCTAACATACTTACAAGCTTATCCAAATCCTTACACTAATCCCTATCCATCTAAATCACATTTATTTTAGCATTTTACATCTTCATACACACTATTGTATAAAGCACATCGAGTGGGAGAACTACATATGGCTTGATCCCTCTTCATAGTATTGGTTTGTAGGCAACATGCCCACACAAGGGGTGTGGATCCACGTCCAATGAATCTTATGCATAATAAACCCCCCTCTTTCTTGAAATTGGTCAAATAATAATGGAGTATAAGTTTTAAATATAAAATCTACTCTATAGGGAGCTCTATAAACTTTCAATTTCTAAAAATTTATGGATAGGGTCATATAGACTTGGTGAATAAAACTAAAAAACTCAAATCCTCAAGACAATAATGATAGAGGTGGACTAAAGCACTAGTGCCACTCCTATCCACTTTTGATTCTCCTATCCAAATATAAAATGAAGGTTAGATCTTAGTTTGTGATAGTGTCCCAATCCTACACAGTGAATTCTAACCTCTATCTCAATGAGATAAGTTAGTTTTTAGCTAAGTCTTGTTTTCTTTCCCTTATTACTATTTTTAGAAAGATTAAAATTGTAATAAAATTTCACAAATCAGTAACTTAATAATTGTAATATTTATTTACTAATTTTACTACTCAAACCCTTTAACTAAATTAGGAATAATATACCAATATTTCCAAAATTGTTAAATCAAATACATGACACCATAATAGGGAGTCTCTTATGAGATTCATCGGTTAGTATCATTTCTTCTCAGTATTTCTTGTACATAACTTCTCTTCAATTTCTTATACATAGTTTCTTATGATTGATTGTACATATCAAATTTCAAAATACCAAAAGCATTCATATAGTTTCAAAATACCAAAAATAATATAACATTTCAAAAATCCAAAAACATTCAAATATTAAAAAATTCAAAAACATTTCAATTTTATGCATCATCCATGCTTTAAATTTCTACTACCATGTTAGACTTACATTTTTGTTCTATGCTATTGTTTTTTGATTTATCTACATTACCATGCTTCACTTGATCTTCTTTGAGTGTGTGCAGTTAGATCCTTGATTACTTCACTTTACCCATTAAGGGGACATCCTACTTGTACATTCAAGACACACATCAATATACCTACCCACTAGGGGCATCTTTTACATGAATACACTACCTAGGTTATGTCATTCATACACTACATACTCTAGTTAGTATGATGATGTATATTACTTACTATCTTACATAGAATACTCTATCAACACTCACTAGTATATATCACTTGTGTATTTCTTAGCATATACTGGGTCTTATACTACATTTTTTGCATACTTTCACTTCTTTATTTGATTAGTTAGATGCGATTATATTTCTAGTATTTACATTATTTTCTTTCTTGGTTTGAATAACTAGATATGATTGCATTTCTCATTTCCTATTCTATGTCTTATGTGTACCTTAAGACATTTTCCATTTTCCTTTGCTTATACTCTTATATGTGCTTATGACCCTTGTGCCAACCTTGCTTTTTTCATTTGTATATGTATTTGGCATTTAAACATACCTTGTATGCTTGTTTTCTAATTTGAGTGACATGTGCCCATGTCCCTTATTTGCTTGGCCCCTTGGACACTTGTGTATGATTCTTGATTCTTACCTTATATATTTGTTTTCTTGTTTGCTTTTCAATTGTTTGGAATTCCATGATCCATATCATTAACTCTCTTTCTTTATTGGATGCCATGATGGACATCATGTTCCATCCCTCCTTGATAACTAACAACTAACTAGACTTCCAGTTCTAGTTTGATATATTGCACATGTTATTACATTATTACATCTATTTAGGCATACTCATGTTGATCTAATAATCTCTATTACAAACTATGCTATATCTTGAGATATCTTGTTGATTATCATTGCTATATCATGTATTTTCCCATCATAACACAATCGTAGGGCTCTTTCTTTTGAGGGAAGTCATTGTAGGGTCTTCATTACTACCCTCAAAAGAGGGGGGGAATAGGGGTTTTATCATATAGATTAGAGCCTCTAACTAATAAAAAATCATCTTTCAAAATACCCAAAATAGCAACTAGAGTTCAAACCAGGCATAACAAACCAGATTGATAGTGACAATTATAGAACAATCTTCAAAATGAGTATATAACAAAAGCACCAAGTTTGGACTACATTTCCAAATAGTAGTATGTCTTATTTCAGTGTTCCTATCTAAATAAAAAAAATGATTTTCCAAAAATAGATAAAAAAATTAAGTACACTTATAGTTTTATTAGAAATAGTTTAGTTTATAATCATTAATTTTAGTATAATTTTTCTTAGAGAATCTAGATATAAGGGGTATCATGTGTGGCATGATGGCTCTCACTTCCAATATTAGATTAGGTAGTTGGTATATCTTTTAGATCAAAATCCATGTTACAAACACCAATGATTGGGGACAAAGTGTTTCTACTCGTTTTTGCTTTTTACATTTAGAAGAAATAAGAAACTAAAGATAATGGTCATGGGTTAGATGATACCCAGATTAAGTTGTGCACCGTATCTAGACATTGTAGGAGCTCCTCTTTGGCTGTGGAGGACGACACCTATAGATAAGAAGAAGAATAAAATAACAAAAAATGTTAGAGAGATATATGGTGGACTGCCAAGCGATATGCTCAATCCTGGAAGCGTAAAAACTTCTTTGAGGGATGACAGTCCACTATTTATGAAAAAGAGTGTTACATAAAAGAAATGGTGAAAGACTAAGAAAGAGAAATAAAGATAATGCGTACCTATTCTCTGCAATCAGTCTACCAAAGTCACTGACGTCAGTAGTCCTACCGGTGTCGGTTGGTAAAGTTGTCAACGTCGGTTATATTACCGATGTCGATAGGGGCAATGGGCCTTTGACGGGTTTCTGGTTGATGTCTTTGGTCAACAGAGGAGTCTAGGAGGTCTGTGGGAGTTTAATAGTTTGTGTAGGATTGTAGGGTAGTGAATATGGTCTGGGAAAGGGCCCAAGTAGAGGACAGGGGTGGAAAGAGAATAAGGATGAGAGGGAGGCTTTTCAGCCTCTCCAAGAAGAAAGTCGGGTTGTCTATCAACAGTACTCAAGAATATTCAATGGAAACTAATTACCAATTCCTTCTAAAATACTGAAATTAAATAGAAGAATACTTATCTCTATTTGGATGGAGAACCAAGAGTGTCAGGATGCTTGTCCTTGATGCGGCTGATGTAGGAGACTTCGTACAATCTTCTAATCCAATGTTTGGAGTGAATTCTACAGAGTTTCTTAGCCTGGAGAGTGATGATAGAATGTTTATGCCTCGTCCCAAAGCCTACCTTTGATATGTAAAGAGTTGAGGAATAAGAGAATTTGGATCCTTGGGTTTGGGCCTGCAGCTGAGGTTAGAATTTAGTTTTAAGTAACCGACGTCGACGATCCTGCCGGCATCGGCCGACTGTTGACCGACGTCAGTGGATAGAGAATGGGAAAAAAGGCTATTTTTATCATTTTTCCCATTCCTCCATCTACCAAGTTTAGTTGTCATTGGTGAATGGTCTAAAAGCAGGTTTAATAGGCACGAGAGTTAGTGAGAGAGTTGGAATAGGTCTTAGGTAATTATGATTTGGAGGACTTAGTCATAGGGTGATAAATGGTCTAAGGGCAAGGTATCCAAGGTGAGGTGTCTAGGGTGATGTCATTAATTTAAAATAAGTAATTTATTTTAAATTAATAAAGTGTGCAAGGGACCAAGGGGAGTCGACACAATTTTGGTGTCTACATTTTCCCCTTTTTGTCTTGTTGGTTATTCTGACGAACTGCAAGACAAAATTAAGAGTAAGTTGCTCTAGGTATGGGATAAAGTGTAGGTTGCCCCAAGTATGGGATGAGGTATTCCCCCTCAAAGCAGGAGTCGAGGGAAGGTAGCCTGATATCAGGTGCCGATTTGATAGGTAGTGGATGGGTATGGTGAAGTTGGAGTGTGAACGCTAAAATAGTTGAGATTGTGCGTATACCACTTCACGTGATAGGTAGGTCAAATTGTTGCAAGCAAGGTCGAGGAGTGTTAAAATTAAAGTAATTGGGCCCCAAATTTTAGTCATAGTTGATTGGTTTATTTGATCCAAGCTGTAGCTCTGATGGTCGTCGTGTTCCAAGTATCCCAGGCTCAAGAAGTGCTCCTAGAAAACACAAAAAATGTCACAAATATTGGGGATCAACTTGAGCACAATCTTTCAATAGGTGTGAGGGTCATGATATGGGTTGCGTATAATTTGCTAACTATTCATGAGGTAGTATATATGCAATTAAAACAACCAAGGCAAAGTTGTCTCAGAAGTGGTTGTGGTCTAAGGAGATAGTCACGATATCCAAGGTCATTGGTCGAGTTAGGCTGAGATATAAGTCATCTCAAGTATAGTGTGTGTTGTGGATGGGGAGATGTATGCGATCTCTAATGTACCCCATGAGAAATCTAGGTAACTCATTCAGTGTCAGGGCTGGTTGTTTGGTCATGATTTTGGGTTGGTATAGATAGTTGGTCCATTAGATGGATGGACGAAGGAATGGCCGAGCTAACCTCAGAAGACCCCAGGTCAACTGAGTGCTGCCTACATAGCCCCTACTTGAAGGGCCTCAGGCCAATGTAGTTCTCCCCAAAAGAAAAGAAGAGAGTCGATTATGGATTGGGTTTGACTAAGTTAAGTCATGGTTAAAGGTGAAATGGTTTGTCCATCAGGTAGATGAACAAACGAATGGACAACGTCATTAGGGAGACGAATGGGCAAATGGTTGAGCTAACCCCAAAAGACTCCGTGTCAACTGAGTGCTGTCTACATAGCCCCTATTTCAAGGGCCTCAAGCCAATGTAGTTCTCCCAAAAAGGGAAGATAGAGTCAAAGAGGTCGATAATTGGTTTGGTCATGTTAATGGTTTAACACTTCCCATATGTCTAATGGTACTTGCTTGAAATGATGAGTGTATGATGATGTTACAACCTTTTCCATATTATGTGATGGTGTATTCTGTAACATAGGTTATGTGGTTTTTCATCCCTAGTAATTTTCCTTATTGGTTATGGATGTATGCTAAAAATGAAATGAATGTATTTATGCTTCAACACTTTTTGTATTGGTGATGATATATGCTTGACATAAATTGTGTTTGGTTGTTAGTTTCCATGTGTATTGTTTTCCATAAAAACTAATGTGAATGGGCTATGATAATTTATATAACACAAATTGATATTTGCATTAAATAAATCATGAGGTTATGTTAATGGTTAGAAAATGTTTTGGTTTGGTTTGGTTTGGTTTGGTTTAGAAAATGATTTGGTTAGATGTGACAAAGGTATGTAAGAAGTGAAAGGTGTTGTGCTCTTTCATTGACAAGGACCATAATGTTAGCATAGATAGGGTTGTTGCAAACAAAATCCCCGTTCATGCATTACGTCATTGACTATTGTTTGTGTTAGAGAATTATTCAAATAAATTGATGTTAAGTGAGCTCAAAATCCCTTGGGTATGTCGGGGTAATAGGTTTGATTATGTGAGATGTGAGGATAGCATAACCCTTTTTAGCAAGGATAACTTTGCCCCTTTTATAGGTGACCCTGAGAATGACTATAGGCAAGTCCATGACTTAATAGTTTGTCAGTCAATTTTATTTTATTTTATTTTTTATTTTTTTGGTAGACTAATCAATGCGGGAAGTCTATGTGGAGATGTTGTTTTATTTTGTGGTCATATGTGAAGCTGATCGATGCAAGAAGCTTTTGAGAGAGTGTTGTTTGTAGCAAAATTTGGGTGTAGCCATCCTTCGAGGGAGTGTTTTATATTTTGCTTTGTATGGTTGAAGGTCTTTGAATAGTTGTCCTTCAAGGGAGCAGTCTATTAATTATAGCAATAATACAGCTACCCTTCAAGGGAGCAGTCTACATTTATAGTTTATGACCTTTTGTTAGGCATCCCAATTTTATATGTTTTGTTGACTGAAGTTTTAGTCATGGACTAGACTATAGAGGTTTACGGGTTTCCCTTTTAGTAGGAAAAAACATTAATGCAAAAAGGATTAACTAATGTTTATGGAAAAAAGGGTTGAAAGGAATATGAATGAGGATGACAATGATTGCTCAAGAGATGAGCTCAAGTTAAATATCAAGTGAATGAGTACTTGATTAATAGTAGAATGGCCATAGATGCAAGGAATTAAGGGGTTTAGGTTCAGGCCGGCCTTCAAGAGAAGATAGACGATAAGTCCCTGATCCATACTTGTGTGTTATGATATAAGGTCCAAGCCAATTAGGAGCAAACTTGCCTCATTTACTTCTTTCCATATTGGTCACGTGTTGGTTTTCTTTAAGGATGAGATCCTTGATTTTGAAATCTCGCTCTTTTAGATTTTTGTTATAAGCACGTTTGATGCGATTTTGGTAGATATGAAGATGATTAAGAGTGACAAGATGATGTTCGTCAAGTAACTCGAGTTGAGCTAATCGATCTTGATGAAAGTCATCGTTAGAAAGTATGTCGTGCAAAGAGATGCGTAGAGAAGGTATTTATACTTCAACAGGCAAGACGACCTCAGTTCCATACACTAAAGAGAAAGGTGTAGCACCCGTAGGGGTTTGAATGCTAGTGCGGTAGGCCCACAAAGTGAAGGGAATGTGAATGTGCCAATCTCTTCCAGTGTTGTTGACCACCTTCATTAGGATTCTGGTTAATATTTTGTCAGAAGCCTCTGCCTATCCATTGGTTTGTGGGTAATAAGGTGAGGAAAAGCTGAGTTTGATGCCAAAAGAGTCGTAAAGTTTTTAGATGGTTTTGTTTTTGATAGATTTGCCATTATCGGTGATGATTTTGTGAGGTACACCGAAACGACAGATGATGTGGTGGTTGATGAAGTCGAAAATTTTGTTAGCTTTAGTGGAGATGAGGGGAAGAACTTCCACCCATTTAGTGAAGTATTCAGTCATAGTGATAATAGATTGATGTCAGAGAGATGAATGAGGGTTAATCTCACCAATTAGGTCTAAGCCCCATTGTAAAAAGGGCCAAAAATCCTTAGCAACTTGTAAAGCATGGCTAGGGACATGAAGTAAGTTAGCGTGTTGTTGGCATTTGATACAACGCCGAACATAGTCACTACAGTCTTGGTGAAGAGTGGGCCAATAATAGCCCAGGCAAAGGATGCATTTTACAACTGAGTTACCAATGAAGTGTCCTCCACAAATCCCATCATAAACTTGTTTAATGGCATGAGATGTTTCAGTGGAGGTTAGACATCGAAGAAGGAGGCCATCAAAACCTCTTTTGTAGAGAAGACCCCTCAGCATGGTATATCGAGTAGTACTCTTGATAAAATCCCGCCATGCATTGCTAGAGAGATCATGAGGAATGATAGAAAAAGTTAAGTAGTCAACAAGTTGTTTATACCAAACATCGTGTAGACTAGAGTCGATATTGCTGACAAAGTTGATGTCAGTGGAAATATATGAAGGTAACGCCAAACGATGTACTGTGACATAAATTCTCAAAGAAGAAGATGAAGATGGTATGCGTGAGGTGAGAGAGGCCATAGTGTCGGCAAATTTATTCATAGAGCGAGGAACAATTTGCAAGAGATAATGGTCGAAAGACTCTAGTAATGTGTCAACATGGTGTTTATACCATTGCAAAACTTCATTTTTGCAAAGGTATGAACCATTAATCTGATTAATGACTAGTTGTGAGTCACCAAAGATGTTGATTGTCTTAATGCCTAAGGAAATGGTAGTTTGAAGTCCCAAAATTAAGGCTTCATATTTAGCCATATTATTGGTACATTCAAAGTCAAGTTTAAAAGAGAGAGGCATGGGCTCACCCTTGTGAGGAATGAGAATGACCCCCACACCTCCACCGAGTTGACATTTGGATCCATCAAAGAACATTGTCATTTGATAGAATATGTCATCAGTGTAAAGTGTGGCGATAGATTTATAGGGGAATTCACAGTGAGAGGGTTGGTTGTCAGGTAGAGGGGCATCTGCTAGTTGGTCAATGATTGTTTGCCCCTTTATAGATTTTTGAGGGATTAATTCCAAATCAAACTCAGCCAGAAGCATGAGCCAACGAGCCATACATTGGTTTTGGTATGGCTTGGAATGCATGTATTTGAGAGGGTCGGTATGAGTGATAACATAAGTTTTGTGATTGAGGAGATAATGACGAAGTTTAGAGGTGGCAAAGACTAATGCTAAGCAAAGTTTTTTGGTATGAGTATACTGAGTTTCATAGTCAATGAGTGCTTGGCTTATATAATAAACCACCTACTCCCGATGTTGTTCATCCCGATGCACGATCATGGCACCTAAAGAATGATTTGTTGCTAAGATGTAAAGATAGAAAGGTTTGTCATCTTTAGGTGGAATAAGGACTAGTGGAGAGACAAGATAATGTTTAAGAGCCTCAAAAGCCTCTTGGCAATCCTTATCCCAATTGAAAGAGACATCCTTTTTAAGGAGGTGATGAAAAGGTTGACATCGGTCTAATAAATGTGAGATGAAGCGATGAATGGATTGGAGCTTCTCTTGTAGGCTACGAAGTTACTTTAGATTGGTAGGTGGCAACATCTCGAGTATAGCTCAAATTTTAGTGAGATCAACCTCAATGCCATGAAGAGAAATGATGAAGCCCAAGAGCTTCCCTGAGAGAACCCCAAAGATGCATTTCTTGGGGTTAAGTCGAATGTTGTATTGGAGGAGGCAAGTGAATATGATTTTGAGAATAGTTAAATGGTCAGGACAGAGTTTGGATTTTCCAAGCAGGTCATCCACATAGTCCTCCGTGGTTTTATGGAGGAGGTCATGAAAGATGTAGGTCATGGCATGTTGATATGTGGTGCCTATGTTCTTTAGGCCAAAAGGCATGACCCTATAGCAAAAAGTCCCCCATGGGGTGATGAAGGTAGTTTTATGTTGATCTTCAAGTGCAATCAAGATTTGGTTATATCCTGAAAACCCATCCATGAGTGATAGCATCTCATGACCGACTGTAAGATCAATAAGTTGGTCAATGTTGGGTAGAGGAAAATCATCCTTTGGGCAAGCCAAGTTAAGGTCATGATAGTCAGTATAGATTTGGATCCCCCCAGTTGCTTTGGTGATAGGGATGATATTTGACACCCATTGTGGATAATCAATGGGTTGGATAAAGGAGATGGAGAGAAGACACTGAAGCTCCTCTTTGACAAGGAGTGCAACTCGAGGATGCATCTTGTGAAGCTTTTGCCTAACAGGCTTAGCTTCATGGTTTGTGATGATGTTATGGATGACGATGTTAGGGTCAATACCAGGCATATCACTATAAGACCAAGCAAAAGCTTTGCTATGGTCTGAAAGGAATTTGGTATAGTCAATTTGTTCCTGGGCGTCCAAAGATTGACCAATCTTTACAATGTGAGGAACATTGAAAGATGGAAGGTTAATTTCAATGGTCGATTCATTTAACATAACCTACATTTCTAAAGGAAGTGATGGTTGAATGAAAGAGTCATCTGCACCCATGTAGGTGAGAATGGCATCATCGTCTATGCATTGGACAGTGTTGATGGTAGCAGATTCATCATCTATCATGTTTGGATAAACAAGAGGGAGAGACTTGGATACCCTACCTAGTTGATAGGTTAGGGGTTCTAAGTGAATGGCATTTATGCAAAAAAAAACTAGGAGGGATGGAACACCGACTCCGTAGGTGAAGATGGGGGAATAGGCGAGTTTGGAAGTGATTATTCTATGATAGGTTCGGGGTGAGGGTTTTTAGAAGTTTCAATAGGTTCTTCAAAACCCAAGCCATGTCACTTTTTGGCATTCTTTATGGCCTCGTCATTTGGTGGTTCGACGGGCTAGTGGGAGCCTTGTTTGTAGTGCCCAAAGCCAAAGCCCTTCCATGCACACCTATAAAGATAGGTATGAGCAAAGTTTGGGTTGCCAAGAAAAGAGAAGTCAGATGTAAATAGTTGGGGTGATGAAAGAGGATTCCCATCAGTGGGAGCTCGATCTAGCCCTCCATAGATGAGATTTGTTTGAAGATTGGGAGGACCATAAGGGATGACCATTCTAATACGATGGTCATAGCTAGGATTTTGATGAAATTTTCCATACTCTTGAGGAGTCTGGAACATGTCCAAGGTGAGTGAATGATATTCCCCAAGTGAAAGACGTTGGAAGGTATCTTTCATAGGGTCTTTTGTTGTCACTTGAGGAGGTAATGTAGGTGTAACCACCGTTTGCATAATTATTGAAGCTTCTGCAGGTGGAGGTGTTGTTTGGGTCGATGTTTTTAAAGGAATGATAACATCATTGGGTTAATACATTGTGTTGCATGTCTTGAAAGGGGAGGGGTCTGCAGGAATGACATGGACTTGACCGTCGTGTTAAAATTTGACACAACAGTGTAATGTAGAAGGGACACAGGCCATGGCATGGATCCAAGGTCATCCTAATAACATGTTGTATTAGAAATCCCCTTCAATGATGTAGAAGAGTTTTGGGATTATTCGTGGGCCAACACGAATATGTAAGATGACGGTGCCAATGGTAGTGGCGGTGGAGTCATTAAAAGATCGAAGAATTGTGTCAGTCTTTGACATACAATTCTTTGGGAGGGATAATTGGTCATAAGCATGGGTGGAAATGATATTGATGATGGCGCCCCCATCAATCATAACTCACTTAACATGATTTTGATCAATGTAGGCTGTGATGAAAAGGGCAACATCCTGATCTTCCAAGTTGGAGGTAGGAATTTTAGAATCACTAAAGGTAATAGAGGTGACGGTGGGTAATGATTGGATTAAGGCAGCTAGTGGTTAGGGGTCCTCAGGTTGGACCTCCACTGCCTGTAAAGCTTTGATTAAAGCTTGGCGATGTTGAGGAGAGATTTGAATGAGGTCATACAAAGACATCTTCATAGGGGTTTGGTGAAGTTGTTTCACCATTGAGTCACAAATTACCTCTGAAGATGTTTGTTGGGAGGTGCCCAAGATTGAAATCTTAGGTTTCAGTGGTTGAGAAGGTTTGACAAATGGGTATGTCCAAGGATAGAAACCTTCTCTTTTCCTTTATCCTTTAAAATTTTTGACCTGGTGGCCACATGAATGGTGTTAATTTTGAATAAAGGAGGAGAAAGTGGTGAAGGGACCATAGTCTGATGATGGGATTCTGATGAAGGTGAGGAGATTTGAGAGGCATAAGAAGGTGTCAAAGGTTTTTCAAAAGAATCTTCAACAAGAAGGGTGTCTTTTTCCATGTATTGGTGAATGACAACATTAAGGGCACAACAATTTTCAGTGTCATGTTAGGTGTGTGATGATATAGGCAAATTTGAGTGTCATCGAACCATGATGGTTTTGATCTGAGAGTTTGAAATGGTTTAATAGGTGGGAGAGTGATGCTAGAGTATTGTAACAATCGATGTAACAACAAATCATATGAACCCACTAATGGGTATACACTTGTTGTCACAGTGGAATTTGACAACTTCTATTTTGTAGGAGTTGTTGAGGGATTTTTTCATACCACTTTTTTAGTTGGTGGTGTAACCACTCATGTAGATGTCACCTTTTTGGTAAGAGGTGCTGAGTTTTTCAGCAGAGGAATATTTTTGATGGGTAAAGGTAGTAAGGGAGGTAATTTGTTTTTGTTAGGTGTTGGAGTAGGAAGTACTCCTATTAAGGTATAAGGGTGTGGGCCCAAAATAGAAGGCAATGATGATGATGGGGGAGGAGTTTTTTGACATGGTTTCATAGCCTTCTTTAATACATTATGAGGACCACTGCTATGGGGGGTGAGGTTCAAATCTACCTTCACTTGTGGGTGAGTGAGGTTCGATACGGGGCAAACACCTGTTGGGGATCAACCAACAAAGTTGATTACTATTATGAAAGCAACTAAATATGAAATTAAACTAGAAAGATAAGTAACTAGAATCAGAAATAGCAAAGAACAAGAGATACAAGAAACCACCCTGAAAACTTGTATTAAACTCTTTACAGAAGGAATATAATTGAAGAAACTTCTTTTCTTCCACACCTCTCTCAGATGTACAGATTTCTTTCTAGATCTCTTTCCCTCAAGAGCTCTCTCTCTCAATTACAATCAACTCCAATAACTTGGATTGATTCACATATACAATTCTTGTACTGTTCCACTACAATTATAATAAGCTATGAAGATCTATCCCTATTATATAACTTTAGGGATCATGAGCATACAATCATAACCATTAGATTCACCTCCTAATCAAGGGCTCAAAATAGTCTTACTAAAGATAGAGATACGGACTTAAGACTAACACTTAATCATATCATGCAAACATTTTGTTCTATCCACAGAAATAGCATTCTGGACACACAGGTGACCGACATCAGTCCCTGCTTGTCTGCCTGTGACCAACATCGGCTGATCCATGACCGACGCCGGCATCTCCTAGTTGACTCCTGACTGACGTCGGTCACTCCTGACCGATGCTAGTGACTGTGTAATTCTTGAAACTTCTGCACTCGCTCATTTAGTGAAGCTTTTAGCTCCACACCTCAACAATCTCCCACTTATAGATAAACAGCTGCACCAGTACCTATACAACAACATCTTCTAGCTCCTCCATCTTCAAACTCAATCATGAAGACCTACAAAAGTTGAATAAATATTCAACTTCTCCTTTGTTACCAGCTTGTTTAACATATCAGCAGGGTTTTTATCTGTAAGGATCTTCTCCAGCTTCAACTCACCATCCTCCAATACTTGTCTAATGAAGTGGTACCTAAGCTGTATGTGTTTGGTTCTTGAATGAAAGGCTGAATTCTTAGCCAAATGAATTGCACTCTAACTATCACTGTATAATCTGCAACTCTCTTGCTCCTTTCCTAGCTCTTCCATGAACCGTGTCATCTATATCATCTCTTTGCTAGCCTCTGTGACTGCAATATATTCTACTTCTATAGTTGACAAGGCAACAACCTTCTGCAACTTTGATATCTAGCTAACCGCCATTCCACCAACAGTGAAAACATATCCTGTGGTGCTTCTTCTGCCATCCAAATCACCTGCCATATCTGAATCTACATAACCATGTAGATAAGTGTTTGACCCACCATAGCACAAATGCCTACTGTTGGTCCCTCTCAGATATCTAAGGATCCACTGAACTGCTTTCCAGTGTTCCTTGCCTAGATTGGCCATATACTTACTAACAACTCCCACTGCTTGGGTAATATCTAGCCTAGTACATACCATTGCATACATTAAGCTCCCTACTGTGGAAGCATATGGAACTCTACTCATGTACTCTACCTCATCATGTGAATTAGGACACTGTTCTTTACTCAATTAAAAATGTCCAGCCAAAGGTGTGCTTACTGGTTTTGCATCCTGCATATTTAACCATTTCAACACCTTGTTCACATAATCCTCTTGAGACAAAATCAACCTGTGATTTTTCCTGTCTCTCTTAATATTCATGCCAAGGATTTTCTTTGCTACTCCCAAATCCTTCATGGCAAATGTGTGAGCTAATTTCACCTTAAGCTTAGAGATATCCTGCATGTGTGATCCTGCAACCAGCATATCATCTACATACAGCAACAAGATAATATATCTACCATTATCCAATCTCTTAAAATAAACACAATGGTCAGATTGACACCTACTATAGCCATGCTCAGTCATAAACCTGTCAAATCTCAGATACCATTGTCTAGGAGCTTGCTTGAGGCCATACAAGCTTTTCTTCAATCTGCACACTAGCTTCTCCTTACCTTTGACCTCAAATCCTTCCAGTTGATCCATATATATTTCTTCATCCAAATCTCCATGAAGAAACACTGTCTTAACATCAAGCTACTCAAGATGCAAATCTTCAATAGCAACTAAAGATAGTACAGTCCGTATAGAATTCATTTTAACTACAAGAGAAAAAATTTCACCAAAATCAATACCTAGTTTCTATGTAAATCCTTTCACTACCAACCTGGCCTTATATCTCATCTATCCATTCTCACCTTCCTTCAATCTATAGATCCATCTATTCTTCAGTGTCTTCTTTCCCACTGGCAACTCAACCAAATCCCATGTTTGGTTCTCTTTCAAGGAATCAATTTCCTCATTCATGCCTAGCTCCCACTGATTCTTGGATTCCACCTGTATTACTTCATCAAAACTCTCTGGTTCTCCACCATCAATAAGAAATAAATAGAATAATGAAGGGGAATATCGAATTAGAGGTTTACTTACCCTTTCTGACCTCTTGATGGGCGTCTGAGACTCATTCACAACATGCTGTTCGTCCAAATTCTCTGACAGTGACCGACCTTGGTCACTTCCAGGCTTGTAACTGGCTGACGTCAGTTCTCCATGACCGACCTCAGTTCTTGCCTAGCCGATGTCGATCACTGTCTGACCGACATTAGTTCCTGTATTGCCGACGTTAGTTTTTTCTTGACCGACGTCGGTCTTTGTGTTTTCCCATCTATGATTATTTTTGCCTGCGAGCTCATTTTGGACTGTCACCTCATCCAATTCTCCATTGCTCTACCCAAATTGATTCAACTTCTTGAGCTGATCACTATACATCACTTTTTCATTGAAAACAACATCACGGCTCCTAATTATTTTGTTAGTTCCTAGATTCCCAAACCTGAATCTAAAATCTCCAGAGCCATAACCAATAAATGTGCACCTCATAGACTTAGCATCCAGCTTTTTTCTATTTTCCTTATCAACGTGCACAAAAGCTTCACAACTAAAAACTTTGAGAAATGAGAGATCTACCTTTTTACCTATCCATGCCTCTTCTGGAATTCCACTATCTAGAGCTATAGAGGGTCCTCTGTTAATCAAGTACACTGCAGTATCTATAGCTTTTGCCCAAAACTCTAAGGGCAAACCAACATGCAATCTCATACACCTTGCACACTCCATTACTATTTTGTTCATCCTTTTAGCAACTCCATTTTATTGAGGTGTCCTTGGAACTATCCTTTGCCTACATATTCCATGCATATAAAAATACCAGTTGAACTTGTGGCTGTAGAACTCACCACCATTGTCAGATCTCAGGCACTTCAATCTCTTGCCTATTTCATTCTCAACCATAGCTTTCCAAATATTAAAAGTGTCAAAAACATCAAATTTTTTCTTTATACAATAGACCCATACCTTTCTTGTAGCATCATCTATGAAAGAGACATAATACTGTGATCCTCCAATAGAAGCAACCTGAGCCGGTCCCCACACGTCTGTGTGAATAAGCTCCAATTTGTGCTTCTTCTTTATTGACCCAGTCTTAAGAAAACTCACTCTCTTTTATTTTCCAAAAATACAGTGCTCACAAAAATCCAGATCTATGCTTTTCAAATCTGAAAGCTTACATTTTAACTTAAGAATAGACATTCCCTTCTCACTCATGTGGCCGAGCCTAGAGTGCCACAACTTTGCATCCACATTTGAAGTAGATAATATAGAAGGAGAATTATTAGTAATACAATTACATAAATAGAGAGTACCTACTCTCTTACCTTTGGCCAATATAAGTGCACCCTTGGTCACCTTCCAAGATTCAGCTGTGAGAGTTACTGTACAACCCTCATCCCCTAACTTTCTTATAGAAATCAAATTCCTCTTCAAGCTGGGAACATGCATGACATCTTTCAACACCCATGTGTTGCCATTCTACATTTTCAGCTGCACTTTTCCTTTGCCAACAATTTTACAAGGTTCATCATCCCCTAAATAAACTATTCCAAAATCTCCATGGACATAGTCACTAAAATATTCTCTATTAGGGTAGCATGAAAAGAGGCACCAGAATCTAACACTCAAGATTCTATATTATTATGCAAAGAGAATATAAGAGCATCTTGTGCAATACCTACAACTTTTGCTTCTTCTTTACCTTCATGCTGATTGTCCCCTTTAGGTTTTGACCAGCAATCTTTGCTTATGTGCCCTATCTTTCCATAATTCCAGCAGGCTATCCTCCTACCATTTCTAGATTTGGATCTACCTCTCATCTTTGAATTAGGCCTTGATCTCCCTTTCTTCCTCTTCTCTTTTTGCCTTCCCCTGCTCTCAAAACTTAAAGCATTCCATGATGTTTCCTCTGTGCTTTTCCTAAAAATTTCTTCATTCAAGATTACACTAACAACATCATCTACTTTTAAAATATTTGAAGCAGATGCAGTATTACTAACTGCCATTACCAAGTTATGCCAATTTTTAGGCAAAGACCAAAATATTAATAGATCCTTAATTTCATCATTAAACACTATTTTGACTGAATTTAATTGATTTACAATTCCATGGAAATCATTTAGATGATTAGATACAGATCCACCTTCCTGCATTTGCAAATTAAATAACTTCTTCATAAGATATACCTTATTTAAAGCTAAGGGTTTTTCATATAAATTTGCTAAAGTAGTCATTAACTCTACCGTTGACTTTTTCTGTGATAAATTAGATATCACAGTAGATGCCAGACTCAATCTTATAGATCCAAGAGCCTTTCTATCAAGAATTTCCCATTCTTCATCTTCCATGTCTGTGGGCTTCCTTGAAACTCCACCTAACGGTAAGTATAGATATTTCTGATACAGATAATCCTCTATCTACATTCTCCATAATTGTATTTCTTGCCATTGAACTTTTCCATTCTTAGTTTACTTTCTTCTGCCATTGCTTCTCCCACTCAAATAGAAATCCCTATGAGTAACTTGTAATCAATACACACTAACCAAATCTGAAACATCTGTTAGTCAACCTGAGCTCTGATACCACTTGTTGGGGATCAACCAACAAAGTTGATTATTATTATGAAAGCAACTAAATGCATAATTAAACCAGAAAGATAAGTAACTAGAATCAGAAATAGCAAAGAACAAGAGATACAAGAAACCACCCTAAAAATTTGTATTAAACTCTTTACAGAAGGAATACAATTGAAGAATCTTCTTTTCTTCCACACCTCTCTCAGATGTATAGATCTCTTTCTAGATCTCTTTCCCTCAAGAGCTTTTCTCTCAATTACAATCAACTCCAATAACCTAGATTGATTCACATATACAATTCTTGTACTATTACACTACAATTACAATAAGCTATGAAGATCTATCCCTATTATATAACTTTAGGGATCATGAGCAAACAATCACAACCATTAGATGTACCTCCTAATCAAGGGCTCAAAATAGTCTTACTAAAGATAGAGATGCAGACTTAAGACTAACACTTAATCTTATCATGCAAACATTCTATTCTGTCCACAAAAATAGCATTCTAGACACACAGGTGACCGACATCGGTCCCTGCCTGTGGCCAACATCAGTCGATTCATGACTGACACTGGCATCTCCTAGTCAACTCCTGACTGACATCAATTACTCCTGACTGACACCAGTGACTGTGTAATTCCTACAACTTTTACACTCACTCATTTGGTGAAGATTATAGCTCCACACCTCAACAACACCAAGAGATTTAACTTGTTTCGATATGGTAGTTGCTTGTGAGGGTTGAGATTCAGATGTGGATGGTTGAGCTTCTGAGGTTTTGGAAGTAGAAGCCTAATCTTTGTCGGTGACTTTAGGATAATTTTCTGTAGAAGGGTCGATAGTACGAGATGGAGTGGGATGTATAAGATAAGGAGCTTTAAGTTGCTCCCACAATGCCTCATGTCCTAAGTTCCTTGAATGGAGAAATCCTAAGTTCTCAGCCAATCGAGAGAATGGTTTAGAAGATGTTGCATGAGGCTTTATGATTGGTCTTTTAGAAGATGTGGATGGTTGTGAGACTGGAAACATGTTAGATGCAGTGATTTTGGGCCAAAGGCGTGAGAGAGCCATTACTGGATCATCTTCGGTCGAAGTAGGTGAAGAGACAATTTCTTCTCTTGGTGCAGAAGGAATTGAAGAATGTGACTCCTCAAGAGGATAGAGGGCAAGGATGATTGTACCTTCTACTTGTGGTCGAATAATGGAAAAAGTATGATCTTTCATGGGTAAAAGGAAGGATGAGAGTGGAGCTAGCAACGCTGGCATTGTCAAGGCATCCTCTAGTATTAGAGAGGTCAAAGGAGACTCTCTTATGTGTGAAAGGGGGCTGGATGGAGGACTAATAGGAGAAGAAGGTTATTCTACTCGTGGAGGAGAAATAGGTTGGTTATCCTCTTCAGACTGTGGAAGAGGTTGGTTAGGTATAAAAGGAGAAACCATGTCAATCGTGCGTATATTACACTCTTGGGAGTCATCAGCCATGGTCTATACATTATTTTGGCTAGGGGGATGGTTAGGGAATGGTTGTCTAAAGATCTCTATGTTTTGGTTAGGTGGCATGTTTGGGTTATCCAAGACAAGATCCCCCTTGTCTAACATATCCTAAATAATGTTCTTGAAAGTTTTGCAATTGTCTATGTCATGACCTTTGACACGATGATAATTACAGAAGTCATTCTCCCTATACCATGCTAGGATGGCTTGCGAGGGATCAAATTGAGGTGGTGGTCAAATTTGGGGGAGGTTAAGGACTCCCTGCTTTACTAGTTTATCCAACATGAAAGTGTATGATTCTCCTATTGGAGTATATTGACACTGTACATATCATTGTTGGAATTGTCATGTAATGCTTTGTGATGTGGAGGGTTCGAATTAGTTAGTTGTGGTAGATGATGATGATCTAAGTACCATAACATTTGTTGATCCCTTGGACTTGGAATTGGAAGAAGAAGATTTGGATGAAGGGTCATTTGATTTTGCATTAGTATTTTTACTATGCAGTTTAACTTTATTTTCTTCGACAGCACGGAGTTCAAGCTTCCTAGCCATGGTGAAAGCTTCGTCAAATGTGCGAAATGTTTGGACCCACAAAGTAGATGAGATGTGTTTGGCACATGCTTGTGAAAAGATCTCAATGAGCTTAGGTTGAGGTAAAAAGAGGAGAGTTGGTTGATTAAGCCTCTCCAATGGGAAACAAAATTAGCTATTGATTCATCATTGAATTGTCTGATAGAATATAAGTCCATGATGGAGACCTTTTTAGTTATGTTAATCGAAAAGTGGTCAAGAAATAGTTGAGCTAGTTGACTGAAGGTAAATAGAGAGTGACTGGTAATATAACTATACCAATCGAGGGCAACACCAGAAAGTGACATGAGAAATGTGCATAGTAATAATGCATCATCATGTGCTATAAGGTAACAAGCGTGTCTAAATGCTCGTAGATGTTGCTGTGGGTCCTCTTTACTTTGAAAGTGAGTAAACTTGGGAAGTTCCCACTGACTAGGATATGGTCAGATTGGGACCGAAGGATGAATAGGTTCATTGCAGATTTGTTCATATGAGAGAACATTTTTTGAACCCAAAATGGATGTCTCAAGATTAGACATCTTATCCATCAACATCTTGATTAGATCGGTTGATGGATTGGCAGGAGGGGTTCCCCCTAGGTTGTAAGGCATTTGGAAGGTGTTAGGTGGAGCATATGACATAGTTGGTTGTTCTTATATAGGTGCATGGTAACTAGTCATAGGGATTGATGTTGAAGTCAAGGGTGGTTGTGTCATAAAGCTAGAAGGCACAACTTGACTTGATGTTGCCAAAGGTGGTTGGATGGTGGCAACACTAGCCAAAGGATAAGTATTCACTCTTGTATTTATGGGAGTAAGAGTAGGTGGGATGGAGACAATTAAGTTCTGGAATGGTGTAGAACTTTTTTGAATGGTTTGTGGTTGAGGGGGTACAAAAACCCCAATGGAGGTAGGTCCAAAAATAGAAGGAGAGGCCACACCTTGAATATTGGTCATGGTCAGGTTATTAGTTGAGGTAATGGCCTAAGTGACCATGGGTTGGGTTATGGAGGCTGTTGATATGATTGTCATTTCAACTAAGGAAGTTGGCATCCCATAAACTAGGTTGCCTAAAGGATCTCACGTTTTATTTCTCACAAGATAGTGTTGAAGAGCCTTCACATTGAGGTCAAGGAACCTTTCAAAGTCTTGGTCCCCTTTAGGAATAATAGGGGGTTGAGTTGGGGTTGGTTGGATAGGAGTGCATTCAGTTTTTGAATTATAATCCATTTGGGGACTTGATATAGAAGACAAAGGTGGGAGTGGTTGTTGCCTTGCATGGTCAACAAGAGTTTTGGTTTGACTACGTGTCAAAACCATTCAAGGCAAAATGGGTTCAGGTTTGAAAAACTATATGTTTTAGTTTTAGAAAACTAGAAGTTTATGTTTAACAACAAAAAATTTGAGTTTTAAGCTTGCTGTTTGGGATGAATTTTTTTTTGACAGTGACCGATGTCGGTGGAAAAACTGATGTCAGTGAATATAAGTTGCCAACGTCGGTGGAAAACTTGATGTCAGTGAGGATAATTTTTTGACGTCGATGGGAAAACTGATGTCAGTGTCTATGTATTTCCAAAAACTTAGAAAACTAAAAGTTTTTGGAATAAAGGAGAAATTTTGAGTTGTTTCAGAATACTACAACCTTATCAGCTCAAAAAACTAGATAAGAATAGCAAAATAGATGAAGGCAAGCAACCTCTAAATGTTAAATTCCTAAGAATAAATTTTAGAGTTGTGGTGGCTTATGCCTTAGAAGAATATGTTTGGGAATTGGGATTTTAGAATGGGTCCTAAAGAGGAAGTCTAAGGCTGGTTTCAGGTTATGTTTTGGTGCTCAAAATCTGTATTAGGTTCTGTACGTGGCTTGGTGCTAGGGGCTTGCCCCCCTCACTTCACGAAACCCAGAGCCAAGCTGGGCTACTTAGCCAATATATACTTCACCTATAGTTTATACTCTACCAGAGAATAGAGTGGGTCCTCCTCTTGGTGGTGAAATCCAAGTAGGATCACCAGGAAGGGTAAGGTATCTGCTAGGTGATGAAATCCTAGATGGGCCTTGTCTCAAGTATGTTTAAATGTTTGATTATGAATGTGGTCTGGATGTGTAACATATGTGCACTACGATTTATTCATAATGCATTTTAATTACTAAATGAGAGGGCTAAATATGCATTTAAGAAGGAATGAAATGCAATAGTGTTTTTAACCCAAATTGAAATGTTTTGTTCAGATGTAAACAAGTGAGGAAAAGGTTAAGTGTATGAATTTTCACTACTCTAAGATGCAGGTAAGAAGTGACAAGAAGAAAAAGAAGGATATTCTTTTTAACTTGTGCTAATGGTGTCTTTTCGAAATAAAGAGAAAGAAGAAGGATGCAAGAAGAGAATCTAATGCATCTATATGAAAGTTTGCCTTTTAGAAGAAATGAACCCAAGGAAAACTCCAGCATCCCACCAGGCATGCCAAAATGTTTCTACTCATTTTTTATTTTTACGTTCAAAAGAAATAAGAAACTAAAGATAATGGTCAGGGGTTAGATGATACTCAGATTAAGTTGTGCACCATATCCAGACATTGTAGGAGCTCCTCTTTGGCTATGGAGGATGACACCTATAGATAAGAAGAAGACTAAAACAATAGAAAATGTTAGAGAGATATATGGTGGACTGCCAAGTGATATGCTCGGTCTCGGAAGCGTAAAAACTTCCTTGAAGGATGACAGTCCACTGTTTATGAAAAAGAGTGTTACGTAAAAGAAATGGTGAAAAACTAAGAAAGAGAAATAAAGATAACACACACCTGTTCTCTATAATTAGTCTTCCATAGTTGTCGATGTCAGTAGTCTTGCCAGCATCAGTTGGTAAACTTGCCAACGTCAGTTATATTATCGATGTCGGTAGGGGCAATGGGCCTTAGAAGGGTTTTTGGTTGATGTCTTTGGTTGACAGAGAAGTCTGGGAGGTTTGTGGGAGTTTAATAGTTTGTGTAGGATTGCAGGACAGTGAGTATGGTCTAGGAAAGGGCCCAGGTAGAGGACAGGGGTGGAAAGAGAATAAGGATGAGAGGGAGGCTTTTCAGTGCCTCTAGGAAGAAAGTTAGGTTGTCTATCAATAGTACTCAAGAATATTCAATGGAAACTAATTACCAATGCCTTCTAAAATATTGAAATGAAATAGAAGAATACTTAGCTTTGTTTGGATGGAGAACCAAGAGTGTCAGGATGCTTGTCCCTGATGCGGCTGATGTAGGAGACTTCGTACAACCTTCTAATCCAATGTTTGGAGTGAATTCTATAGAGTTTCTTATCCTGGAGAGTGATGATAGAATGTTGATGCCTTGTCCCAAAGCCTACCTTTGATATGCAAAGAGTTGAGGAGCGAGAGAATTTAGATCCTCGGGTTTGGGCCTGTAGCCAAGGTTAGAATTTAGTTTTAAGTAACTGACGTCGATGATCCCACCGGCATCAGTCAACTATTGACCGACGTCATCAGCTAGAGAATGGGGAAAAAGGCTATTTTTAGCCTTTTGCCCATTCCTCCATCTGCCAAGTTTAGATGTCATTGGTGAATGGTCCAAAGGTAGGTTTAATAGGTGCGAGAGTTAGTGAGAGAGTTGGAATAGGTCTTAGGTAATTATGATTTGGAGGACTTAGTCATAGGGTGATAAATGGTCTAAGGGCGAGGTATCTAAGGTGAGGTGTCTAGGGTGATGTCATTAATTTAAAATAAGTAATTTATTTTAAATTAATAAAGTGTGCAAGGGACCAAGGGGAGTCGACACAATTTTGTGTCTACACAAAGTGCATGGCATATTTTCTTTCTCTTCTTTAAATTTTATGGCATTACCAAATCATTCTTAGTAGTTACATGCCTTATTCCATCTATAAGTGGTTTTCATCATTCCTAAGCTACTTCTATATAATCCTATTGCCTAGTTTTAGAGTGGCTTTCATACAAGCCTAATCTCCAACTTTTTTAAATGACCAAGAGTGACCTAGTTTCTATCACACATTTAACTATCTATGTTATATTATCATATTATAGAACATTCATAGGCTTTAATAGCCATCTCATATGACACACATTCATACTACTATCAGTTCATAGCTTCATTTTATAGGGAAATGATGGATCCAAAGAACTAGCTAGCATTTGTATTCTTGAGCCGCCTACTTAGATTGATTAGACACATACTCCAAACATCTCTTTACACATGTATGATAATAGATATTAACTTAGTGGGTGATGATAGAGCCAAAGGGATAACATTTGCATTCTTGAGACACTCTTAGGGAATTAAGCACTTAGTTCCATTCATGATATTACTTTTGGTACAACATCATTCAACACATACCTAGCATCACTCAACATCACAACAGATTTACATTTCATGACCTACTCTCTCTATGCACACCTAACATCACATAGCTTCATGAGCTTCACCCTTACAAGTAAGTTTAGGTACACTTTTTACTTTTCCTTTATACTAGTATTTCACTAGAATAAATGGGGGGTAAATGTAGTCATATAAAATGTCAAAATTGGTAGTTTGAGTGTGGTTTGTGACATGCAACCCATAATTATTTCTTACATTCTCTCATGACCCTTATAGACACCTTTTTTGCTTATTCTCAGTCATACCAAGCTTTTCAAACCATCATTCCACCTCAACCATGCAACATTTCCCAGGCCAATCCTATCCCCCCAAATCTTGCACCTATAAGATGATTGCCCAATTTGGACCATAGGACTGGACCCTAGGGTGTCCTATTTCAATATTCCTATATAATTTCATTTTGATCTCCAATGGTTGTTTCCTTTTAATTCATATCCTTCATCTTATTGATCTAGTGCAAAAAATTTCAATGCATGACTAATAGATCTCTATAAAATCCCATTCAAAGTTAATTTATAAGGAGGTTAGAAAATATTACAAAGGAAGCAAGAATACAATCAAAACCATTGAGTCAATTTCCCTTGTTCTCTACATACAACCATCTAATACAGCTACAAACATATCTAAATCTTCACACCAGTCCCTAGTCACCTCAAACACACCTAATTTAACATTTTTTATCTATATTACACTATTTCACAAAGCACATGAAGTGGGATAACTACATATGGCTTGATTCTTCTTCAGAGTATTTGTATGTAGGTAGCATGCCCACATAAGGGGTATGGATACATGTTCAGTGCATATTACACACTAACACCCCATTTTTTTCTCAAATTCATTCAAAGTATAATGAATTCTAGGGTTTTAAGATTAAATTATCTCTACAAAGAGTTCTATAAACCTTCAATAGTCAATATTTCATAGGCAGGCTCACATAGGGGCAACAAACAAAACCCAAAAAACTCATGTCCCTATAAGCAATTTGGATAATAGCATTAGAAGAGGAAAATATCACCAAAATCTAGGGTGTCTTGTTTTCAGTCTCCTATCCTTTAAAAAAATGAAATATAGATCTTGATTTGCAACACTATCCCAATCCTACACAACTAATATCATACATTGCAATAGCCATTTCAATTTTTTTAAGCTAAGTCTTATTTTCTCCATATTTATTGCTATTTATAGAAAGGTTAAAAATACAAATAAATTATAAAAATTACTGGTTAAATTATCATAATATTATTTAATAATTTAGATAACCAAAAATCTTAACTAAATTAGGAATAAAATTCTAATATTTTCAAAATAGTTTAATCAGTTCTTAAGAACACTTATATAACACAACACATGCAACGGAAATAAAAATCACACCTAACCTAATCTTTACAAGACTAACCTTAATTTTTTCAATATAAAGGATTTAAATGTATCCCATTCATAGGGATATGCATCTCCTCTCCATTTATCCTTGCTAATTGGAAAGAGTTATTTTATTTTCACTTGATGATGACATATGGTCCACTCCATCAAGTGTAAAATTTTGTATGTCTCCCTGGTTTTGCTCTATATTCATCCCATTTCAAAACTATGTCACCTTATTGGAATGTTCATGTATTTTTATTCTTGTCAAAATACCTCTTCATTAATATTTGGTGATGTTTTATAGCTTGATGAGCTTTATCGCTACTCTCTTGCAACTCCATTAATTATGTCAACCTTTCCTCTATTGGAGTGTTCTCAATCAACTCTAATTGATGTGACAAATCCAAGTCAAGAAGATCTTAGGATATATATATATATATATATATATATATATATATATATATATATATATATATATATATATATATATATATATATATATATATATATATATACACACACACACACACTAACCTCCCTTCCATAAACAAGCACAAAATGAGAATTCCCTATTGAAATTTTGGGAGTTATTCTATCATCCCATATAGTTATCTTCAATTTAGTGTGCCAAGCGTTTTGATTATCGTCCAAGTTTTTTTTTTTTATTCTGATTAGATTATTGTTAGTGGAGTCATCCAACCCATTACCTTGAGGGTAATAGTTGGATGAGGTGCTCAAGTATATTCCATTACTATTTTCCCAATAAGTTGTCTTAACACCCATGAAAGCAAGTGCATTATCTAAGATGATAGCAAAAGGAGTGCCAAACCTTTATGATACTTTCATAGAACTCTAAGATAGCATTCTCATTAGATTGTTTCAATGACACTACCTCAACCCACGTTTTAAATTATTCATTTATTATGAGTATTTATTTGTGACCAACACTTAATGGGGGGTTTATCATACTAATGAAATTAAGACCCCATTGCATGAAAGGTTGATCTACTTGGATGGGCCTCAAAGGTAGAGCTATAAGATCCTATTTTACTATAAATAAATAACATTTTACACACCTTATTACCCAATCATATAAGTCCTTTAAGAGGATGGGATAATAATATCCTACCCTCATAATCTTGGTAGTTTTGGTTCTTGGAGAGAAATGACCTAATGTTGTTCCATCATGGAATTTCTCAAGTAACACTCAACTGATCATTGTCATTATATCTCAATAGCATACCATTAGTGTCTCTTATAAAAAACACACCATCTATAACAAAAAAAATAATATCTTGTAGTATGAAATATCTCCTTTGGGATCTATTCATACCATTAGGATACTCACCATTTTAAAGAAATCTGATAACATCTTATGTCCAACTTTATAGAGGCAACGAACCAACTAGTTGGGAGAAATCATGTTTGATTAAATCCTCTTATTTTGACTCATGGAGATCTGAAGTTATATTTACACAAAGGCATTTACCCCTTATCAACTTTGTAACTTTGATATAAACATCATATTACATTACCTTAGTAATCTACCCTACCCTTTTTTCACTAAGATCCTTACTCAAGAGAAACTCTTTGGTACTAGGATGAGAGACCATAACATGAATCCTATTGTTTTAAACCATATGCCTAAACTTATTTACTTTTCTTACAACAACAAGGACTTTATTATCCATAAAAGTGTACTTGACTTCATAATCTTCCAAACCTTGACTAAATAATGCAACTGGTTGTTCCACACCTTCATCATTCTTTTGCATTAGCATAGTTGAGATAGTATCAAGGTTAGTAAATGAATATAACATGAAGTCTTTATAAAAATCAGGTTTCAAAAGATTAGGATCTTGTGAAATTTATTTTTTAATTGCCTCAAAATTTCTCTTACCTTCCTTAGTCTAATAAAATACTTGGTTCTTCTTGAGCATGGTTGTGATAGGTTTCACCAAAGATGCAAAAATAGGTATGAACCTCCTTACAAAATTTATCTTGCCTAAGAAATTTTGGATACCTTTATTATGAAAGGGAAATTCTAGGCCTATAATAACCTCTATCCTTTTAGGATCAATAGTTAAACCATCTTTGAAAATAATATGTCCAAAAAGCTTACCTTTATGGATAGCAAAAATGTATTTTTTGGGGTTGACAGATACTCCATACTAACTACATATTTCAAAAACTTTCCTTAAGTGTTTCATATGTTAATTAGAATCTTTAGATAATAATTTTATATCATCTAGATAAACTAACAATATTTCATTGATCAAAACTTTGAAGGCTATGCCCATTGCTCTTTGAAAGGTGCACCAATATTTGACAAACCAAAGGGCATCTTCCTATAAGAAAAAGTCCCCCATTTTTTTATGAATGATATCTTAAAATAATCATAATCATTTAATATAATCTGATTATAACTATAATATCCATCTAGGAGAGAAAAATATTGAGAACCTAAAATAATTTGCAAAATCTACTCTATTGGGGGTAAAGGATAGTGATATTTGAGTGACACTCTATTAAGATCTCTAAAGTCCACACAAAGTATTATCTCCCCATTATTATTTATAATAGGTAAAATTTTACATATCCATGTTTAATGCTTGATAGGAAATATTATTTTAGATTTAATGAGTTTAGTAAGCTCTAACCTTATGAGTTATTCAACCTTGGCATTGATGGGCCTTTTTTTTTTTGCCTAACCAATTTAATTATAGGTTATAATTCAATGGTATGGTTTTTTATGATCGTATAAAATCCTTTTATTTCCTTATATTCCCAAGAAAATATGTCATTAAACTCTCTACACAAATCAATGAATGCATGTTTCTCTAATGTAGAATATACCTTTCCTAGTTTGAGGAGTTTATCTTTGAAGATCAAGACTCTTTCTTAGTTATCCTATTTTTTAGACATACTCAAATTTTCATTATTTATTTTATCATCCTCATTAAATATAATTTATAAGGTCACCAATCCCTTATGTATCTTGTTTGTTCTTAGCTTCACAATCTAATCATCAAATTATTCTTGGATTGTCTTTTGATTTCTTGAGGAAAACTTAGCTTCATTTTACAAGAAGTATGCAATGTGTTTGTCACTATCAAACACATAAAAATACACTTAATTATCAAGTATGTAATGTATAACAATGATCTTAATTTGATAATTCTTTTCCTCCTCTTTTATGGCAATTGGTGTATCAAATTATGATCCTATGGTAGCTAGTCTATCAACATGATTATTATACTCCCTTGAGACTGATTTTATGTTGAATACATTAAAGTATTCAATAAAATCCCATAATTTAGTATTATATGACTTGATAAAATATTTATTAGTATAAAACACATTCCTAACCTGATGCACAACCAATTCACCATCTCTATATACTTGTAAATTCTTGATTCTTTTTCTCCTTACCTATTGAAGGCCATGAATCAAACTTTCATACTCAACCACATTGAAAGTGAAACTAAAATGGAACCTATATGAAGCATAGTACTATTATTTAGATGGGGAGACCAACATAACACTATATCTTGAACCAATTTTACTTTTTGAACCATCAAAAAACATTTTCCACATCTCATCATCCTCACCTTCTTCCTTAGCAAGTAGAGGTGTTGGTATTCCTTCTTCATGTATACAATACACTTATAAATCAATTTCATCCATGAAAGCATAAATATCATGATCATAAGTGTTAGTACCATATTCATCAAGAAATAAATCATAAATTTCTTCAATTTTGGAAGAAGGGCCATCATCTATAATAGAATCTCTTATCCTAAAGCTAAAAAGGACCAATAAACTGAGAGTTATCCACCTATCTTGGCTTTAAAGTCTCTTGAAATAAATATTACAAAATGAGTAGGTAGGTCCACCACAACAATGTCTTGGAGGATAGGAAAGTTAAGACAATGATGGAAGAAAACCTTAAAAAATTTTGTCAGACCTATTTCCTTATTATGTGTAATATATAAGTAAATCAATCATTTTCTATTGGGTTCATATCTTAGTCCCAACTTATCAGCTATAACCTTGGGAATGTTTGATGTAAAAGTACCACTATTAACTATGCAATTATGGACTACTTTATCACCCACTATGAGAGTGAGGTATAAATATGGAGGATTATAAACTTTACTATATGGTTTAATAATTTTCTTAAGGTAATTTTTAATATCAACATGGCCATTACATTGAATTTAAGGGGAAATACTAGTAGGGATAGTGGATAACTACTTTTTTAGGAGCTCTTTTTGGCCAAGCATATGAAGGACATCCCAAAGGGAAATAGATGTCTTGGTATTAATTAATGAGTCCAAAATATTTATATCAAGAATACCTACTCTATATTATGCCTTTGGAGGAAATGAAATGCTTGGAACTTAAGGAGTTGAAGTGCTTTCAACAATCCTTCCAATATTCTAATTTGGAGGTGTAGGATTATTTGGGACTACCATGCTTGCAACCATGCCTTATTGTCTTGTGAGAGGATTGAAGGAACTTGTAGGCACATTATTACCACCTCATAAAGCCTATCTCTTCACCCTAGTGGTTTTTTTCAATATAATTTACTTGATTAAACACAAAAGTATCCTCAACTATAAAGTTGGTGAGGATCTCTCCTTGAGGTTGTCCACCTTCATTTATTTACATCATGACTTCATCTTCAATTGATATAAGAGGAGTGACTCATCTTTGATCAAATATATCTTTCTCTCTACCCTCATTTACATCCATGAATTTTCCTTGTTTCCAACATTTTGCTTATACCAAGTTGTTATGCACTGGTACCATTGCTCTTATATTGGAGGTTAAAGTAGGACTATATGCATTATTAGGCCTATTGAAATTAGGCTGCCCTTGACCTCTCCCTTGCCCATATTACTAATCATTATTTTTTTTTTAGGGATAAGGATTTGATAGGGACTTTTTTACCTATTGGCTTTCATAGTTTGAGCTTATAAGGCAAAGAATCATTCTCTCCAATCCACATCATCTTTTGCCTTCCTAGGAGTAATCTTTGGCTTTGCATTAGCATTAATAATTTGAGAAATATTTTTAGTAGTAGTAAGAGTGTTAGGGGAAAATGGCATAAACAATCTAGGAGGTAATTTTATAGCTTGAATGAGGCCATTATCATCTCTAATGGCCAGTTTATATGCATCAAGAAGAGTGAAACCACCCATGGATTGTAGCATGATGGAAATATCAGTACCAATGGCTCTCAAATATGTAGGAAACACTAGAAGGTGGTCTCATGGGAAGAGGAAATCTATACCAAGTATTTTGAAACATCTTATTGAAGTCATGCATTATTTCCTTGGGATCTCTTTTGATCACATTGAGCTGATGTATGAAAGAGGAATGGTCACTTTCATCTTTAAATATTGAAGTTAACAACACTCCAAATTCATCCCATGATGTGATTCATCAATCGAGTAAAGTCCTATACCAACCAAGATTTTCCATCTAAGGGACATGGTAAGGAGTCTAATTTAATTATTCTCCATAGTGAAATTATGGAAACTACAAAAATTTGAGATATCCCTGATGTGTTCACTAGGTGTAACATGAGTCTCACCATTGAATGTAGGCACACTCTTTATGGAAATAGGAATAATGTCATCATAGGCCTGAAGGTGAATTGGATTTTTATTATTAAAGGTATGAAATTCATGATTCTTAGCAATTTTTTCTTCAATTTATTCAATCTCTTCACTTCCTTGGTTAGTAAAATATTCTTGGTCTTTAAAGGGCAGATTAGGCTAAGGGTATTTAACTTCAAGAGGAAGTTTAGGCTGAATAGGTGGATTGAAGGATTGAGAACTATACTATATGATGACATAGTAAAGACCTTAAATTATTAGTGTTGTAAATATTATCATTGATGTCAAAGGTCTAGAAGTATTGATGACAATGGCCCCATATCATTTATTGTTTAAAGGTATGTTTAATGTTCATATCTTGGATAAATTATGTTAATATTAATTAGATATCAATGGATATATTCTTGATTTAATAAAGATAAAAGAGGGCACATGAAGAATTAAAAGAGTCACCAAGTAAATACAAAATATGGAAAGGGCACATTTTCCCATGAAGGGTCACCTTGAGTAATTCGAAGAGTCATCAAATAAAGACAAAAGAAGGAAATAATGCTTTTACCCATGAAGGGTCACCATGTGAATTTTCAAATGAAATAATTCAAATGGTCATACAAGTTTGGTTCAATTTCCATGTGGATTGAAGGGTTATAAAGGGTGAATGCTAAAGGTCATTTGGAAAGATATAAAAGGAGGCTTGGGAAGCCATTTGTAATATGCAAGTGCATGGTTTGTAATTATTTTATATATCTTAAAAGAGAAGAGAAGATAAAAAAAGAGATATAGTAGTGTTATATAATTTTTAAGAAAGCAACATTGAGATATAATTATGTTTTATACACAAGAGGGGTTGGTGCTCCTATGGGTGGGTGCTCACAAATCATTATTATGTTGGTGCTTAGTAAAGGGGTTGGTGTTCCTACAAGTTGGTGCTTGAAAACTTTATGAACTTGAGTTGGTGCTCATTTACATACTTGAGATAGTTCTCCATGGTTTTTCCCACATTATATTTCCACATAAAAATCTAATATATATATATATATATATATATATATATATATATATATATATATATATATATATATATATATATATTTGGTGAAGGTTATTGTTTCAGTTTTATTGCATATCTTGAATGTATGATTAAGTGGTTAAAGAAAAAGAATGTGATTAAGTAAAAGATTTAAAATATATATGATATACTAATTCACCCCCCTCAATATATCCTATGCTTAAAAATGAGAGAAAATTTATGACAAAATAATGGCCTTGAACCATATTTCACTTTTAATGGAGTCACAAATTTTTCAGTAGAACACCAATTTATAGTTGTTGTCAAGACCAACATTCACCTTGACAAGTTGTCTTGAAGACAATTGGTCCCACTGAGCATGAAAAAACTATTGTTACCAAATATTGTACCCTATAGGAGTTTATTCAAGAAAAATATAATATTTTATAACCATTTTAATACTTCCAAGTATGTGGGTTTACCTATAGGGGAAGTAAACCTCTAGGTTTAGGGGCTAGCTCCCTGAATTTATCTTAAAGTAATTATCACCTATTTTAATAATTTCTTTTGGAAAAAGGGATAGAAGTGTGAATTAAATAAATTTAATATGGGGGGAGATACAACATGAATATATCCAATATGCTATCATATTATCTCTCTCTAAGAACAAGATCTACAAACTAGTCTCAAAGTCCTAAGATGTTCTAACATAAGTGTTTCAATATAGAGGTAAAATGTATAAGGATATTCAAGGTAATTAAACCAAGGGTTAGATAGATAAATACAAGGACAATTTTACACTTAAAATAATCCTAAAAATTAGATACACTCTATATGACATATTAGACTGAGATATTCTCGCATAAGACATGAAAGGACAAGGAAAAACAAGGATAAGATCACTAAACTTAACCATTCATCACTTTACACACTAAAAAAAGATATTTTTGAACATAAAAATAGATTAATTGTATTATTCAAAGGCAAAATATGACATCAAAATATAAGGTCTTCACCATAATAGGTGTAGTATTAGTTTTCAAGAGCCAAAATGGCTACTACTTATAGATTTGGAGAGAAAGGAGAAGAGAATAAAGTTCAAGAATCACTAAAACATGTGTCATGTTGAGAAAAGGAGTTTAAAATGTAGGATATAGTAATATTAAATATAAAATTCAAGGTATACTTGGAAAAATGTCCCTGAAAACATGAAATTCATGAAATGTGGCATAAAAATCCTCCATTTCTTGCTTAGAAAAATGCCTTCATATTTGGCCTTTTTGGAACATCCCACAATTGACCAAGGATATATATAATTATTTAAATAATATGGAGGGGTTATATACATTATATAACATGAATTTTTTTTATTCCTAATCATAAATATTATTTTAGACATGAGTTACCACTAACTATAGTCCAAATAACTCCTCTTCCACTCACCTTTCACATTTAACATCAAAATTGATATTTAGTTTTATAATTTTATCCATTTAGGGGAGTTTATGACACCTTTTAGGACCCATAATTTCCTTATATTTCTTATTAATACCTTAAAATTAATCCCACTTGAATTTTTCACTCTCTCACTAGTTTGTTCACTATGTTAGTTTTGACTAGCTAAGATGAATGAACTTATAGAGACATTTTTGAGATTTTTTTATATAATAAATGGAAATTATTGGTTATATAAATTCCAAACATATCTCCTAAAGTGACTTGTATAATTTTAATCTCTCTTGAACTTGTAAAACACAAATAAATATCAAAAAACCCATTTTCCTCCTTGTTCATATAAGTAGGTTAGAACTCAAGTTGATTGGGATGAGCCCTAGAGAGTAATATACAACTTCAAATCATCTCCTAATCCATTACATTCCATCTATATTCCCCTTATCCTTCATTTTCCAAATGGGTCATTACCAAGGGTTTTAGGCCATTTTAGTCTCTAAGGATTGTTCATGAAGATGTGACATTAAATATTTAAATTATTTTCACTATATTTGTTTTCAATGGATCCTATATCATCCCCCAAATTCTTATACTCCCATATAAAATTTCCAAATAGCTGTGAGCTCTCAAAATTCCCCTCTTGATCTCCTCCTTCCATTCCCTATAGGGATAATGAGGTTCAAGACAAAAAATGGGTTACCAATTGTTTTAACTTCATTCCAATAGCTTTAACACTCCTTAAAAATCCATATAAAATTGTTATAATACTTTGGTAGGTCTATCTAGTGATATAAATGATACTGACCCCCTAATTGGGATTTAGTCCTAGTTGAGGCCTAATAGGTTTGTTTGATCCCATGTGAGTTTGGACTACTTGTTATGTTTCAATAAAATGCAGATGTTTTTCCATGTTTGTCCATATGTTACAAAACTTTCCATATCTTTATATAATGTCTCACCAACCCCTAGTTCACTTTGTCATCCCTTTTCTCCAAAACCTATAGGTTTGCCCCCTTAGGGAGTGACCTCTATCTGAGACAAAAGAGAGGGAATATCCCCTATATCCTTAAAAAAATTAATATATTAGGGGTTTTTCCCAATTTATTAGTATTTTATTTACAAATTTTAATGACTTGATAATGTCTCTATCGCCTCTAAATGTTCAAAAACCCAAGACAAACTTTTGAGAAAGACTATTGTGTGTAGGCTTCACCCATTGACTGTAGGTTGCTTGTATGGGAACCCCTAAATACCCTATTTCCATGATATGATATTATTATTTAATGGTAATTATAACTATTTCAATCCAATTTGAACTCATTTATCACTTTAATCCTTTTACCAATTTCTCATTGCTCACTTTCACCTTAACTGGTCTAGTCTGCAGGTTGATTGTACCCTTTTCAACTATTATCACTTGGATTTTCACCCTTTGAGGAGATGATAAATCTCTCCTCATCCAAGTGGCACAATGGAAAGACTTCTAGGCTTTTGGGTAGCCTAAAGATGAGTTGAATCTCTAGATAGGGATATATCCCCTGATGCACCATTTTGGATCAAAACTAAACTTAAATTTATGGGGTGTAAATGGAGAGAGATAATTGAAAGCAAACTAACCTAAGGGAGGAAATACACCAAAATAGATGATGACTTCCAACCAGTAGCATGTTACACATGAAATCAACAGATAAATTAAACATACACTTCTCTAATCTTTATATTCTCACATCAATGTTATATTGTGAGGTTATGGATGAATGTGAAAATATATTAGAAATAGAAAATAGGTTTATGAGGTAACTAATGAATAGACTAACTCATTCAATATCTTACATTTCTTATAACATTCCACATGCCCTACAAGAAAAAGCTTTCCAACTGTAAATAGGATGCAAGAATGAGATAACATGCTAAGTAATCCATATTATTCACTAAGTAAGATAAAAAAATTTAATTAAAACACACTAATAATAGTAATTAAGAGGTAAAAATTAGTAGTCTTATTGATCAAATGGTATGCATTTGAGCAAGTCTTTGCCATACTCAGGTGGAACATAAGTTACAATGGCCAAAATGGCTAGTTCTTATAAAACTTTAGAGAGAGAAGAAGAGAGAAAATGAAAGGTCATAAGGACACTTTTCAAGATTATATAATTATTTATGATAAGAGGATATGGGATGAATCATGCAAGGTCAGGAAGCCCAAGTGTCCATCCAAGTCATCAAACTCTTGTAAAGTGGCATAAAACTCCTCATTTTAGCTTTAAAAACTTACCTTCATGATTGGACCTATTTTAATGGCTCATAAATATATAAGACAAATTATAATGACTTCAAATAAGGGGAAGGGTCTTTGACATGTCTCTCTATGCATTGATTTTAGTCTTGGTCATTTGAAATCATCCCAAACTAAGCTATCATCATCTATTGTAATAAAATTCCTCTTCCATGCACCCTGTACACTTGACCTTAAAATTGGAATCAATTTCCCATGAAAATATATTGGATGGAATTTATGACACATATAAATACCCTCCATGGACTTAGAAGGATCAGGGACACCTTAAATTCACCTCACTTGAAGTTTTCCATCCTTCTCACTAGCTTGTCCACTATGCTAGATTTGAGTGTCTAAAATGATAGTTACTATTAAAAACCTTATAAGTTTCTTCAAGGAATTAAATGACCATAATTAATTATTAAAATTCATAATCTTCCCTCCAAACTTGATTTCATCTTTAGAATCCTCCTATAGCTTGCAAAACACACAAAATGGTTAAAAATAGTATATTTCTTACCCCATCCGTACAGTTCCATACATAAAAAAATAATTGGAGGGATATTGAGTGAGTCCTCTTCAACTTCCAATAGGTTTCATGGTCAAAAAATTCCATTATAATACATCTCTAGCTTCATTTCTTGAGACTGGTCCTTGCAAGTGTTTTGGAGGGTTTCTAAGTAGTTTTGACCTTTAGTGATGTTTCATAAAGTTCTAGCATCCAAGTCTCAAACTAATTCCATAAAAATTGATTTTTAGGACCTTATACAACTCCTCCAAGAATATATGAGCTTTTAAAATTGCTTTATCGAGCTTGTCTCTCTATTCCATATGGCCTGAGTGACCTTAAAGCCCAAGATTTACCTTTTCATGATTTATTATATATACCAATGGATAAAAAAAAATTATGTGATCCTAAAAACATATTTTCATAGGCTATAAATCTCTCCCATAGTTATAAATTAAAATTACATATTGTTTGGGCTCAATGTAGACACTGAAATCATGTCTAACCCTTGGTCACCTTCCCCCTTGGTCCATTCTTAACCCATTCTTAAACCATGCACTTACTAATTTAAAAATAATAATTTATTATTAATATCCTCCCCTTTAACACCTCGTCTGACACCTCACCTTGGACTATTTCCCACCTTATGACTCACCCAAGACCTATTCTTACTTCTCTCTAACCGCCTAACCAACTCTTGTGCGTATTTAGCCCAACCTTTGACATTCTCCAACGGATAGTGCACTTGGCGGATGGAGAACGGGCTTGGTGGCTCTTTTACCCATTCTCCACCCATCGACATCGGTCAAATGTCGGCTGACGCCAGCAGGATCACCAACGTTGGTTATACTTAAACCAATTTTCTAACCCTTTGACGGAGCTAATTAGAAATTGGTTAATCTCTGGAGCTAATCACAAATCTCAAATATTCTTCTGGTGAAACAAAGTTCTCATGCTTTTGCTTTTTAGTGTTCTAGCTTCTTGGTGTTCTTGCAGGGATCAGCATTCTTGATAGCATTTTCTAGGCACTGAGGTCTTGCATCAGACATTCTACACAGGGATTGCATGATATCTCCATCACCAGCGACAACCGAAACACAGCTTCTGCACCTTTGCCAACTCGTATCACAGCTAAGTATTTGTACTATTTTCATTTCAGTGTCATTTCAAATATATTAGCATTCTATCTACCATCTATTCCAAGCATCCTTGACCCAACCTTCCATGTTCTTCTCGGAGAGGCTGAAAATCCTTCTCTCACCCCTTATTCCCTTTTCTTTGCCTCTAACACCCCTTTAGTCTCTCTTTATACAACAACCTCTGTTCAATCAACTCAACACAAGCTATCAGAGACCTACAGACCATCTTGAGATCAATCTAATCAACCTGACTAAATTGCTTCACGGAAAGGCTGAAAGGCCTTTTTCCTACCCCTTACCCCTTTTCCTGACAACATACCCTTTGCCTTAGTTCTTATTAAAGATTATATCTATTGTTTTACCATCCCAAACAAACTCCTTGACTCATAGACAAGACCACAGTCTATCTTGCAGACCAGAAACTAGACCTGTAACTCATCCCTGGCCATTACCCCGACTGACCTCATCCACTTCCCCTACCAATGTCGACAGTCTAACCGTCGTCGGCGACCTTCTTGACCGACGTCGGCAATATCACCGACATCAGCGACTATGCTAAGCAGATTGCAGCTTATCAGGTACGCATTTGCTTTCAGTTCTTTCTTTCTAGTCTTTTATTATTTCTCTTTTTTGTCTCTGTCATATTCTATTTTAACAGTGGATTGTCATCCTCCAAGAAGCCTTAGCGCTTCTAGGACCAAGCTTTTGCTTGGCAATCCACCCTCTTATCAACTAACATTTTTCATGTTTTAGTGTCTGTCTCTTTTAGGTGTCATCCTCCACAACCAAAGAGGAGTTCTCACAACGTCTGGATTACAGTGCGCAGACTACATCCAGGTACATACAAGCCTTGACCATTTCTTTAAGTTTCTCATTTTCTCTCTTTGAATGTGAAAGCAAAAAATTAGCATAGAAACATTCTGGCACGCTCGGTGGGACCCTTAGGGCCTTCCTTGGGTTCCTTTCCTTATTTTTTCATTTAGGTGCATTAGGTTTCTCCCTCTTCACCTCTTTCTTCTTTTCTAAAATACATCATAAGCAGGAATAAAAAGAACTTTTCTTTCTTTTCTTGCATTTTTAGACTAGTCAAAAATCATATTCTTCAACCCTTTCTCAACTTGTTTTCATTCCAACTTAACATTTCAACTTGGGGCTTAAAAATATACATTGCATTCCATTTTTGCTTGCTTGCATTTCTTAGTCCACACTTAGTAATTAATAAACCACATATTGAATTAATCGTAGATCACTTGATGTTACACAACCAAACCATGTGCACTAAATCAAACATCAAACTCACTTGAGACAAGGCCTGACTGGGATTTCATCACCCAACAGATACCTTACCCATCTCGGTGATCCTACTTGGATTTCACCACCAAGGGGAAAGCCCACTTTGTTCTCTGGTAGAGTCTAATCTATAGGGAAAGTATATTTTGGCTAAGCGAGACCAGCTTACCACTGGAATCGTGAAGTGAGGGGAGCTTGCTCCTTAGCACCAGGCCAAGTACGAAACCTAATACAGAATTTTGAGCACCTAAACATACCTGAAACCATCTTTAGACTACCTCTTTTAGGACCCTTCTAACAACCAACCTCCTCAAACATCACTTTAAGGCATAAGCCACATGATTCTAATAAAATTATTTCTAGGGATTTAACGCTTAGGATCTGCCTGTCCTCATCTTATTTTCTATTTTTATCTATTTTTTTAGCTGGTAAGGATGTTGTCTTCTTTATTTCCAAAAACTTTTAAATTTTTTGAGTTTTTGGAAAACACAGTAACCGACATCGGTTTTATAATCGATGTCAGCAACTTTTCTCCACCGGCATCGGTTATCTGACCGACATCGACAGACTTCTTCACCGACATTGGTTATTGTACCAACGTCGATCACTGTCCAATCTTTTTTCAAAAAATAGCAAGCTTAAAATCCAACTTTCTTACTGTCTAAACATCCATTCTGAGTTTTTGAAATTGAAAAAACATAGTTTTCTGAAACCTAACCCTTTCTTGCCTTGAATGGTTTTGACACGCAGTCAAACCAAGGCTCTTCTTGACCACGCTAGGCAACAACCACTTCCACCTTCACCATCTATAACCAATCCTATAATGGAGTTCCACTCAGAGACTAAAAGAACTCCTACTCGCCCAACCCTGCCTCAGACTCCTATTGTCCCAGAAGGGGACCAAGATTTTGCATGATTCTTGGACCTTAACGTCAAAGCCTTGCAGCACTATCTCGCACATAGCCAAACATGAGACTCCCTAGGCAACCCAATCTATGGGATGCTGACTTCCTTAGTCGAGACAAGAATCACATTAACAGGATCTATAATTCAACCTATAGACAATCAAGCCAACACCTCGACTAATAACCCAACCGTGTCCTACCTTCAAAATTTAACCTCTCCTTCTAGACTTACCTCCATGGGGGTTTCGGTACTCCCTCAACCTCAAACTACTCAACCAAATCCTGCACCTTTCCAAAACCTAGTGGTCTTTATCCCCCCTACTCTTGCACCTATCAACACAAGAGTAATTATCTACCCTTCAACAAGTGTGGCTACTCCTCAACCATCTTTGATGGCCCCTATCCAACTTGTGCCTACCAACCCCATAACATAAGTGCCCTTGACTTCAACTTTTGCCCCGATAACTAGCTACCCATATGTTGCGTCTACGCAACCAACCATGTCATATGCCCCTCTCAATATCTTTCAAGCGCCTTATAATCTAGGGGGTGCTCCACCTGCCAATCTGTCAACAGATATCATCAAAATTTTGATGGACAAGATGTCTAGCCTAGAGACCTCCATTTCCATCTCACGCAATGCTCTCTCATATGAGCAAATTTGCAATGAGCCCATTCATCCTTCTGTCCCGATTAGACCATACCCCAACCAATGGGAGCTTCCCAAATTTTCTCGCTTTCAAAGCAAAGAAGACCCACAACAGCACTTACGGGCATTTAGACATGCCTGTTACCTTATTGCCCATGACAATGCATTGATCTTACGCACGTTTCCTATGTCCCTCTCTGGTGCTGCACTTGACTGGTATAGCTCCATTGCTAGCCATTCCCTCTTCACATTTACACAGCTGGCCTAGCTCTTTCTTGATCACTTCTCCATTAACATCACCAAGAAGGTCTCGATCACGGACCTCTATTCTCTCTGCCAATTCGAGGATGAATCTATAGCTGACTTCGTTGCTCACTGGAGAGGCCTCATCAATCAACTCTCCTTTTCCTTACCCCAACCTAAACTTATTGAACTTTTCTCTCGAGCCTGCGCCAAACATATTTCTTCCACCTTACGGGTTTAGACCTTCTGCACCTTCGACGAAGCCTTCACGATGGCCCACAAACTTGAATTACGTGTCATCGAGGAGAATAAAATCAAGTTGTGGAGCAAGAATCCCAACTCTAAGATCAATGACTCCTCTTCTTCTAAACCTTCATCATCTAATCCTAAGTCTAAAGCTTTAGCTAACGCTGTGGTCGTTAGACCTTCATCCTCTTCAACCAATCAACCTAAGCCATCCACATCTCAGAGTGCCACCCGCCAATTCTAGCAGAGATGCGTACAATGATAGTATACTCCTCTTGGAGAATCATATGCATCTATATTGGAAAAACTTGTTAAACAGGGGGTTCTCAATCTCCCCCAGATCCAACCACCTCCACAATTTGATCCCTCACGCACCATCCTTGTGTGGTATAGGGAAAACGACTTCTACAATTACCACCGTGTCAAAGGTCATGACACGAGAAACTACAAAACCTTTAAAAACATAATCCAAGACATGCTTGAAAAGGGTGACCTCATCCTAGATAATCCCAATGCACCTCCTAATCAGGGCATCAACATCTTCAAGCAACCATTCCCCAATCATCCACTGACCCAAAACAATGTCCAGACCTTGATTGACAACACTCATAAACACAACATTCAAATAGTTAATACGGTCTCGCCTTTCATCCCCGACCAACCTCAAGAGGTTAGTCCATCTATCAATCCATCACGTGTGGATGAACCTCTTTCTCTGGTTAGTTCTCCGTCAACCTCTCTCATCTTGGAGGATGCCTCAACCTTACCGGCACCACTGGTCTCACCATCCTCCTTCCTACTACATATGGAGGACCCGACCTTACCTACTCCTCGACCACAAGTGGAGGGCACCATAATCCCTGCCCTTTACCCTCTTGAGGAGCCACATTCTCCAGTTCATTCTCCACCAAGAGAAGAACCTGACTCTCCATCTTCTTTGACCAATGACAATCCAGTTATAACTCTCACACACCTTGGGTCCGAGACTACTGCTACACCTAACACATCTTCTCAAGGACCCAAACCTCATCCAACATCTTCTCAACCATTTTCTCAACTAGTGGAGAAAATCAAACTTCTCCCTTCAAGGAAAGTGGAGCATCAGGGATTGTGGGAGTGTCTTAAAGCTCTTCAACATCCCCATGCCCTCTCGTCTCATGTTGCCAATCCTCCCAAGGTAGAATCTCCTAAAACTCTCAACAAAGACTAGACTCCCACTTCTAAACCTGCATCTACCCCATCTAAACCAATCAAGTCACTCGACATTCACCCTGTCTCTACCCTCACTCACCCGTAAGTGAAGGTGGACTTAGACCAAGCCTCAACCAATAGTAGTCTTCCAACTAAGTCAAAGAAGACTGCCAGACCACAGAAGTGAACCCCTCCTCCACCATCAACATTACCCTCCATTTTAGGCCCTCATCCTTCTACCCTAATCGGAGTGCTCCCTACTCCGACCCTTAACCAAAACAAATTACCTCCATTACTTCCTTTGCCAACCACAAGTCTACCCCCTCTCAAAAATTTGGCACCTCTCACGAAGAAAGTGCCGTCTTCACATGTGGCCGCACCACCAACCCAAAAGGTGGTATGGAAGCCTTCTTCAACACCTCCCAAGCAAAATTCACCAGCGCGTCATGCATCAACAAGCACGGACCCCTTAGTAGGTTCATACGCTTTGATATTATGCCAAATTTTGTAGACTTCTAGCATAACCCTTCCATCTATCAAGCCATTCCAACCCCTCAAGTCAAAACCTTCCTGGTTCGACGATACGAAGATTTGTTTATACCATCATACGCCAGGACACAATACCGAGACTTGGTGTGCCCTCAAGGCAGTCGTTCACCGCTATATGGAGAAAGACACTCTTCTCCTTGATGACACTCTTGACCGACCCTCGACACCTTCCCATCCAACCTCTTCAACCACATCATCTCACCAGTAGGCCATGACCCCTTCTTCACCTCCTATCTTTGAAATCAATGCTATCCACATAACCACTAGGTCACAAAAGGACAAGGCAAAAGAAAAAGTTGTTATTCCTTGGACCTATCCTTTTGTCCAGTCACCTCAACCACCAAAATCCAAGATTTCTATCTTAGGTGCATCCCAACCCCCTTCTTTAGAGGCAATCAAATACTCTATGATAAAATAACTTCACCAAACGCCTGTGAAGATGACCTTATATGACCTTACCCAAAGCTCCCCCTAACATCGTCAAGCTCTAATCAAAGCCTTACAAGTAGCGGAGGTCCAACCTGAAGACCCTCAACCACTAGCTACCCTAGTCCATTCTTTATCCCCCATCGCCTCTATCACTTTCAGTGACTCTGAAATTCCTACGTCTAACTTGGAAGATCAGGACACTACTCTTTTCATCACAGCCTACGTTGATCAAACCTATATTAAATGAGTTATGATTGATGAGGGTGCCAGCATTAATATCATTTCTACCCATGCCTTTGATCAATTGGCTCTTCCCAAGAATTGCGTATCAAAAACTGATGCAATCCTTAGATCCTTTAATGACACCACCGCTAACACTATTGGCACTGTTGTCCTCCATATTTGTGTTGGTCCACGCACAATCCCGGAGCTCTTCTACATCATTGAGGGAGAATTCCAATATAACATGCTATTAGGATGACCCTAGATCTGCGCCATGGCTTGCGTCCCTTCAACACTTCACTGTTGTGTAAAATTTGAACACGACAAACAAGTCCATGTCATTCCTACCAACCCATCACCTTTTAAGACTTGTAACACAACTTATCGACCAAATGACATTCTTATTCCTCTCAAAGCACCAACCCAAACATCATCTCCATTTGTGAAAGCGTCAACTAGTACGTAAATAGCAGTTGCCATCACATCACCTTCTCAATTAACAACCAAGGACCCCATGGATGATATCTTCCAAAGACTTTCACTGGGGGAATATCGCCTACTTACTCTAGACATGTTCCAGACTCCTCAAGAGTATGGACAGCTTCATCAAAATCTAAGCTATGACTGTCAGATCGGAATGGTCATTCCTTATGGTCCTCCTAGCCTTCAAACCAATCTCGTCTATGGGGGGTTAGATCAAGCTCCTACTGACTCAAATCCTTCCTCCTCACTTCAACTATTCACATCCGATTTCTCCTTTCTTGGCAACCCCACCTTTGCACATACCTACCTTTATAGGTGTGCACAGAAGGGTTTTGGCTCTGGGCACTACGAACAAGGCTCCCATCGGCCTATCGAACCACCCAATGATGATAATGCCAAGAAACGATATGGACTGGGTTTCCAAGAACCCACTGAGGCTTCCACAAACCTTTTCCCTAAACCAACCATTGACCAATCTCTTCTAGACTCGCCTATTCTTCCATCCTCACCTACGGAGTCAGTGGTTTCCATCCCTCCTAGTTTTTCTTTTTTTGCATAAACACCATCCGCTTAGAACCCCTAACCTATCAGCTCAACAGGGTTTCCAGGTCTCTTCCTCTCGTTTATCCCAGCATGATAGATGATGAATCGGCAACCATCAACACTGTCCATTGCATAGATGATGACACCATTCTTACTTATATGGGTGCTAATGATTCTTTCATTCAGCACTCCCTCCCTTTTGAAACATAGGTTATGTTAAATGAATCAACCATTGACATTAACCTTTCATCTTCTGGTGTTCCTCATGTCTTAAAGATTGGTCAATCTTTAGACACTCAGGAGCAGATCAACTATACCACATTTCTCTCAGACAATCGCAAAGCCTTTGCCTGGACCTACACTAACATGCCTAGCATTGACCCTAACATTTCCACTCATAACATCATCACAAACCCAGAGGCTAAGCCTGTTAGGTACAAGCTTCACAAAATGCATCCTCGTGTTGCGCTCCTTGTCAAAGAGGAGCTTCAATGTCTTCTCTCTATTTCCTTCATCCAACCCATCGATTATCCACAGTGGGTATCTAACATCATTCCTGTCACCAAGGCGACTGGGGGGATCCAGATTTGTACATACTATCGTGACCTTAACCTAGCCTGTCCCAAGGATGACTTTCCCCTTCCAAACATTGACCAACTTGTTGATCTTACAGTTGGTCATGAGATGTTATCACTCATGGATGGATTTTCAGGATATAACCAAATCTTGATTACACTGTAAGATCAGCACAAAACCACCTTCATTACACCATGGGGAACTTTATGCTATCGAGTCATGCCTTTTGGTCTGAAAAACGTAGGCACCGCATATCATCGTGCCATGACTTACATTTTTCATGATCTCCTCCATAAAATCATGGAGGACTATGTAGATGACCTACTTGGAAAGTCTAAGCTTCATCGCAACCATTTGACTATCCTCAAGATCATCTTCTCTCACTTTCTTCAGTACCATGTCCGTCTTAACCCCAAGAAATGCATCTTTGGGGTCCTCTCCGAAAAGCTCTTGGGATTCATTATCTCTCTTCGTGGCATCAAGATAGATCCCGCCAAAATCCATGATATCCTCGAAATGCCACCTCTAACTAATCTCAAGCAACTTCGCAGTCTACAAGGGAAGCTCCAATCCATCCACCGCTTCATTTCACAGCTTTCTGACCACTACCAACCCTTTCATCACCTCCTCAAGAAAGACGTCTCCTTTAAATGGGATAAAGATTGCCAAGAGGCTTTTAAAGCCCTCAAATGCTATTTGGTTTCTCCACCAGTCCTTATTCCACCAAAAGATGACCAGCCCTTCTACCTCTACATCTCAGCAACCAATCATTCGTTAGGTGCCATGATCGCGCATCGAGATGAGCAACACCATGAGCAGGCGGTCTACTACATAAGCCGAACACTTGTTGACTATGAAACTTAGTACACTCATACTGAGAAACTCTGTTTGGCATTAGTCTTTGCCACTACCAAGCTCTGTCACTATCTTCTCAATCACAAAACCTTTGTCATCACCCACACTAATCCTCTTAAATACATGCATTCCAAGCCATATCAAAACCAACGTATGGCTCATTGGCTCATGCTTCTTGCCAAGTTTGACTTAGAATTTGTCCAGCAAAAATATATAAAGGGGCAAACAATCACTGACCAACTAGCAGATGCCCCTCTTCCCGACAATCAACCTTCTCAGTGCGAGTTTCCTGATGAATCTATCGCCACTCTCTCAATTGATGACACATTCTACCAAATGACAATGTTCTTCGACGGCTCCAAATGTCAACTCAGTGGGGGTGCGGGGGTCATCCTCATCCCACATGAAGGTGATCCCATGCCCCTGTCTTTCAAACTCGACTTTGAATGTACCAATAATATGGTTGAATACGAAGCCTTAATTTTGGGACTTCAAACTGCCCTTTCTTTAAACATCAAGACCATCAACATCTTCAGTGACTCACAACTTGTCATCAATCAAATCAATGGTTCATATCTTTGTAAAAATAAAATTTTACAAAGGTACAAGCACCGTTTTGACACTCTTCTAACATCTTTCAACCATCACTTATTGCAGACTGTCCCTCGATCTATGAATAAGTTTGCTGACACCATGGCTTCCCTCACCTCGCATATTCCTTCTTCATCATCATCCTCATCAAGAATTTATGTCATGGTACATCGTGTGCCATTGCCTTCATACATTTCCACTGACATCAACCTCATCCACACCATAGACTCTAGTTCACAAGATGTATGGTATAAACAACTTTAGGACTACTTGGCTCATTCTATCATTCCTCCCAACCTCTCTAGCAATGCACGACGGGCTTTCATCAAGCGCACCGCTCGCTATACCATGCTAGGGGGCCTTCTCTATAAAAGAGGTTTTGATGGCCTTCTTTTTCACTATTTAAACTCCACTGAAGCCTCTCATACTGTTAAACAAGCCCATGACAGGATTTGTGGTAGACACTTCAGTGGTAACTCAGTTGCCAAGCGCATCCTTCGCCTGGGTTATTATTGGCCCACTCTTCATCAAGACTATAGCGATTATGTTCGGCGTTGCATCAAGTGTCAGTAACATGCTAACTTGCTTCATCTCCCTAGCCATGCCTTACAAGTTGCTCAAGATTTTTGGCCTTTTTCACAATGGGGCTTAGATCTCATCGGCGAGATTAACCCTCATTCATCTCTTCATCATCAGTCCATCATCACTGCCACTGAGTATTTCACTAAATGGGTGGAAGCTATTCCTCTCATCTCCACAAAAGCTGACAAGATTATCAACTTCATCAACACCCACATCATTTGTCACTTCAGTGTACCTCACAAAATCATCACCGATAACAGAAAGTCTTTTAAAAACAAAACTGTCTAGAAACTTTGTGACTCCTTTGGCATTAAACTCAGCTTTTCTTCACCTTACTACCCACAAGCAAATGGGCAGGCCGAGGCTTCTAACAAAATCTTAACTAAAATTCTCATAAAGGTGGTCAACAACACTAGAAGGGATTGGTACGTTCACATACCCTTTGCTTTGTGGGCCTACCGCACTAGCATTTGAACCTCTACAAGTGCTACCCCTTTCTCTCTAGTGTATGGAACAGAGGCTATTTTACCTCTCAAAGTACAGATCCCGTCTCATCACATTTCTTCCATCACGTTCTTTCATCACCTGCCAATCACATCACAAATAATCACATATTTTCATAATCATTAACATTAATCATTTTCATCCATATCATTAATCATTAATCCTAATCATACATCCATCATCATATAAACACAGTAATATTAGCATCATAATCCTAAACATCAAATCAAAACATGTATCAAATCAAAATAACATACAAATGCATCCATAACATTTTTCATAACACATCAATGATCAAAATCACATCATTTATATATAACCATGTTTTATACAATCGCACAATCTGTGCCTCTATCTCTCTCTCATACATCTTGCATCAACGGCTCACAGGCCGATATCTACATAAATATCATAATCTACCCTCAAGGCTGTGGCTGTGGTGGTGGTGGCGGTGGCCGAAAAGATGTTGTATCCTCTCCCCCCTCTGATCTATGTCATCTGCGAGACCCAAAAGCCGTCGTTCGAGACATAGACCTCTGTTGACTCTGATCTACCCTCATCTCAGAGTATCACTATATCTGAGGGAACCCCTTGATGGCCCTCTCATAATATGCAATCTCATCCAGTGCATCACTGTATCTAACTAGAGATACAGTCTGCAGTGGACCCATTAGACCTACTACCGTGCCCTGCACTAAACCCTACAGCTGTGAAAAATTTGGCTACACTGACACTGACTATGTGGGCTACTGAACTGGCTACTGAAGTGGATACTGCATTGAGCCCTATCCTCTCAAGCCCTATCCTATTGATGCATGTGCCTAGGCTATGGCCAACTGACTCTGCAAAATAGTGACCTGCCCTGTCAAAGCAGCCACTTGACCTGTCAACCCTGCCATCTCCTCCTATACACCTATGACTTGGCTCTCCAAAATGGTCACTCATCCTCGTGCTGCATCCCTCTCCTAGATGGCAGCATCTCTCTCCTATTTAGCAGTGTCCCTCTCCTGCCTCACAATATCTCTATCCCTGACCACTGCTTATAGATCAAGCTGTGGTCCCACCTGCACCCCTATATACTGACCTACCCACCATGTCGAGTAGGCCTCTGTACATCCTAGGTCAGCTATCCTGAGGCCTGCTAGTATCTCCTCAAAATTTGGCCCCTCTGTCTCCTCTGGCAGTGGGAGCGGCACCTCTATATCATCCCACCTATACTATGGAAACACGGGAGGTACATCCTGTAGCAACCCATACTGGTGCCGCACTCTCTTTGCTGGGATCCTCTCGAGCTCACCAACTCACCTGCCTCTGACCCATCGCATACTCTGAGTCCTGACCAATTGCTCTCCCTAATCTTTGAATGCTGGATACACCAAGTATGGTCTCCAAATGATATCTGTAGGGATCAGGGCCTCTAGTACCCCTCTATAGTGGTCAATATCCCTGACCACTCCATCCACCCACGTCTGTGCCATCACCTCGCACCACTACCTAAATCCAACCCTGAAGCCAACCTAAATTGCCATTGGGAGGCCGAGAGGTTATGTGACCATGATGTGCTCGTAAGCCCAACAATGCAGAAGGTGGCCGACGCACAAGCTGTACCGCCACCACTGGCTAATGCCCCACAGCTCTCTATACACTTGGGCCAAAAAGACTGGTGCCTAAGCGAACACTGTCTGTCTCTCAATCATATCTATCAAAACTCTGGTCATAAAGACCAAAAACCTACCTCCCTCTAAATCTGGCAGCACATAAACCATGATGCCTATCATCATTAGGATTGCCAGTGAATGTACATCCTCATTCATAGCATAAAGGGGCTCATACGCAAAATTGGCTGAGTGATAACTCACCTCAGCTGCATGCTCTCCAAACAACATAACCATATGAATATCATGTGCCTCTCTCGAGCATGCATATAAGTCTGCTCTGTGTACCGACATCCATAAAATTTGGTATACATCCTCCACTGTGACCGTCATCTCTCCAGTGGGTAGGTGGAAAGTGTTGGTGGAATGATCCCACCACTCGATCAATGCCACCATCAGGCTCACATCCCATGCCACTCTGTAGTAGCATTGCAGCCCACCTAATCCCACTGTGCTCATCTGTGCCCACTCCTCTCTTGTGATGTCCTAACGCATCCATGTCAGCAATGTCGGTAGTCGATCTCACAACATCAGAGTCTGCCTCACCTGCATCCACCCAAGTCAATCTCATGTCAAAAATATCCCTCCTCTTTCTATTTTGACCAACCTATTTGACCATCTACGCCTGACCCAATCCCTGGGAAGCCCTTGGCGTAGCTTCAACCCCTCGACTTGACCATTTTTCATCCCTCTTTTGATCAGGCATCCATTAACATTAGTTAGCGTGCCAGCGATGGCACTCACCTAACCAACATCAGTCACTTAGTGACTGACATCAGTAGGTTAGTGACCGACGCTGGTCACTGGTCAGTTGACGTCGGTGAACACGCTGATGTTAGCAACTAGTTTGGCCCTAGGGCCGAAGGGGTGAGCCCTAAATTTAGGGCTTCCCCATTTCTCCCCCCCCCCCAACACCTCCCAAAACCCTCTCAATACCTCCTAACCTATCCTAGATCCCTTCTCCACCCTCCTAGCTACCCTCCCCCCTCAATTTCTACCTAAATTAACAAAAATTTCAAAAAACAAATCAAAACAAAAATCTAACCAAATAGGGCTTAGAGAACCTCCTACCTCGTCTCAACATCGCCAGCATGGTGGCATGATGGGTGCCACTAGTGGTGGACCTCCCATGGGTCCTCTACTACCCTCTGCCATCACTTCTGCATCAAGCTCCTCCTGGCCCACAAACGTCTCTGCAGCCTCCAATCTCTCTCCACGCATCTCTCTCTCTCTCTCCACCAATGTTTCTCTAACACCTCACACTACTCCTCGGTCAAATTAGTGTCACTTTCACTCACTTGGCTCCAGAGCTCTTTTCTCTTAGTCAACCAAATCAAAAATGACTTCTGGTCAGCTGCCAATCCAATTTTGTCAGATTTGGTAGGCCACTGATGTCGGCATAAGCGTGCCCTAGTCCACCGACATCGACTGATATCCTATCGATATCGGTCCCTTTATGTCTCTGATGTCAGTTTTATCACCGACATTAGCAACATTCAAACCTCCTTTTTTCATCATGTTGCCCCAAAATCATGTCCCCAATCAGTCAGCCCTCTAGTACACATCATTTTGGCCCCCTGGGGCACACTTGAGATCACTTTTGCCTCCATCCATCGACCACCAGACCTTAGAGATCATGACCATCTCCTCTAACCGTGACTACTTCTAAAGCGATTTTGCCTTGGTTGTTTTTGCATGTATGCTACCTCATGATTGGTTCGCAAAATTGTGCACATACTTTTGACCCTCACAAGTATAGGATCGCAAGCCGGTTGATCCCCACTACTTGTGACATTTTCATGTTTTTGAGAGCACTTCCTGAGCCTGGGATACCTAGAACATGATGACCATTAGAGCTTCAGCTTAGATTAAATAACCTAATCAGTAGACGACTAAATGCTGGGGCTCAATTATTTCAATTTTGGCACTCCTCGACCCTCGACCTGTGACAATTTGACCTGACCATCCTCGTGAAGTGGTGTACATGCAATCACAACTTTTGTAGCATTCTCACTCTATCTTCACCCCTTTTTCATCCAATCTTTGTCAAATCAGCACCTGATTCTAGGTTCCCTTCTCTCGACTCCTGCTTTGAGGGGAAATACCTCATCCATAATCGGGGCAACCAACCCTCCTATTTTTGTCTTGTAGTTCACTTGAACAACCAACAAGATGAAATCAACCTTATCCCATACTTGAGGCAACCAACTCCTATTTTTGTCTTACAATTCGTCTAGAGCAACCAACAAGACAAAAAGGGACAAATGTAGACACCAAAATCATGTCTAACCCTTGGTCACCTTCCCCCTTGGTCCATTCTTAACCCATTCTTAAACCATGCACTTACTAATTTAAAAATAATAATTTATTATTAATATCCTCCCCTTTAACACCTCATCTGACACCTCGCCTTGGACTATTTCCCACCTTATGACTCACCCAAGACCTATTCTTACTTCTCTCTAACCGCCTAACCAACTCCCGTGCGTATTTAGCCCAACCTTTGACATTCTCCAATGGATAGTGCACTTGGCGGATGGAGAATGGGCTTGGTGGCTCTTTTACCCATTCTCCACCCGCTGACATCGGTCAAATGTCGGCTGACGTCGGTGGGGTCACCGACGTCGGTTATACTTAAACCAATTTTCTAACCCTTTGACAGAGCTAATCAGAAATCGGTTAATCTATGGAGCTAATCACGAATCTCGAGTCTTCTTCCGGTGAAACAAAGTTCTCATGTTTTTTTATTTTTAGTGTTATGGCTTCTTGGTGTTCTTGTAGGGATCAGCATTCTTGACAGCATTTTCTAGGCACTGAGGTCTTACATCAGACATTCTGCACAGGGATTGCATGATATCTCCATCACCAGTGACAACCAAAACACAGCTTCTGCACCTTTGCCAACTCGTATCACAGCTAAGTATTTGTACTATTTTCATTTCAGTGTCATTTCAAATATATTAACATTCTGTCTACCATCTATTCCAAGCATATTTGACCCAACCTTCCCTGTTCTTCCCAGAGAGGCTGAAAAGCCTTCTCTCACCCCTTATTCCCTTTTCTTTGCCTCTGACACCCCTTTAGTCTCTCTTTAGACAACACCCTCTGTTCAATCAACTTAGCACAAGCTATTAGAGACCTACAGACCATCTTGAGATCAATCTAATCAACCTGACTAAATCGCTTCATGAAAAGGCTGAAAGGCCTTTTTCCTACCCCTTACCCCTTTTCCTGACAACATACCCTTTGCCTTAGTTCTTATTAAATATTTTATCTATTGTTTTACCATCCCAAACAAACTCCTTGACTCACAGACAAGACCACAGTCTATCTTACAGACCAGAAACTAGACCTGTAACCCATCCCTGGCCATTACCCCGATTGACGTCATCCACTTCCCCTACCGATGTCGGTAGTCTAACCATCGTTAGTGACCTTCTTGACTGACGCCGGCAATATCACCAACATTGGTGACTGTGTTAAGTAGATTACAGCTTATCAGGTACGCATTTGCTTTCAGTTCTTTCTTTCCAATATTTTATTATTTCTCTTTTTTATCTCTATCATATTCTATTTTAACAGTGGATTGTCATCCTCGAAGAAGCCTTAGCGCTTCTAGGACCAAGCTTTTGCTTGGCAATCCACCCTCTTATCAACTAACATTTTTCATGTTTTAGTGTCTGTCTCTTTCAGGTGTCATCCTCCATAACCAAAGAGGAGTTCTCATAACATCTGGATTACGGTGTGTAGACTACATCTAGGTACATACAAGCCTTGACCATTTCTTTAAGTTTCTCATTTTCTCTCTTTGAATGTGAAAGTGAAAAATTAGCATAGAAACACTCAAGGCCAAAACCCTACCCTTAGGCCTGACTATAACTTAGAGCTCAAAATGACTTTTGATGGTTTTCTTTACCCCCTGATAGATAAAACATATTTAATACCATCCCATATACATGATAAAATAATGTGTAATTCATATCTCATGCTATAAATGGAAGTGGTTTTCTATTTGGCTTCTAGGCCATAATTATACCTATTAGGCATGCTTGAAAACCTAATGGTCTTGGACACCCTATATGGTTTCATCCATTATTTATTTATTTTTTATGTTTTCTTAGATATCATAAAAATTATCAATCCTCCCTAAAAGTTCCAACCAGCTCCTTGGTCACTCCTCATCCCCTTGTCTCCAAAACCTACCAATTTTGTTTATGAGGGGAGTACCCTCTATGAGATAAAATAGAGGGAACTCTTATATTTTACTAGACAAAATTGAATATTTTAAGAGTTTTCCCAGGTCATAAATGTACTTTTTATAAAATTTTATGTCTTTATAATATGATTTGACCCCCCAAACCTTCAAAAAACCAAGATAGACTCCTTCAAAGGCAAACTGTATGCACAGGGTTTCTACAAGGGTTATGAGTTACTTGTTTGGGCTCCATTTTCATCTGCATTCATGACATTTGAGTGAAACATAAGATTATAACTACCATTTTTCCATATTATTATCATTCCTTTAACCCATATCACTCATGCTTACATCTTAGAGTTGAATTACCATTAAAACCAATTAAGGCATCTAACTACATTTTTTTGTTCTTCTCTCAAAAGTGACTTTTGTAGGTGTCTTTAACATGATTCAAACTTAAAATAATTCCTTATTTTTTCCCTTGAATTTCATATGATTCTTTTACATATATTTTACCCATGTACTTATGTTTGAATTAGGTCCACTCCAAACATTCTAGCCTTATTACTTTTTGTCCCTCATAGTCAACTACAATTGACTGTGAGAGGCCATGTAGGTGTGCATTTGATTTTTTAGGCTTGGGATAGTGCTAAAATACCCCTATTCAAACATACATGGTCATTTATTAACTTACTTTGGCCTTTTTCAACCTTATATGGCCTTCCATGATTACTTAGTCACACTTCTCATATCACTGTTCACCTACAATCACCTACAACTAATTATAGGTGTATATGCGTTATAATTAGCTTCGATCATGGTGTTTATAGGCCCTTATTTGATTCCTAAGGGCAAAAATCACTTTTTCATGTTGTTTTTTCCATTGAATGTATTAAAACATCACCAAAGCATCATGTTTAGGTCATTGTCCTGATTGAGATACCTTACCCTTAAGACCCTACCTATAGGTGTCATTTGATTCTATTTATGACTATTCATGATGTTAAAAGACTCTCCTCAAACCTCATTTGAATCTCTTGAGGTGACAAGTTACATATATGAGCTATATTTCACCTATTTAGAGTCTTAAACCACCAATTAGGCATCAAGTTAAAGTCACTATTTTGACCCTAATGTAGGTGCCTAATTCCTAAGTGTGGACACCTGTAGGTGGCCATAAGGCTTACAAGATTATGCATTGACCTATTATTGATAGCATGATGTCATTTATATACCATTATACCAGTTGAACTATCCTAGTCATGACAATTTTTCCATTCTTTCTCTTTAGGGTGCCAAACTACCAATTAAGCCTTCAAACATATAGACATTACTGGAATATTTCAGTGTTTTTGAAGGCATATTTGAGGCCCTTCATTTCCATCCTCTCCTCATTTTTTGATTCTCATCTTTGGCATGTAAAATCTCTATGCTAGGGGATATAAGATTCACCTAACTATATGTCTTAAAATCCTTTACCACCATGATTTAAGATATTCATAAAAATATCTTTGACCTCTATTTTGACATTTTAGGGAAAACTTCCCTAAATCCCAATCTTCCTCCTTGGATGTGATTTTCAACTTGGTTTATCCATATATCAATTCAAACCTATATGTTAAGCTCCCTTAAACATGTAAGGACTTCAAAATGGGTTCCATTATGTGCTTTAACACCTCAAAATGGCTCTTCTAACTCTCTATCAAGTCACCTATAGATGGTGATTTTTAGGTCTACAAATAATATATAATTGTGAACAATGTGTATTATTTTGACTATTTATTGAGTTTTGAATCAAACTCAACATCACAAATGTATTCCTCATGTCTCAAAGGTATTGAAACCACTACCAAACTCCTATCATATCATGATGTCATCAATAAAGGTTGTCAATGCATGGTGAACTGTATATGGGCAGTGAGGATTAATTAGTCTAAGTATTGAGGGAATTTGCCTTATTAATCAAGTGGACTCTCCTCAATGTATACTGAAATGGATTATAAGGATGTTTAAACTCAAAAATATTTGTTCAAATTTCCCTTTCAATGTTGAATACTTTTTTCATAGCACCTGTAGGTGTGTGTTCATGGTTACTTGACTATTTTTTCTTGCATATGACTTCAACTATGAAGATTAATTAGATAATGAATGTTGAAAGAATAGAGTGAAAAATATCACATTAAAAACATGAAAATATACCAATCACATACATTTAAATACATTTCAAAGCATGAATATCTAGAAATGGTGGAAAACTGGTCTGTCATCCCAAATGAGAGTAGTCTACAAATTTGAGATGATTTTCCCATCAAAGCACCTTGAAACATGAAAAAAATTATGTTGATAATTAGATAAGGAATTAAAAATTCTATAGAACTAATATAAATATTTTATTCATACGTGATTTCTCAAACCAAGGCAAAACCTATAGGGTGTATGAAATAGTAGGCAAAAAATTATAGTCAACTTCATGAGTATGTTTCATGAAGCATAGGCCACCATTATTAAAAATAATTATATTTAAATTAAGGTATATAAGTTTAATACAACTTAAAAAAATATTTTAACTTGAAATATTTTCACCTATATGTACTAAGTAAAAACCTGAAGGTCACTTCTACATGCTAAGAAGGGTGAAAAAGTAACATAATGGTTTTGGGCCAAAAATGGAACTTATAAAGAAAAAAAAAGTTTAAATAAGATTTTTGAATATTAATAGACACACCATGATCCTATCCCACATGGAACACTTCCCCATGAACCATACAAGTGCCAAACTTACCTTTTTCCTAAAAAAACTACCTTTTCTTCTGATGAACCTACCACTTTTTAGTTATGTCAATTTATTAAGACCTATAAGGACACATGTGACTTTACATCACATTTTCAAACCTTAACACTTCTCATTAAACCTATACAACTCATTAAATACTCAATTTTGACCCCTAAAATGACTCAAAAGGACATGTTGGCTAATAAAATAAGTGACCGAGGCTAATATAGCATTGAATAACATTAAATGACTTATGATATACCTTATGAAAAATATTAAACCCCATAAAACACTTAAAATTAATTTTTTTACTAAGGGATCCCCAATTTGACCTAAAATTCAAATTTGGTCAATAAATTGGTAACTCATATGGATAGTATTCCTGCTATAGTAACTAGACCAGTAGCCTTATTAGTTAATTAGGAATAGGAGTCATCTAAAGTTTGATATAAACAATCAAACCTTTGAACATTAACCATAAATAAAATAATACTAATTACCTCAACCACACAAAGCAAAAGATAGACATAAAATAAGGCAATAAACTAACAAAACGTGTGTGCGCACACACACACACATACACACATGTGCTCAAGGAACTTAGGAGAAAAAAATCATAACTAGATACTAAGCATACCTCCTTTCCAAGATAAAAATTAATGTTTATTAAATCATCCTCTTAATGAGATGGATCATAGTGTTAAGCATATTTCTCCTTAGATTGGATGCTTTGTAAATCAAACCTATTCCTTAGCACTTCACTTGATCTATGCCCTCAAGTAGATCATCTTAAAATAGGTCTCTAATGTAGATATATTCCTCTTGTCCTTGCCCAAAAAATTCATATTTTTTCTCACTCTTCACCTCATGTTCAACTTGGATCTTCTTGGTAGGCATGGCTTCAAGAGGAGTGATTTCTTGTTCTTTATAAGATTGAGCCAATAGGATCTTATACCATCCTTTAATATATTATGTGTTTCTCCAAACTAGTTAAGGGTATGATAGCCCATCTTTATGAATTCAAACATATCATCATCAAGTGCATATGTCTCTTGAAAGGATAGATTTGAAAGGTTGTTTTTCCTTTGCATACTTGCTTGAGTTCTAATGTTTCCTTATCCACTTATGATTATCTCATATCTTCCTTGAAGATGAGTATATCATACTCTAATTACATTAAAAAATTCATCCAAAGTCTACTTAAGAACTTGTTCTTACTCATCTATGACATATTAGACAATGTCATCTTTCTCATTATCACTTATAATTAGCTCCAAAGAAGTAGTAGACCCCTTGAGACACTCAAACTCATTGTATATGTTTTAAAACTTATACAAAAATTCCTCATATTCATTTTTATCATCATCATGAAAGGGAAAAATAAGAGAAGTTCCTTCATCCTCTTCCTTAGAATCCAAAAGGACGTGATCCAATATTTCCTCTTCATCATAAGAAAAACATTCTTCACTATTAACCAAACAAGAAGACTCAACATAATGGATCACCTCTTCTTCAACACTTAGGACCTCTTGAGGTCTTTGTGATTCTAAGACTAGGCATTTTGAAGTCATGTGACTTAATCCAATGAGCTATAATTTATTCAAACAAAATTTCTAATTTTTTGTAAACCAACTAATCCTATTTAAGTTCTCATACCATAGGTCCATCAAGGAAAATGGTGATGGGGTGAGGATGAGATGAACCAGTTGGTGGAGGTGGTACATAGAACTCAAAATCAGATTGGCAATAGAATGAAGAGGATTATTTTGGAAGCTCTTGAGGAAGGGGAGGCAGACCTTAGGATAAAACAAATTGATTTTATTCCTTCCACTTTAAAATAACTTTATTCATATATAATTTATCTTGAACACTTTATTGAGGAGTGGTATATGGGGTGTGTTTAGGCATAGGATCTTCCTTTTGTTCTAAACCTTCCATCACACCTTGACTTAGCAATTTCATCTTTGACTCTAACTATTTAATTTGCTTGGCTAGTTTATCTTGGAAAATTATTTCTTGAAGCTCATAGGAATAATCATGATTATGAGTAATACATGAGGTCTGACATGGAACACAAGAATATTCTTGAGGAAGGGTGGGAGAGACTTGCAAAGGATCAACTTCATTCTCAACTTCACACTCCTTAACAATACTTTTATCTTCTTTCTTTCCCCATGATTTCACTATCTTAATCCATCTTAGGATTTTCATATTATAAGTATTTTATTAATCAATGGTGGGAGGGTTTTGTATAGGATAAAGTCCCTTTTCAATTTCACACTCTGTCAAGAATTTTCTCCTCTTTCTTTCCCATGACTCCACTATCTTGTTCGATGTTAGGGTATTGGGATTATGAGTCTCTTTTTAAGGTAGTGGGGATGAAATGTGAGAGGGAAATGAGAGATTTAAATCCAATTCCTCTACTTATAATATGGACTATTGTATCTACATATTGGCTAGTTTAATTTGCTTATCAAGGTTTGCTTCAAAAATAAGGTTTCTTTTCTCAACTCTCTCTTCCAACTGATTAGGAAAAGGATGACTTTAATATCCTTAATTGGGATCATGAGTAGGGATCAAATATTACTGATAGGAAACTTTTGGAAGTATATATGAAGGTTCATAGGTTTGGTGAGGTTCCCTTTCATGAACTCCTAGACTATCCTCTAAGGAAGAAACTAGGCCACTGACATCAAACATCTCACTTATGAGCCTTTGCTAATTGGCTCTCTTAATAGGTACCCACTCTCTTTTTACCAAATCTAATGTATATATCACCTTATGAATAATATTCCTAGGAACCTCTTAACCACATCTTCTTAGAGTATCAAGCTCCAACATGTACTTCTCATAGCCCAAAAGAGTCTTTTTGAATGTGGAAATGGATTGATTTGAGAATTGTCTAGGTTGACTAGGAGGAATATGACATTTATAAGGTTGGATATAAGACTGGTAAACTTCATGAAAATACTAATACACTTCATGACAAGGCTGATTAATAACTTGTTCATATTCATATAGAATGGCACAAGCTTGAAAAGTCTCACCAACTTGTGTAAAATAGTGCTCAACACAAAAATTAGCCATGAAACTTCATTGAAATCAAGAACACAAAGGAAAATGTTGCCAAAAATATTTAAATGATAACCTAGGCTACTTGACTAGTTGATATATCTTTGAAGTTACCATTAATGCTTGCATACATGCCTCCAAAGGCTGATTGTTGAGAGACAACACCAAAAATCCCATAACTTCTTAGACAAAGAGTCCCACCAAGAATGCCAAAAACTATTGTCACTTGAATTTTCACCCTTTGAGGAGATGGTAAATCTCTCCTCATCCAAGTGTAACAATGGAAATACCTCTAGTCTTTTGGGTAGCCTAAATATGCAATGAGTCTCTAGATAGGGACTCCTTTGATGTACCACTTTGGATCACAACCACACTTAACTTTGGGGGTTGAAAAGGGAGAGAGATAAATAAAATAAAATTAACCTAGAAAAGGTGATACACTAAAATATATGATGAATTCCAACCAATATCATGTTACACATGAAATCAAGAGGCAAACTAAACTTACACTTCTCCAATCTTCATCTTCTCACATCAATGTTACATTATGAGGCTATGGATGAATGTGTAAATCTAGGAGGACTAGACAAGATGAATATGAAAGAACTAATGAATATAATAACTCAATAAATTCCTAAAATTTCCTATAACACTTCACATGCCTTGTAAGAAGAAGCTTTCCAACTGTAAATAAGATGCAGGAATGAGACAACATGCTAAGGAATCCATAGTCTTCACTAAGAAAGATCTAAAATTAAATTAAAACACACTAATAATAGTCATGAATAGGTAAAAATTGGTATTATTATTTATTAAATGGTATGAATTTGATCAAGGCTTTGCCATACTCAGGTGAAGCATAAGTTACAATGGCCAAAATGGCTAGTTCTTATAGAACTTGAGAGAGAGAGAGAGAGAGAGAGAGAGAGGAGGAGAGAAGTTAAAAGGTCACAAGGACACTTTTAAAGATGAGAGAATAAGTTATTTATGCATGATAAGAGGATATGGGATGAATCATTCAAGGTCATGAATCCTAAGTGTCCATCCAAGTCATCATACTCTTGCAAACTAGTATAAAACTCCTCATTCTGGCTTTAAAAAACTACCTTCATGATTGTCCCTATTTGAATGCCTCATAACTAACTAAAAACAAGAAAAATGATTGGAAATAAGGGTAATGATCTTATTAATGTCTCTCCATGTATTGGTTATAGGCCTGGTCTTTTGAAATCATCCTAAATTGAGTTATTATCATCTGCTATCAAGAAATCTCCTCTTCCATGCACCCTACACACTTCACCTCAAAATTGGCATTTTTTTCCCATGAAAATCCATGGTATGGATTTTATGACATCTATAAAGACCATTAATTTTCTTATAAACATCAAGGACACCTTAAATTCACCTCACTTGAAGTTTTCCATCCTTCTTACTAGCTTGTTCACTATGTCAATTTTGACTAGCTAAAATGAGAGCTATTTTTCAAACCCTTACAAGTTTATTCATCAAATTAAATTACCATAGGGAGTTATTAAAATTCTTAATATTCCATTGAAACTTTATTTCATCTTTAGAATCCTCTTGTAGCCTTTAAAACACATAAAATGGTCAAAAATAGCCTATTTCTAACCCCATCTATACAATTCCATACATTAAAAAATCATGGGAGGGAGAATTAATTAGTCCTATGTGACATATAATAGTTTTAATGGTCAAAAATTTCCATTATAATTCAAATATAGATTTATTTGTCTAAACTGGTCCTTGCAAGGGTTTCGAAGGGTTTCTAAGTAGTTTTGACTTTTAGTGATATTTCATATAGGTCTAAAATCCAAATATCAAAACAATGCCCAAAAATTGATGTTTAATACCCTATGTAACTCCTAAAATCATGTTTTTCTCCCATGTATATCCTCCAAGAAGATATGAGCTTCTAAAATTACCTTATCAACCTTGTCTCTCTATTCCAAATGGCCTGAGTGACCTTAAAGCCCAAAATTTACCTTTTCATGACTTATTATATATACCAACAGATAAAAAACATTTTATGTGGTCCAAAAAACATGTTTCCATATGTTATAAATCTCTCCCATAGTTATAAATGAAAATGATATATTATTTGGGCTCTAGGCCAAAACCTTGCCCTTAGGCTTAACTACAACTTAGAACTCATAATGACTTTTGATGGTTTTATTTTCCACTAATAGCTCAAAAATATATAATAAAATACCATATAAATGATATAATAAGGTTTAATTCATATCTCATGCTATAAATGGTGTTGGAAATATTGTCATTGATGTCAAAGGTCTAGCATTATTGATGATAAAGGCCCCATTGCATTTAATGTTGTTTATCTTGGCTAATGTGAGTTAATATTTATTTAATATTAAAAAATATATTTTTGGTTGCATATGAGACAAAATAAGGGCCCATGGAGAAGTCAAAGAGCCATGGGATAAAGACAAAAGAAGGATGAGATGCATTTTCTCATGAAGGGACACCTTAAGGAATACGAAAAGTCAACAAGATGAGGACAAAAGATGGAAGGACATTTTTGATCATGAAGGGTTACCACATGACTTTTCAAAGGCTTGAATATGAAGGGTCATCCAAGATTGGCACCATTTTCCATGAGGATTGAAGGGTCACAAATGGGGAAGGCCAAAGGTCATTTGGAGAGCTATAAATAAAGGCTTGAGAAGCCATTTGTATATATGAATGAAAGAGGTTGATTTGATATTATCTAGCTTAGAAGAGCAATTGTGAGAGTTGAATATGATTTGTATTTGTTTTATCTATCTTAGAAGAGAAAAGGTGAGAGAGAGGAAAGAGATGTTGTATTGAACTATCATTTGTTGATATAGCAACATTGAGAGATAGGTGTGTGGTATACACAAAGTGGTTGGTGCTCATGTGGGTTGGTGCTCATGAATAATAGCTGGTTGGTGCTCGGCAAAGGGGTATGGTGCTCCTATGGGTTGGTGCTCATGAATAGTAGCTAGGGTGGTGCTCGACAAGGGGGTATGGTGCTCTTACAAGTTTGGTTTAAGAATATTGTTTGGGTTTGTGCTCATTCATATACTTGAGATTGTTCTCTGTGGTTTTTCCCACATTAGGTTTCCACGTTATATCTGGTGTCTCTCTCTTTCTTGTGTGATGTTTATTATTTGATTTTTATTACATATCTTGAATGTTTGATTAAGGAAAAGTTTTATAAGATATATGATATACTGATTCACCCCCCCTCTCAGTATATTCCATGCTTAACAATTGGTATCAGAGTAGGTTCTTTTTTGAAAAAGTTTTACAGCTTGAAGGTAGATCAAGAAAGCACAAGATGGCCATACATAAAGGTGCCTCTGCAAGCAAAAGAATAATTGATAAAGACGAAGAAGAGGATGAAGCTGAAGTGAATATGGAAGGAGAACTCATGTGTGCCTTAGAAGAGTTGAAAATTATTGAAAATAAAAATTGAAGATTAAAGCATCAAATCAAGAAAAATGAAAAGGAGTCAAAGGAGCTAATTGAAGATATACAAGCACAATTTGAAGAATCCAAGAAAAATGAAGAAGATCTGACGGCACAGCTGGAAATATCAAGAAAAGAATGTGAAAGGTATGTTACTGAAATTGCCTCTTTAAAAGAAGAGATTGAGAAAGCAGTCAATAATAAAATAGTCAATGATTCAAAATTTGAGAATAGCACTAATATGCTAAATAAGATATTAGAAAGCCAAAAGGCAATATCAGATAAGACAGGTATCAGTTTTGAAAAGAAGAAGAGCTATGTTGAATCTCTTACAAATAAAGAAACAAGAAGGGAAGGAATGAATAATACAGAGGATAAAGAAGGCTGGAAGGAACAAAGCTATAAAAGGCAATTAGGTTAGGATTCACAAATAGGTCCTATTTTTATGGTTACTATTTTTATTGTAATATATATGGTCATAAGAAATTAGAATGTAGAAAAAGAGCTAACAGTCTCAAAAATAAGGAAAAGGAAGGTCATATAGAGTCAAGCAGAAGCTATAACTCTTTTGCTCCTCTATCAAGCTTTGATGAAGAGACCATAATTTGTTACAAGTGTAACAAATTTGGACACATAGCTTAGTATTGTAGAATCGTGTTTGAGTCAGTCAAGAAGGACTAGAGTTTCAAGGCTCCATTCATCAAGAAAAAGGTTCAGACATGGCAGAAGAAACAATATGAAGGTTCTATGTTGGTCCAGATAGCTTTGCATGCAAGACATGAAGAAAAGCCATGGTTTATTGATAGTGGATGTTTGAGGCACATGATAAGAGACAAGAGAAAGTTCATAACCTTGAAGAAGATCAATGGTGGCATAGTGAAATTTGGGGACAATACTACTGCCAGAATTGCTGAAAAAGGTACACTAAGTTTAGATAATGGTAGAACTAAAACTGAAAATGTTTTATATGTAGAAGGTCTTAAGTATAATCTTTTGAGTGTAATTCAAATATGTGATCAGGGGCACACACTAAATTTTTATGCAGAAGGTTGTGAAATTAGAAGAAAAAATTAAGATGTATTGATTGCAGATGCTCAGAGAACAGGTAATAACTTATATATGCTATCAGACATCAAAGGTCAAAAATGTTGTTTGAGTTAGATTGAAGAAAGTTGGCTATGGCACAAGAGAATGGGGCACATAAATTTTGAAAATCTTGTCAAAATTTGCAAAAATCAAGCAGTCAGGAATCTTCCAATGATCACAAAGCCATCTAACACGCTTTATGGACCTTGTCAGCATGGGAAGCAGGTTAGAAGGTGGTTCAAAACAAAAGAGTACTCGACCATTCAGATGCTAGAGCTTGTTCACACTGATCTATGTGGACCTATGAGGACTCAAAGTACTCAAAGTGATAAATATTTCATATTGATTATTGATGATTTTTCACGTATGACTTGGATAATGTTTTTAAAGAAAAAATAAAAAGCTTTTAGACAGTTCAAAGCATTCAAAGCATTAGTTGAGAATGAAACTAATTTGAAGATTAAGTGTCTAAGATCAGATTGAGGAGGAGAATTCATGTCAGATCAATTTATTGAGTTTTGTGAAGATCATGGAATAAAGAGATAGTATTCAATAGCTAAAACTCCACAATAAAATGGAGTAGTTGAACGGAAAAATAGAACAGTTCAAGAGATGGTGAGGACAATGCTAAATGAATCCAAGATAGCAAATAAATATTGGAGAGAGACAATTGGTACAATATTTCATATTTAAAATAGAGATTTATTAAGAGTCAATAGTGACAAGACTTCTTATGAGCTATGAAAAGACAAACCAACAACAGTTGATTATTTTAGAGTTTTCAATAGCAAATGCTTCATAAAGAGAACCGATGAAAAACTTGGTAAGTTTGAATCTAGAGTAGATGAAGGTATATTTCTTGGTTATTCTTGCAAAAGTAAAGCTTATAAATGTTATAACAAAGGAACCAAGAAAATTGTTGAAAGTGCAAGTGTCAGGATAGAAGAAGATGGAACACAAAAGATCAGTGATCCAGTAGACATTCCTAAAATCATTGAAGAGGAAGGCTTTGAAGAATCAGATGAAGATGAGGAAAAGGAGAAAAAGGGCACCAAGACTCCATCCAAATATGTTTATAAAAATCATAATGAAAGTGACATCATCAGGGATATAAAATAAGGAATTCGCACTAGAAGAATGATGGTAAGTGAATTCGAACAAGTTAATTTCTCTTTGTTATCTAAAATTCAGCCTAGAAATTTTTTAGAACCCAGACATGATGAGCATTGGGTTAAGGCTATGGATGAAGGATTAGATCAGATAGAAAAGAATGATACTTGGGAATTAGTGCCTAGACCAAAAGATCACAATGTGATAGGAACAAAATGGGTTTATAGAAATAAGTTGAATGAAAATGGAGAAGTAACCAGAAATAAAGCAAGATTAGTATGTAAAGGATATGCTCAAATTGAGGGAATAGATTTTGAAGTAACTTTTGCACCAGTAGTAAGGTTAGAGGCTATTATAATGTTTCTTGCATATGTAGTATTTAAAATTTTCAAATTATTTCAAATGGATGTCAAATCTACCTTCCTAAATGAGAATCTTGAAGAAGAGGTCTACATTGAGCAGCCTGAGGGGTTTATTCTCTCAAATATTAGTAATCATGTATGCAGATTGAAGAAAGCATTGTATGGATTAAAACAAGCTCCCAGAGCTTGGTATGCAAGACATGATAAGTACATGCAAGATCAAAGATTCAAGAGAGGATTTGTTGATACTAATCTTTACATCAAAATAGAAGGTGAGCATCAATTGATTATTGTGGTTATTATTGATGATATCATTTTTGGAGGAAATATTAAAAAGATGAAAAAAAAAAAATTTGATAGAATGCAAAAAGAATTTGAGATTTCTATGCTTGGAGAATTATCATTTTTCTTAGGATTACAAATATTTCAATCAAATAAAGGAATTTTTATATCTCAAAGTAAATATGCCAAGGAAATGTTGAAGAAATTTGGTTTTGAGGATTGTGTACCAGTTGGCACACCTATGTGTACAAGAAATAAGGTGAGCAAGGATGAAGATTCACTTGTTACAGATCAATCTTTGTATAGATCTATGATTGGTAGTATTTTATATTTGACAGCATCGAGACTAGACATCATGCATGCAGTAGGTATGGTTGCAAGATATCAGTCATCTCCAAGAGATAGTCATGTTCCATTGGTGAAAATAATATTTATATATATCAAAGGAACATTGGATTATGGATTATGGTATCCCACAGGTAAAGATTTCACTTTAGTTTCTTATACAGATTCAGATTGGGGTGCTTAGATAATAGAAAGAGTACAATTGGAGGAGCTTTCTTCCTTGGTGATAGCTTAGTATCATGGCTAAGCAAGAAGCAAAACTCAGTATCACTTTCTACAGTTGAAGAAAAATATATTTCAGTAGTATTGTGTTGTACTCAAGTGCTTTGGATGAAGCAAACTTTGGAAGATATCAAGGTAAAGTATGATGAACCTATTTCCATTTTTTGTGATAGCACAACTGTTATAAATATTTTGAAAAATATAGTAATTCATTCAAGAACAAAACATATTCCCATTAGATATCAATTCTTGAGAGAGCAGGTTGTAGATCAACAGGTTAAGTTGGAATATATTAGTACAAAAGAGCAGATTGTAGATATTTTCACAAAGGCACTACCAAAAGACACATTTGAGTATCTACGAGAGAAGTTGGGAGTAATTTCCTTTACTTCCTGCCATTGAGGTTCAGCATCAGTTGAGGGGGAGCTAAGTGTTAGCTCTAGGTAGGCCCTTTACCATTAATGTCAAAGGGGGAGAATAACAAGTACAAGTACAGGTGTAGAAATAAGTACAAGTTGCTTCAGTAAGGGGGAGTTACTGTATGTTTTTTAGATGACAGTATGTGCAAGTGATAAGATGTGGCAGTTTTAGGATTGAGGTTTCCATCAATGACAAAGGGAGAGATTATTGGAAATATTGCCATTGATGTCAAAGGTCTAGCATTATTGATGATAAAGGCCCCATTGCATTTAATGTTGTTTATCTTGGCTAATGTGAGTTAATATTTATTTGATATTAACAAATATATTTTTGGTTGCATATGAGACAAAAGAAGGGCCCATGGAGAAGTCAAAGAGCCATGGGATAAAGACAAAAGAAGGATGGGACACATTTTCTCATGGACACCTTAAGGAATATGAAAAGTCACCAAGATGAGGACAAAAGATGGAAGGATGTTTTTGATCATGAAGGGTCACCACATGACTTTTTAAAGGCTTGAATATGAAGGGTCATCCAAGATTGGTGCCATTTTCCATGAGGATTGAAGGGTCATAAAGGGGGAAGGACAAAGGTCATTTGGAAAGCTATAAATAAATTCTTGAGAAGCCATTTGTATATATGAATGAAAGAGGTTGATTTGATATTATCTAACTAAGAAGAGCAATTATAAGAGTTGAATATGATTTATATTTGTTATATCTAGCTTAGAAGAGCAAAGGTGAGAGAGAGGAAAGAGATGTTGTATTGAATTATCATTTGTTGATATAGCAACATTGAGAGATAGGTGTGTGGTATACACAAAGTGGTTGGTGCTCATGTGGCTTGGTGCTCACGAATAATAGCTGGGTTGGTGCTCAGTAAAGGGGTATGGTGCTCCTGTGGGTTGGTGCTCATGAATAGTAGCTGGGGTAGTGCTCGGTAAAGGGGTATGGTGCTCCTACAAGTTTGGCTTGAAAATATTGTTTGGGTTTGTGCTCATTCATATACTTGAGATTGTTCTTCGTGGTTTTTCCCACATCGGGTTTCCACGTTATATCTGGTGTCTCTCTCTTTCTTGTGTGATGTTTATTATTTGAGTTTTATTACATATATTGAATGTTTGATTAAGGAAAATTTTTATAAGATATATGATATATTGATTCACCCACCCCCTCTCAGTATATTCTATGCTTAACAAATGGAAGTGGTTTTCTATTTGGCTTTTAGGCCTTAATTTTGCATACTAGGCCTGCTTGCAAACCTGATGGTCTAGGACACCCTATATGGGTTCACCCATTATTTATTTATTTTTTATGTTTTATTATATATAATATAACTTATAAATCCTCCATAAGATGTCAAACCATCTCCTTGGTCACTCCTCATCCCCCTTTCCCCAAAACCTACCAATTTTGTGTATGAGGGGAGTGCCCTCTGTTTGAGACAAAATAGAGGGAACTCCCCTATTTTAACAAAAAAAATTAATATTTTAAGAGGTTAATTAGGATATAAAGGTAATATATACATAATTTTATCTCTTTAAAATCTTATTTGACCCCCCAAAGCTGTAAAAACCCAAGACATACTCCTTCAAAGGCAAACTATATGCATAGGGTTTCTACAAGGGTTGTGAGTTACTTATTTGGGATCCATTTTCTTATATATTCATGATATTTTATTTAAATATAGGATTATAAATAATTTTTTTCCATATTATTATTGTGCCTTCAAACTATATCACTCATGCTTACATCTTATAGTTGAATTGCCCTTAAAACTAGTCAAGGTAGTTGACTGCATTTTTTGTGTTCCTCTCTCAAAAGTGACTTTTGTAGGTGTATTTTGCATGAGTCAAACTTTAAATAATACCTTATTGATTTTATTTAAGTTCATATCGGTCTTTTAAATATATTGGACCTATGTACTTGTGTTTTAATTAGGTCCACTCTAAGCATTCTAGCCTTTTTGCTTTCTACCCCTCAAAGTCAACTATAGTTGACAATGAGAGGGCATGTAGGTGTGTATTTTCTCTATTAGGCTTGGGATAGTGTTATAATACCCATATCCAATCATATATTGTCATTTATTATCTTAATTGGGAATTTTTACACCTTTCATGGTCTTCCATGATTACTTAGGCACACTTCTCATATCATTGTTCACTTACAGTCACCTACAACTAGCTGTAGTGTATATGAGTTATAGTTATCTTTGATATTGGTATTTAGAGGTAATTATTTAATTCCTAAGGGAAAAAATCAATTGTTAATGTTTATATTTCCATTTAATGTATTCAAAAATCACCAAAGCATCATGTTTAGGTCACTGTCTTGATTGAGATACCCTACCCTTAAGACCCAACCTACAAGTGTCATTTGCTTCTATTAATGACTATCCATGATGTTAAAATACTCTCCGTGAACTCCTTTGAATACCTTGTGGTGAAAATTTACATATATGAGCTATCATTGACTTATTTGGAGTCTTAAATCACTAATTAGGTGTCAAGTTAAGGTCATTGTTTTGACCCTATTGTAGGTTCCTAATTCTTGAGTGTGGACACCTATACGTGGCCATAGGGCTTACAAGATTATGCATTAACCTCTTATTGATATCATGATGTCATGTGTATACCATTCCACAATTTGATCTATCTTATTAATTATATTTTTTCCATTCTTTCTCTTTAGGGTGCCAAAAGACCATTCAAACCTTCAAACTTGTAGACATTAATGGAGTATTTTAGTGTTTTTGGAGGCATATTTGAGGCCCTTCATTTTCATCCTTTCCTCATTTTTTGATACTCATATTTGGCATGTAAACTCTATATGTTAGGGGATATAATATTAACCTATCTATATGTCTTAAAATAATTTACCACCATGCTTTAAGATATTCACAAAAAGCTCTTTGACCTCTATTTTGACATTTTAGGGAAAACTTCCCTAAATCTCAGTCTTCCTCCTTGGAGGTGATTTTCAACTTGGTTTAGCCATATATCAATTCTAACATATATGTTAATCTCCATTAAACATGTAAGGACTTAAAAATTGGTTACATTATGTTATTTAATCCCCCAAAATGGCTCTTCGAACTCTCTATCAAGTCACCTGTAGATGGTAATTTTCAGGTTTGCAAACAATATATGCAATTGTGAACAATGTGAATTATTTTGACTATTTATTGATTTATGAATCCAAATAAGCCTACCAAATTCATTCCTCATGTATAAAATGTCTTTACACCACTAAAAAACTCCTATCATATTATTATTTCATCAATAAAAGTTGTAGATTCATGGTGAACTATATATGGGTAGTGAGGATGAATTAGTCTATGTGTTGAGGGAATTTACCTTCTTAATTAAGTGGAATATCCTCAATGTATGATAAAATAGATTATAAGGATGTTTTAACTCAAAACCAGTTACTACACTTTCCCTTTCAATGTTTAATACTTTATTCATAGCACCTGTAGGTGTGTTTTCATGGCTACCTGACTATTTTCTCTTGCATATGACTTCAACTATGAATATTGCTTGGAAAATGAATGTTGAAAGTAATAAGGTAATAATAACACATTTAAAAAATTAAAATATACCTATTAAATCTATATAAATACATTTTCAAAGAATGAATATCAATAAATGGTGGAAAATTGGTCTGTCATCCTAAATGAGAACAGTTTATAAATTTGAGATGATTTGCCCATCACAACATCTTGAAACATGAAACCAAGTATGGAAGAATTATATAAGAAATTAAAAATTATTTTTAACTGATATTATCAACTGGTTCATATGTAATTTCTCAAACCAAGGCAAAACTTATAGGGTGTATGAAATAATAGGAAAAAAAGTATAGTCAACTTCATGAGGATGGTTCATGAAGCACAAGCTACCATTATTCAAAATAGTTATATGTAAATGAAGGTATATAAGTTTAATAAAACCTAATATAATATTTTTACTTGAAACCTCTTTATATATCCATATTGATCAAAAACTTTAAGGTCACTTATGTATGCTAAGAAGGGTGAAATAGTAGCAGAATCATTTTGAGCCAAAAATGGAACTTTCAAATAAAACCAAACATGTACCTAAGATTGGTGAATCTGAAGAGACACACCATGATCCTCTCCAATGTGTCACACTTCCCCATGAGTCATACAAGTACCAAAATCACCTTTTTCCTCAAGAAAATTGCCTTTTCTTTTGATGAACCTACCACTTTTCAATTATGTCAATTTATTAAGACCTATAATGGCACATAGGATGTTAAATAACATTTTTTAACATTCACACTTCCAAATAAACCTATACAAATCATTAAATTCTCAATTTTGACCCCTAAAATGACTCAAAAGGACATGTTGGCTAATAAAATAAGTGACCAAGACTAATATAACATTAAATGACTTATGATATACCTTATGAACAGATTTTGAACCCCATAAACCACTTAAAATTCATGTTTTTACCTAGGGGGGGCAATTTGACTTAAAATCCAAATTTGGTCAACACCAACTCCTTCAATGCATACCTTGTGGTGGTCTTAATAGAGGTGTTGATTGTATGTGACTGTATTCTATATTTCACCATGCCTATAGGTGTATATTTGGTCTTGTATCTTATTTTAAATGATATAATATCCTTTTAAATTCATTAATATATTTTCAAACTCACTTGGATCCATTCATACCAAGCTTAGGATATGTCAACACCAAGACTACAATGTTTCTAGCTTATTGTCAAACTAAAGTTAGATAGAGTTGACTAAGCAAGAGTCTTGTAGGTGAACATCTACCTTGAAATTAGTGCTACATGGTTTATGATCCCCTTCTAGGTTTTGTATCAACCTCTCATGGAAAATAATTCATGTTTTCAAGCCTAGTAGCTCTATAAAGGTTGATTCATGAGTTTGTGAGTCACCTATAGTCAGGTTGTAGTTGACTATTTTGGGTAATTTACACTTATAAATGTTGGTATAGGATATATCATTTTAGTTTACCCATTTTTTATGACCTTTGAACCAAAATGTGCTATTCAACTCAATATGACCACCTACCATATATGCATATGCTCTTACATTGTAAGTTTGAATGTGGAGTCATTAGAAACCTCAAAATCCTATAAAAAGCACTACCAAACTACAGTGAACAAATGTGAAACTTAGAGGCTTTCAAACACCACTCTCCTTTAGTCACATATCCATTTTATTTTGTATGATTCTACCCATATATGATGGATTCATGATGGGACACTTAGGATTCATCTAAACCTTTTGTTTAACTATCTCATGACATCACCAAAAGTGCTTGGGCCTCTGTTTTAGTGTTTTAGGGAACTTATCCCTAAACATAGTCCCTTCAAAGTTCAAATTTGTTTCTCAAATTTTATTTTTATTCTAGTGATTCACTTATGATTTCCATGGTCTCATCTAAATATACAATCCTCATGAAGCTTTCAAATCTACTATATGAAGCACCTCCGATCCCTATGGTAGCTTGTAGGTGCATACACAATAGTACATAAGGTAGTGAGGGTGTTTCTGTAATTTTAATATGACATATTATTCCTTAATTAGATCCAAACCTTCATATTAATCCTACAACTAATATTTAAAATCTTAAGGGACATTCTAGAGAGTCATATGCCCTATCTCAACTTGGTTATCTCTGTTAGTCCCACCTGTAAGTGGACATTTTAATGTATAGGGAAGTGAGTGTGGAGATGGGTTAAATACATGGAATATAGATAAAAATAATTTTAAACCTTATAAAAAATACTTATAATTAATTATATTCACCTTGAAAGGCTTAGAACATGTTTCCATACCTCCATTCCAACATCCTCAATCTATTGTAGATGCACACCAATGGTGCATGACAATGCATATATGGGAATTGAATATCCAACCATCATTTTCATGGAATTATATAGTTTTAAATTTATTTATCATGAAAAAATAATTTATTTAACTCCATTTTAACTCTTCAAACACCTCCATGAACATGTTCAAGACCCCACATGCCATGACTGTAAGTGAAAGTAAGCATCAAGCTAACTATGTCTCACATTCTAAATTAAATATTCATGATGTTGATATTGGAGAGTAATATTTGAAGTTTAGGAGCCAATATTATATTATATGAATGAAATAAAACACCACACATTACTTTGAAACCATTACAGAGAAAGAAACCTTTTATAATTGGTGAAAACTGATTGTAAGTCCACTGGTAACATCAACATGTAAACTTGAATTATTTATCTCATGAAATAATATATAACCATGAAACCAAAAATTGGAAAAATTATAGGAGTAATTTAAAATACTTTGGAATCAAATTCATCAATTGAGTTATATGGACTAGTTCAAATAGGAGCAAAACCTATAGGGTGTGGGAAATGACAAATAAAAATGAATAGTTAATTTATTAAGGATGGTTCATAAAGTATAAAAATATAATAATTTAAATCCAAAAATTAATGTTAATTTTAAAAAATTTAATATCCACTACCAAAATCATTTGTCCTATAAGTCTTCCTACTAGTAGTACTAAGAAGAAACCCGTTAACTATTTTTGCTTGTCTAGTGGAGTGATGGAGAAATGGAATAGTTTTATCCCATTTTGGGAGATTTCAAGGAAAATAAAATGTGTGAATGCATTAATTCAATATTAAGGTCACTAAATAATTTTATTCCACATGCCACTCTCTCCCATAGGTCGTACAACCTTTGAAACTCCCTCTTTTTCACTTATTTTCTTGATTTTCAGTTAACACCTACAAATTTATATTACTAATGACATTATAAAAAAGGAATATGATAGATACTAAAATTATGGATTTTTAAAGGGATTTTATAACACATTTATATCTTATAAAATTATACCTCTTTCATTATGACCCATTTATGAATCCCTAAGTGACACAAAATGACATACGGACTAATATGGACTATGAATAAGACTAATAACATATGAAATCACATAAAATAAAATATAACACATCCTATGACATTATAATATACCCTATATCAATTTTTTTACTATAGGGGGTTGACCCATTTTGACTTGTGGTCAAAATGTTCAATAGCTACAATAACTTCACACATAGGGCAAAAAGATTAAGGAGTGAAGGTAATTTTTGAACTTTTGGAGGAGTATAAAAAAGTTTTGGATATGAATAAACTCTAATATTATCAAATTTCATGAGTGATGCTTGATTTGAATTATTAATTTAACACTTTATAGGTTTATGCTAAACCAAAATTTGATAAGACATACAAAGACAAAATAGCAATACAGGATCAATCCACTACCTGTTATGAATCTAGGTTGCACCTTTACTAAGGAAATGATTGTTCATGTCCACCTCAAACCTAGCCCAACATTGGAATTAATTATATACTATGGGATGCCTAATATTTAGGTAAAACCTATATATTTTATGGATCTATCTCCCCTAATTTGTCACTTCAAATCTCTCTAAGACCTAATCTTATCACAATAAAAAGGGAAAAGAGATAAAAACTAATGAAAGAACCTACTCTAAGTGGTGATGCACCAATTTATTAGAGATCCACTCTTATTCATTCCCTTTAAAAACATAAATTATCCTAATAAATAATAAAATTGATTAGACTTCTAGATGGTGTCCTAAGCATGAATGTTTCATATGGAGGTTGACTAGGATTCTACAACTTTTAAGTACCAAGGCATAAATATGCACAAGGTAATATTGACTTATGACACTTCCAGAACATTCATACTTGATAACACTTTATAAAACCTAAAATAGACTAATAACTTGAAGTTAGGTGCATGAAAGGACCTACATATGATAACCTAATGCATACATTATACAAATCAAACTTGCATGAAGCACATTAGCATTCAACAAGAAATTTGTAATTATCTTTTATTGATTCAAAAGAGTAGAAGGTAATTTTGGCAAAGATTTGCTACACCTAGCTGAGGGATTCCAAATAAAGAGGTCAATTCCTACTTAAATAAAAAATATTAATGATAAAATATAATATTCCAAGTGTGGGATATGATATGAATAAGGCCAAGGTGGTGTATGGCAGTTACAATAGGCCTATTCCTCATTCTCAAGCATTGGCACGTCTTTAATGAGTCCGCTTTGGTATTGAAATTAGGAATGCATATTGTAACTCCAAAATTTTAATTTATTTATGCCTTAACTATGCTTAAAATATCCCAATTTTCCCTCTAATGGTAGTTACACAATGCAAATAGATTATGGATAGGCCTCCAAGAGGCATTGGCAATCTCCCTTCAATGTGCATGAAGAATGATACTTGAAACTACTTATAACCTATCATAATGGCCTTAATTTTGAGATGTGATTACCTAGATGATAGTTACCAATGATTTAATATGGTTCATCAATGATATCATGCCATTCTTTGCATGTTAGTTCCTTCTACTTGTATGATAAGTAGACCCATTTTCTTGTCCTTCATCTTTCTACTCATATTCATTGCTTGAATGATAAAATAGATAAAATAGGATCCCAAATAATTTAATAAGACTTAGATCATCTTTATATTATTCCTTATGAATTTTAATTGATATCTCTTAAGTTTTTTTCACCTATAAACACATTAGTCCCACATGACTAGGCCACTTGAACTGCTTCATAGACTGACAGTTTAAAAAGAGATAGAAAAGTTATTTGTAATAACATCTATGTATAATATTAGAATTTAATGGGTAGAATAAGTATTTATCTTACCCTTTCCATAGTTTATAACTTCTAGTTAGACTCTGCAATACATCTTAGGCCTAAAACCCTACAAACTTTTATTTTTCAAGGGTGATCATATAAATTTGTACCATCATGAGCCATGGGAATGACAACCTCTAAGATGGAAACATGATACAAGTGTTGGAAAATAAATTTATAAGTGGTTTAATGCACCTTTTACTAAACTTATCTAGTCACGTGAGTATTAGGGTTTAAGGGAGGTTTAGGAGTATTTACAGGTCTTAGGGATGGTTCATAGTGTTTCAATGTGAAGGTAACATGCTTAAGACAATCAATAAGATAATCAACCTAAGGGGTAGATTTCACACCATAGAAACAATTGAATACTTGAAAGAGATTTTGATACATTCAACACACTTCACATGACCTATTAACATCAAAAAATTTATTCAAACATGAAGGATATGGGGATTAAGGATGATGTTATCACTTAGATCCATTATACATCACTCACATACTTAGATAAAAATTCAAAACTTATAATTGGTCTTATATTCAATGTATCAAAGTGTAATGTTATTTTAGCAAGGCTTCACCATAACAAAAGGATGAAATGGCTCAATTTCTAGAACTTTGGTGAAGAGAGAGAGAAGAGAAGCTGAAGAGGCACAAGGACATTTGTCATTAACATGAAAATTAGTTAAAAATCCATGAGAGGGATGGATGAGCAATCCATGCCATATTAAGAGTCTTAATTATCCAAAATAAGTCATGAGAATGGTGGAAAGTGGCATCAACCTTCAGAAGTGGCACAGGAAATTGCTTTTATCGAAGATCATCCATGAGAGCTTGAAATTGAAAATATAAAATCTGACACAACACACTATTAGAACTCATGATGGTAGTTAGAAAATTCTCTTTCTAACTACTAGTTATCCCTTAGACACCTATATTTGTCAATTTTGTGGAATCAATGACTCAAACCATCAACCTATCCATTTTTCTTACTTTGTTTACTCTCATGTTCCTTCCAACTCTTTTGAATAGCAATGGATAGTATCCATAGTTTAAAATTAACTTCCTATAGTCCATCACTCCTTTGGGTATTTCTTTTAGAATTTTTTTCTTGACCCTTTCTTGTGAAATTTTTTCCCATAATATTTCATCAAAAAATATTTCTAAAATAATTCATGTCTTTGAGAGCTCTATTTGTATAAAAAAAATGTCCAAAAGAAATAGACCTTAGCACCTTTTCAAGTTTTCTAAAAAAATTCGTAAAGAAAATTTCTCCAAAAGAATTCCTTTAGACTTTCTATTTAGCCCTTCAAAAAATTGAAATGATCCTTCAGCTTGTTGAAAAGTACCCTTCAGAAGATTTGAAAGTGTCCATTTAGCCTTAGAATGTCCCTTTAGAAAAGTTCCAACATACCCCTTGAAAAATTTTCAAGGATCCTTTTTGGATTAAAAGAGTCCTTTAGAAAAATTTTAAGGTACCCTTCAAAATTTATGAAATGTACCTCTCAAACTTTTTATTTGGTCCATTTTGCTTGAAAAGTGCCTTTCAGAGAAGTTACAAAGTACTCTTCAGAAAAAGTGAAATGCCCTTCAATAAATTTGAAATGATCCCTTCAAAAAATATGAATTGGACCATTTAGAAGGAAAAATACCCTTCAGAAAAGTTACAAAGTACCCTTCAGCTTTGAAAGGATATATTTCAAAAAAAATGTGTAGGGTAACTTTTGGAGACTTATCCTTTGGGAAAGTTGAAAACAAAATGTCTAAAAGAAATATACTTAAGGAAAAAAGGCTTTAGATAAAAAGTCTAAAATAATTTAGCAAGGGCTTAGGACAAAAAACCTAAAATAATTAGGCAAAGGCTTAGAACAAAGACCAAAATAAACCTTCTAAAAGAATTAACACTTGGTTTTTTATGAAATTTATTGAATAACATTTCTTCCAAAGGAAAACAAAGTATTGGACTTGGCCAAATTTGAAAGGTGAAAACTTGGGGGTGGAATTTGACCAACATTCCTAGTGATTCTTGGGTATGGAATGCCTGCTATGCTTAAGACCATTGCCTAAATACTTCCATTGGACATGGGGTCATGAAAATGAGCACTTAGATTATCATGAATATACCTTGGATTGACTACAAGACAATTGACATTACATAAGACACACATGAGCAAAGACACACTTGTGCTACTAAGCACTTAGGGAACACAAATCAAAACAAAGAAAACATGCATGTGCCAACTAGAACACTTAGGGAACATAATAGCTAAAACAAAACTAGACTAAACACACACACCTATGCTACTATTTACAAGATAGACTTGTAAGGACTAATATCAAAACTTTATATGTATCCGATTCATAAGGATAGAAAATTCTTCTCCATTCATCTTAGTCAGCTGAAAGGAGTTTTTTTGCTTGCACTTGATAATGATGTAAGGGCCACTCCACAAATCATTAAACTTTGTATGTTTACCTAATTTTGCTCTATCTTCATCCCATTTTAGAACCAATTCACCTTTCTTAAACATTTTTTTACTTGATCTCTTGTCAAAGGACTTCTCCATGAGTACTTGGTGGTGTTCCATGGTCTTATGTGCATTGTCCCTTGCTTCCTATGTTTGCATTAGTTATATCAATCTGACTTCCATTAGAGTATTTTCAAGTAGTTTCAGATGATGTGTATGTCGTAGAGTAGGGAGCTCTTGAGAGACAAACAACCTAGCTTCTCTCCCATAAACAAGCATAAAAGGAGAGTTACCAATTGATCTCTTAGGAGTGATCCTATCAGCCCATAAGGTTATCTTTAATTTGGTGTGCCATTTTATTTGATTATTATCCAATGTCCTCTTGATGAGATTCTTGTTAGTAGACTTAGCCAATCCATTACCTTGAGGGTAATAGTTGGATGAGGTACTCAAGTAAAATCCATTCCTATTTTCCCACTCAAATTTTTTAGCACTCATTAAAGTAAGTGAATTATCAGAAATGATAGTATAGAGACCCCAAATATTATTGTGATACTCTCATAAAACTCCAAAATTGCATTTTCATTTGCCTCCTTCAATGTAACAACTTTTACCCACCTTGTGAAGTAGTTAGTAGTAGTTAATATCCATTTGTGTCTAGCACTTGATGGAGGGTTGATCATACCAATGAAATCAAGGGCCCATTACATGAAAGGTTGGGCCACTTAAAAAAGATTTAATGAAAGGGATAAAAGTTTCCATTTGCCTACAAAGAAGGCATATTGAGGACATATCCTAACCCAAGATTAGCAATACTTGAAAATGCTAGGCCAATAATATCGTGCCCTCATTATCTTTGTAGCTATTGTTTTTAGGGAGAAATGACCTCCATTTACACCATTGTGAAAATTTTCTAGCAAGATTCTAAATTAATCATTTTCAACACACCTTAGTAGTACACCATTCACATCCTTCCAAAAGAGAATTCCATATACAAGATAATAAGGAATGGTTTTCAATCTAAAATACCTTATTTTGACTTGTTCAAATCATTAGGACAATCACCAGTTTGGAGGAAACTAATGATGTCTTGTGTCTAACTTTGAATTGGTATATGACCAACTATTTGGGGATGAGCTTGATTGACCAAAACTTCTTCCCTTGGCCCTTGAAGATATGAAGCTAGATGTTTACACATCCCCTTTCCTCTTACCAAGTTTGTTACCTTGATATCAACATCATACTTCATTACCTTTGTGATCCATCCATCTCTCTTCTCATTGAGGTCTTTACTTAGGAGGAACTCTTTGGTGCTAGGATGAGAGACAATGACATGCATCCTATTGTTTGAACTCATGTTCTTGAAATTTTTCAAACCTCTTATCACAACTAGAGCCTTATTCTTAATAAAAATGTACTTGGCCTCATAATTCTCCAATCCTTGACTAAAAAATGTAATGGGTTATTCAATTTCCTCATCATTATTTTACATAAGCATAGTTGAGATTATGTTAAGGTTATCAAAAGTGTAGAGTATGAAATCCTTGGAAAAGTTTGGGTTCATGAGATTAGGAGATTTGGAAATTTCTTGTTTGATTGCCTCAAAATTATTATTACCTTCATTTGTCCAAGCAAAAGCTTGGTTTTTCTTAAGTGTGGTTGTAATAGGCTTCACCAAAGTAACAAATCTTAGAATAAACCTTCTTAAAAATTTGATCTTACCTAAGAAACTTTGAAAACATTTATTGTGTAGAGGTAGAATAATGGATTCAATCCTTTTAGGATTAATAGATAGGCCTTATTTTGACACAACTTGGCCTAATAATTTACCTTTTTGGATAGTAAAGATACATTTTTTTAGATTAAGATAAACTCCAAAATATCTACACTTCTCAAAGACTTATCTTAGATGTTTCATGTGGTCATTAGAATCCTTGGAAAAAATAGTTATATCATCAAGGTATACAAGAAAAAACCCATTGATCAAACCTTCCAAGGTCATGTCTATTGCCCTTTGGAAGGTAGCACCAACATTAGACAAACCAAAAGGCATATTTTTATATGCAAATGTTCCCCATTTTGTGGTGAATGTTATGTTTAACTGATCCTCCTCATTCACTAGTATTTGATTATAACCTAAATATCCATCAAGTAGTGAAAAGCATTGATAACCTAAAATCACTTATAAAATCTGCTCTATAGAAGGTAGTGGGTAATGATCTTTGAGTGAAACTCTATTTAGATCCCTAAATTACATAGAGTCTGATCTCTCCACTCTTTTTCTAAATAGGGATAAGGTTAGTTACCTAAGTCGAGTATTTAATAGGAAAAATAGTCTTAGACTCAATCAATTTAGTAAGCTCTCTCTTCATGAGTTCCTCTATTTTGGGATTGATAGGCCTCTATTTTTGCCTAACTGGTTTAGTTCAAGTTTCTAACTCAATGGTGTGATGAGATAGACCTAGATCAAACCCTTTCAAATCCTTGTATTCTCAATAAAATATATCATGAATTATTTACATAATTCAATGAAGGCTTGTCTTTCAAAAAGAGAACAAATCTTACCAATTTTTAGAAGTTTGTCCTTAAATATCAAGATTATTTCATAGTTATCTTCATTTGTAGACATGCTTACCCTTTCCTTATTTGATCATCTTCATTGAACAAACTCTCTAAAGTAACCAACCCCTTTGGTATCTTGTTTGTCTTCAACTAGATAACTTGTTCTTCATATTGATTATGAAGCTTCTTTTGATTCTTTGAAGAAAATTATGCTTCATTTTGAATGAATTGTACAATTTGTTTATCACTCTCAAAAACTTGCCAAGACACTTCATTATCTAGAATAAAAGGTCTCACAATGAATTTGATGTGAGGTTAGTCTTTCTCTATACTTACATCAACAACTATATCAAAGTGTGCTCCTATCACAACCAACCTGCTAGCATGTTTATTTGAGTCTCTTGATATAGGTTGGATATTGAAAGCATCAAAGTCCTTAATTAGATACCATACGCTATGCTTGTAAGACTCAAGTAAAGGATTATTGGATTTATCTTGGTTTCTCACTTGATGTATAATCAATTCACTATCTCCATATACTTTCTAATTCTTGATTCCCTTTCTCTTTACCCATTGGAGGCCATGAACCAAGCCTTCATATTTAGTTGCATTACAAGGAAAACTAAAATGGAATCTGTATGAAGAGTAATATTAGTTTTTTGAGTGAGAAACCAACATGACACAATATCCTACCCTACCTTGCTTTTATATCCATCAAAAAACATTTCTCATATCCCTTCAATCTCATGGTCTTCATTAGTGAGTGATGGTATAGGAGTGTTATTTTCATGCATATAATATACCCCTAATTCAGTCTCTTCTATGAATTTATAGGGGTCATGTTCATAAGTTTCAATACCATACTCATCAATAAATAGGTTGAAAATACCTTCAATGGGAAACTATGTTTCACCACCAATTGCACCTTCTTCTTGCTTACTAATCATACAATTCTGATTTGATTTTGTCTCCATATATGGTTCAATGTGGAACCTTGCTAAGGGCTATGTTATTATAGTTACCTTAGCTCCATATCTTGTTTTAAAGGCTATAAAATACCAATCATCTACAAGGTACCATCCATTCTTAGCCGTGAAGTCTTTCAATAAGCAAATAGCAAAATGAGCTAGAAGATCAACCACCACAATGTCTTATAAGATGGGGAAACTTGGACAAACATGAAAGAAAAATTTCAAACCTTTAACCAACCCCACCATCTTGTCAAGAGTTCCATCATGATGTAACACACCCTTGTTATGAGGCTCATATTTTAGTCTCAAATTATCAGCAACCACTTTAGGCATAACTGTGGTACTAGTCCCACTGTCCACAATGTAGTTATGAACCAATTTTTCTCCGATAATGAGTGTGAGATAAAAAGGTGGAGGATTTTCAGATTTGGTAGATGGATATAAAACATGATTTGGTGTGTTAGAAAGGGATATACCATCTTACTTTGGAGCTTGATGAGTTACATTGATATTAGCAAGTTGTTTTTGTAGGATTTCCTTTTGACCAGGCATATGCAATACTTCCCAAAGAGAAATGCTATTTTTGGTATTCTAAGAGTCAATAATGTTTAAAGGGGAATAAATCACATTTTCTTGTGATCTTGAAGGAAATGAGGGAACTTTAACTTTCCATACTATAGGTTTCGTAGCCTTGCTCATATTTTAACTTTGAGGATTAGTGTGACTAGTAGGATCTGCTACATTGGTACTTACACTTTGTGTCCTTGGAGAGGCACTACCTAGAATAACTTGTGATATTGGAGTATCTCCTAAATCCATATTTTTATCCCTTGTGTTGGCTAAAAGTGATGTATTTTGATTCAACATATAATCATCTTCAACTCAAAAATTCATAAAAATAGTACTTTGGCTACTATCTTCTCCTTAAACATCTCTTTGCATGAGATTTTCTTCTTATGATGTAGCATAGGGAGTAGATCCTTCTTGATTTAAAAAATCTTGATTAACTTCTCCACCATTATGCATAAACTAACCTTGAGATTTCCCCCAATGATCTAAATGCTCCTTTCCTTGAACTAGATTGGTGTGGACTGGAACAATAGCTTTTGTCGATGAAATAGAATTAGGATTATAGGCATTGGGATGCCTATTAAAACATTTTTGGACTTTTCCTCTTCCTTGGTTAGTGTATTTGGGTTGATGTCTGTAGCCTTGCTAAGGATAGTATCGAGGATTGGGTGGAGTACTTACATACATTTGTGCTTACTTGAGATGGGCTTTCAAAGATTGAATCATATCATCCTTATCTATAACATCATCCACCTTCTTGGGAGTAATTATATATTTGACATTAGTATTGGTAACTTGTGTTATGCTTGGGGTTTCAACTGAATTATGAGATAACAAAGGCATGGAGACTCTTGGAAGTAATTTCCTAGCTTGTATCAGACTATTCTCAGCTTCAATGGCTATCTCATATGCCTCAGGTAAAGTAAATCCTCCCATTGACTACAACATTATTACTACGTCAGTGCCAATAGCCTTAAGATAGGTAGGGAATACAAAGCCTGGAGGAGGAATCATAATAGGTGGAAAACTATGTCATGTTCTTGGAAATATCTCATTGAAATCTCTTATGGATTCATTAGGACCTCTTTTTATCACATTCAGTTGGTGAATTAGTGAACTATGGTTACTCATATTTTTGAACCTATTTACCAACAACTCTCCAAAACTATCCCAATTAGTAATACAACCACCTTATAATGTACTATACCAATCAAGTGCCTTCCCCTTTAGAGACATAACAATTAGTCTAAGATCTATGTTAGCTTGGGTGATATTGTGTAAATTTCAAAATTTTGAAATGTCCCTAATATGCTCAGATGGGGTAATAGGACCCTCTCCATTTAAATTGGGGAGAATTTTGGTAGCATTAGGAGGAATAGGATCATACGTAGGAAGGTTAATTAGATTTTGGGTGTTGAAAGATGGGAAAAGATGTCTTCTAGCCATTTATTATTCTTATTGATCTACTAATTCTTCAACCTCCTCTTCTCCCTCTTCAAAACCTTATTGTTTAGGATCTCTAAAGGTTAAGAATGGTTCAAGGTGTTGTTCTTCAAAAGGAGTTTTAGGTTGAGGAACTTGATTGAAAAGCCTACTAAAAGATGATCTAATGAGGACCATGAAGTATAATATTGAAAAAATGATCTAAAAACAAATATTCTCACCTTTTGGATTTACCCAAATGTTGGATTAGAACACTCTTGAAAATTTGGACTTGTTGAGGCCAACATTCACCTTAACATGGAAATAATTAGGACTAGTTGTCCCATCAAGCATGCTAGAACTATTGTCATCAAATTGTGTACCCTAGGATGTTCTATGAAATTCCTTCAATTTTATGCAACATTAAATCATCCATCAAGTTTATGGGAACTTGTAAGAGAGATGAGTCTTTAGGATTGAAAATGACTAGCTCCCTGAATTCTTCTCTAAGTGTCTATCACCTAAACTATTGCTTGTTCATGAAAAGAGCTAAGAATTTTCATAAAACAAAAAAACTATGCTAAAGAGGTGATCCACCAATAATTTATCCCACTAACTATCACAATTATATTGAGTAACAATGTTTTCCAAGACTAATTCCATGCATTGAAAGATAGTAACATCATGTTTCAATGTGAAGGTAACATGCTTGAGAGAATCAACAAGATAATCAACCTAAGGATAATATTGCATGCCATAGATACAATTGCATACTTGGAAGAGAGTTTGATACATTAAAGACACTTTACATGACCTATTAACATCAGAACCTTTGTTCAAACATGAAGGATAAAGGGATTAAGGATGATGCTATCACTTAGTTTCACTATACATCAATCACATACTCAGAAAAAAATTCAAAATTCAAAATTAGTCTTGTATTCAATGTCTAAAATAAAAGTTCAATGTTATTTTAGTAGGGATTTACCATACCAAAAATGTGGTTATCTACAATCGCTGAAATGGCTCAATTTATAAAACTTTGGGGAAGAGAGAGAGAAGAGAAGATGAAGAGGCACAAGCATATGTGTCATTGATATTAAATTTAATTATAGATCTATGACAGGTATGGATGAGTGATCCATGCCATGTCAAGAGTCTTACTTGTCCAAAACAAGTCATGAGAATGGTGGCAAGTGGCATCAAACCTTCAAGAGTGGCACATGAAACTGCTTCTATCAAAGATCATCCATGAGAGTTTGAAATTGAAAATAGAAAAGCTTACACATCACACTACTAGAACTCATGACGGTAGTTATAAAATTATCTTTCTAACTAATATTTATCCTTTGGACACATGTATTTGTCAATTTCATGGAAGTAATGACTCAAACTATCAACCTGTCCATTTTGCTTGCTTTGTCTACTCTCATGTTCTCGCCAAGTCTTTTGAATAGCAATGACTGTTCTTCACAGTTTAAAATTGACTTCCTATGGGATGTCACTCCTTTGGTTATTTCCTTCAAAACATTTATCTTGACCCTTTCTTGCAGAAATTTTCTCACAAGAATTCATCAGATACTCTTTCCAAAAGAATTCATGTCTTTGAGAACTCTATTTGTATCAGGTAAAATGTCGAAAAGAAATGGACCTTAGCACCTTTTCAATTTTTCCAAAATAATTCTTTAGAAAATTTATATGAAATAATTCCTTTGAAATTTTTATTTGGCCCTTCAAAAAATTGAAATGGTCGTTCGGCTTGTTGAAAAGTACCCTTCAAAGATTTGAAAGTGTCCATTTAGCCTTAGAATGTCCCTTCAGAAAAGTTGCAACATACCCTTCAAAAAAGTTTCAAGGGTCCTTTTTGGCTTGAAAGATTCATTCAAAAAAAAATTAAGGTACCCTTCAAAAAATTTAAAATGTACCTTTTGGACTTTTTGTTTGGTCCGTTCTGCTTAAAAAGTGTCTTTTGGAGAAGTTGCAAAGTGTTGGAATAATGAGCATTTTAAGCTCACATGGGTTAATTTGTAAAACCTAAGGTAAGAATATTTTACCTAAGGTTAGTGTGGTGAGTTTAGTAAGTTATTTTATTGAGGGTAAATTCTTACTTACCTTAATTATCTTTTGGTTGAGATTTTCTCAACGTCCTGCATGTTGGTTGAAAACTAAAAATATTTAGTTTTCACATTCCTGTGCATTATGACAAATAGTTTGTTGTCATTTAACACACTATTTGACCTATATATTGTAAAAAATGTATGCTGCATAATATATTTTCAGATAATTAAGGAGTCTCAACTATTATTGTGTCTGTGTGAATAAATATATTTTATTCACTGGAATTGATTGTGCAGGTTATTGGTGTAGGTTCTTTCATCTAGATTGATCCTGTGTATCTCTTTAAAAAATTTACATGGTACCTGAGATCAGATTTCGAGTTGAATATCCTCATCCCTGCATTTTTTGATCAATTTCAATTTTAACACAGGCCAAAATATTAGTTTATTATTGTGTTCAAAAAAATTATTTCTCTCACAATTTGGCCTTGTTCTCAATATTTGTTTTGCAAATTGTGTCACTTTATGATGGTTTCATGACAATAAAATTTTCCCAAAATTAATAAATAAATACCCATTGGAAAGTAAATTTCATGAGGAATCCAAAAAAGTTTAGTTTTTTTGATTCTGACTGTCCATATAGCTCTTCTAGGCAAAAACCACCAAACTATGTTTTTTGGCAAATTCAAGCATTAGGTCATTTTTTGGCCGTACAAGTCATGCATGATGTCAAAAATTTGAGACCAATTATTGAAATTTGATTTTATCACCTTCCACCTCTAAATAGGCTGTACACTCAAAAAATAGGTCGTATATCTTTTTGACCTATTTTAACTCAAAATTTGTAGTTTGCTTTCTCTTTGTAGATAGTTATACATTTTTATTCATTTTGAGGTCATACAGAGTAATTTTTATGATTATAAAACTTGGATAATAAACTATATATCCCTAAGTTTCATCTCCAATTATAATTTATTGACTTTATGTAGGCCTTATAATCCTTTGGAGAGTTGTTTGGAGGACCTAGTCAAAGGGGTTGCAGATTTTGTGGAGAACAAACTTTTGAGATTTCCAACAAAATTTTCTTCTTAATTATTAGATTAGGTTGAAAAGGGAATTGATTTTAAGTAGAACTAACATTTTTTATTCTTCTTCTCATATGTGTGAGTTATATTTTTACCTTTAAATGCAGGTCTTTTGTTTATGTTTTCAAATTTGACTTTGCTAAGGTGGTAATTAAAGATTTTATAAGACTTTGATGTTGTAGGGTATTTTTGGGTTCAAATCCCATTACTCAAATTCATTTTTGGGTCCACAAACCTTAATATTAATTTTTTTTAAAGGATTTAAGGGTAAATATCATCAGGAGACATTAAATTGTAATGGAAGGGGTCCATTTTTCAAAAAATTGTGTGTAGAATGTCTACATCTTTTTTGTCAATGTCATGTTCATCTTCGAGAATGGATTCTTAATTATTTGAATCTCTCAACTCCACAAATTATCATGCTTGGAAGCCAAAAATGTAACAAATTATTTAGTCAAAAGGCTTGTGGAGGATTTTATATGATAACACTTATGTGGTATTCACCACTGAAAAAGATAAGTACACATATGGTTGCAAGCAGGATGAGGCTCTTGGCTTGATTTGCCTAAATGTTTCAGATACTCTTCAATTCCACATTGTAGATAATAAAATGCCAAAAGAGGTATGGGATAAATTTGAAACCCTATTTGGTAAAATAAATGAGTTTCAAATGTTGTAATTGGATGTAGAATTTAGTACTTTATCTCCATCAAATTTCACTTTTATAGGTAAATTCTTGGAAAAATTCAAATTTATTAGGTTAAAATTGAAAGTTAGTAAGAAGGATAAAATTGATCAGGAGTGCATATTCATGATTTCATCTAAATTAAAAGGGCCATATAGTGTATTTTCATCTTCCTTCTATACCATGATGGATACATTAAGTGATGAATTCAAATGGTCTTCATTTGAAGTTTTTGTGAAAGGCTAACCAAATAACAGTAAAAAATAATGGCTCTTGATGCTCTTCCTAGCCTAAGCCATGCTTTAGTTGCTAATAGATTCAAATTAAAGTCTCCACCAAATTTAAAGGATCCTCCTGAATAATCACCTCAAATCTCTAAAAATAAGAAAACATATGGCCCATGTAATTTTTGTGGTGGTCCAAATCATGATGAGAATAGATGTTTTAAGAAAATGGAAGATTAGGAGGTAGCATTGAAGCAACATAATATCACTATTCCATCTTCTTCCACTCCTTTCATAGGGAAAGGAAAGGCACTTTTAGCTTGGGTCACTTTTACATCTGATAATGAATTGGATTTTGGTTTTGGAGATCCTCTTTGAAAGTTCCACAACATAGCTCCTCCTACCCCTTTTTATCTCTCTTGTGTTTTAGCTTTGGTTTTTGGCAGTGTTTTAGGAGTGAATCTCATTTTTTTAGATGACATCTACAATAGATTTATAGAATTATTATTTTATGCATCATTTTGTGTTTTTTTATGGGATTATTTTGTAATCACACTGAATTATAACATGCCATGAGGGGTTTTGTTATTTAGCCTTGTTTACCTTCATATGTTTGTGCTCTAATTATTTGGGCACTATTTCACTATTTTAGTTGTTATATTATTACATCACCACCAAGACCATCTACTTGAGTGATTTTGTATCTGTATCTTTGAATTTATTTTGGTAATTGATAATCTTCTTCAACATGTTTTGATCTTGTCCTCCTTCTGAAATGTAGCTATTTTGGTGAAGCCTAGTGTCATCTTATCCTTATTCAAGTAGTGGGTTTTGTCTACTCATACAAATTATTTGACATCACTCCAATCATTTAAGCATTATGGGGGGGTGGGGGTGGGGTGTGAATATATTTCTTTATGTTTCATGCTTATTTTGGTTTATTTTTAGACTCTACTATTTGACAGTAGTTGTTCTTCTAGCATTCCCAACATCTGCAGCCTTAGACCTCACCAGATATCTTATGGTTTTTTGAGTTCACTTGTATTTGATGAATCCTTGGTTCATCTAGTATACCTTATTCATCATTATGTTTATACATGAGTACCTTATCAAGCTAGTAGCTGAGACTCATATTTTTTCTTCTTTTCATACTCCCTATGTTTTGCTTAAGGGAAGGTGTTGGAATAATGAGCATTTTAAGCTCACATGGGATACTTTTTAAAACCTAAGTTAAGTATATTTTACCTAAGGTTAGTGTGGTGACTTTAGTAATTTTTTTTTACCAAGGGTAAATTCTTAATTCAATTAGTTATTGGTTGAGAATTTCTCAACCTCCTGCACATTAGTTGAAAACTAAAAATATTCAGTTTTCACATTCATGTGAATTATGACAAATAGTTTGTTGTCATTTAACAAACTATTTACCCTATATATTGTAAACAATGTATATTGAATAATATATTTTTATATAATTAAGGAGTCTTGACTATTATTGTGTGTGTGTGTGTGTGTGTGAATAAATATATTTTATTCACTAGAATTGATTATGCAAGTTATTAGTGTAGGCTCTTTCATCTAGATTGATCCTGTCTATCTCTTTCAAATTTTTACACAAAGTAATCTTCAAAAATAGTGAAATGACCTTCAATAAATTTGAAATGATCCATTATAAAAAATTAATTGGACCATTCAAAAAGAAAAATACCCTTTGGAAAAGTTATAAAGTACCTTTCAGCTTTGAAAGGATATCTTTCAAAAAAAATACATAGGGTAACTTTTGGATACTTATCCTTTAGGAGAGTTGACAACAAAATGTCTAAAAGAAATAGACTTAAGGAAAAAAGGATTCAAACAAAAAGTTCAAAAGAATTTAGTAAGGGCTTAGGACAAAAAACTTGAAAGAATTAGGTAAAGTCTTAGAACAAAGACCAAATGAACCTTCTAAAAGAAATAACACTTGGTATTTTTATGGGATTTATCAAAAAAAAATTATTTTGAAGGTAAATTAAGTACTATACTTGGATAAATTTGAAAGGTGAAAACTTGGGGGTGGAATTTGACCAAATGTGAAAATTAGTAGCTTTAGTGTAGCTTGTGACACTCAACCCATAGATCCCTCTTACTTGCTCTCATGACCGTCATAGGCATCCTTTCACTAATTCTCATTCATCCATAGCCTTTCAAATAGTGATTCCACCTCTTCTAGGTAGCATTTCTAGTGATGATTCCATCCCTTTGGGTCCCATTCCTTCAAGACTATAGCACCCAACTTGGACTACAATGTTGAACCCTAGGGCGTCCATTTTGGTGCTCCTATCCAAGTGTATTTTTAACACCAATAGTCATTTCCTTATGGTTCCTATCCTCTTTGTCAATCTAATGAAAATAAATTTGACCCATGACCAATATATCTCTATTAAATCCCTTTAAAGTTCATTTAGAAGGGGTTGAAAAATATCACAAAGCAAGCAATAATACAAACAAGACTATTTAGGCATAATTCCCTATTCTCTACATACATCCATCTAACACAACTACAAACACATCCAAATCCTTAACCAGCCCATATCCACCTCAAGAAAATAAAATTTTAGAATTTTACATCTTCATACACACAATTTTACAAAGCACATCAAATGGGAGAACTACATATGGCTTGATCCCTCTTCAAAGTATTGGTATATAGGTAGCATGCCCACACAAGAGGTGTGAATACACATTCAGTGCATCTTACACACACTAACCCCACCTTTCTCAAAGTTTTTCAAAGCTCATTAGATTCTAGGGTTTGAAGATTAAATCAGCTCTACAAGGAGTTCTATGGATATCCAATAGTCAAAATTTCATAGGTAGGCTCACACAGATACCGTGAACAAAACCCAAATAGCTCAAGTCTCCTAGACAATAGTGGTAGAAGAAGAATATAACACTAGACCCCAAAGGTGTCCTATTTCGATGCTCCTATCCAATCATAAAACAAAGTCAAAATCTTGAATTGTGACACTATCCCAGTCCTGCATAGTGAATTCTAAACTTTGTCTCAATTGCCTCAATCCATTTCTAGCTAAGTCTTATTTTCTCCACATTTGTTACTATTTATAGAAAGGCTTAAAATATATTTAAATTATACAAATTATTAGCTTAATTATTACATATTTATTTACTAATTTTATTAATCTAAACCCTTAACTAAATTAGGAATAATACACTAATATTCCCAAAATTATTAAATCATTTGGTGAACCCGACTTATTTTGTTTATGCATAAAAACCCTAAAAACCCTAGGGTAAATTTACTACCAATTTTTATTATATATTTTTTTATTTTTTACCTTGTGGTAGAAGAGGACTATAGTGCTAGACCCCAAAGGTGTCTTATTTTGATGCTCCTATCCAATCATAAAAAAAAAGCTAGATCTTGAATTGTGACACTATCTCAATCTTGCACAGTGAATTCTAGACTCTATCTTAGTTACCTCAGTCTATTTCTAACTAAGTATTATTTTTTACACATTTATTACTATTTATAAAAAGTTTAAAAATATAGTTAAATTATAAAAATTAGTATCTTAATTATTGCATATTTATTTACTAATTTTATTACTCTAGACCCTTAACTAAATTAATAATAATACACCAATATTCCCAAAATTATTAAATCATTTGGTGAACCTAACTTACTTTGTTTATGCATAAAAACCCTAGGGTAAATTTCTTATCAATTTTTCCTATATATTTTTTTATTTTTTACCTGCATAATAAAATCATAAATTAGCATTAAATTTTAAAATTTCATAGTAATTGTAAAATAATTCTCTTTCAAACCCTAGTTGCCCATACTAGGTCTCGATATTTTTCTAGTATTTTCCTATATTTTTATAAATTTTTACTTAAATATTTAAATCAAAAATTTTCATCAAATTTTAACTTTCCTTAGTAATTTTAAAATAATTTCATTCAAAACCCTAGTTTCATGTACTAATTCCTATTTGCTCCTTGAGGTATCACCTCGCATCTAAAATCAGATTTCAAAAATGGATCTCACTTATTCTCAAATGTTTCTTGCATTTTTTAGCAAATAATAAGGATACCATACTTAGTCATATCATGTACATGAATGATTAATTTTACCATATGTTAGTACAAAGCTTCATTCTTTGCATTTCATGCTTATCTTTCATAATATGGGATAATATTACGAAAATTATTGTTACACATAATATGATTCCTCTCTTTCAAATAAATGTTTACTTGTCTTCAATACAAGGGTTCATTACTTACTTTCCATCTCTCATATGGAAAAATTTTCAAGTTTATAATGCTAAACACATTAAAAATATCATAGCATATGTCAAGTTTCTTATGCATTCATGCACCAATTCATGCTTCCTATCCTTTGCTTTCTATCTCTCATATGGCAAAAATTTTAAGTTTATCATGATGAACACATTAAAAATATCATATCATATGTCAAATTTTATTATGCTTTTGTGCACCAATTCATGCTTTCTATCCCTTGCTTTCTATCTCTCAAATGGAAAAAAATTAAATTTATCTTGCTACACATATTAGACATAGCATATCATATATCAAAGTTCTTTATGCATTAATGCACAATTTCATACTCTCTATCCCTTGATTTCTATCTTTCATTGGGAATGATCTTTATAAACATATTTCAATACAACTTATAAATCAAATTACATGCATTTCATCCCACATACATGGTTTCTACCTAGATGCATATAACTCTTTAACATGCTATCTCTCTATCATGTGTCATTAAATATAGAATACAATATTTACATATTTATAGGATCCATTACATGAGCTAATAACCACCTATCAATTTTCAATGTCATATCTTATGCACAATAAATAATTTCTTTCTCCTCCTCTCCCCTAAGAGGGTGATAACTACTTTTCCTCTAACTAGGTTCATGGTATCACCCCTCCAAAAGGTGAGGAAGCCCATACTATTATTATTAATGAATACATATATCATATATCTTCTTCAAAACCTATTTAACATATATGCTTACATGTTCAATTGGAAGCAACTAGGGTTGGAACTTGTGAGACTCTAAAGAATCAAATAACCAGTATGAGAAAGTTATTTTTAGATTTTCAAATGCAGAATTAGATATTACATGAAAATATCAAAAAATTAGAAAAATATATTATAATACAAAAGCTTCAAACATATCCTAATGCCAATCATGTATATACACCTTCACCTACTCAATTGGTTGCAAGCAATGTTACATATCAAAACATGAAATCACAACAAATTAACTCTACAACTAGTGATTCAAAAAGCATCCACTGATTAAATAAGAGTTCAAGTGAGGTACTAAGGGAAATTATTAAATTTAAGTTGATCAAAATACCTCCTCTACATCCAATGAAAAGATCTAGATATCATTATGCATATCATAGAATGCATGGGCATCACACAAATTCATGTTTGGCATTGAAAAAACATAGACAATAGATAAATGTTAATGAGGACCCTATACAAGTTAAATTAGTAAATAAATCAATGATGAGTGTCATTTAACTCTACATTTAATCAATGTTTAATTGATGTCTTATCAACCGGGGTTGGTGTCCAAAGCTATCTGCAGTAAGGTGTGGGATGGTAGATTTAAAAGTCTGCTTGTGGGGGTGTTTAATGGTCCTATTCTAATTTTGACTAATGAAATGAATGTGTCCTAAACTACTTGATTCACTCTTTTGATGAAAAGGAAAAGATGTAACTATTTAATCAAATAAATCCACTCTTTTACTTGAAAGTAAAATCACACTCCTATTTATGCTTGCGTGGAAAGTAAAATCACAAAGTCATTTCCTAACTTAAAAAGGAAATTTGCTTCACATGTTTGCTGTAAAAAAACACACTTTTCTTAGAAATGAAATGAATTTGGAATAAGGAAATGCCTTTTGAACTATGAATTTGTTTTAATGTTTTATGAATGAATGCAAACATTAACAAGATTCTGATTAGTTATAACAGAGAGTTAATATAACATAATATAAATACCATACACAGTTCCTAGTTCCAAGGAGAGTGGGTCCTTGCTCCTCTCAGACTCGGGAACAAATATTAATCAATGTTGAAAACTAAAGTGATAATTCATAAAATTGAAATGATTATAATCTATCTAAAACTTGTAATATGCATGTATGTATCTTTCATCTATTATATATCTTTTTTTTAACATAAGTCTTACATTTTATACTAATATAACTAGCTCAAAATAGGATGCAAAGAGATAGGATTCCTTGGTTGATCCACTCATCCAAAAATAGGAGATTGGATTTCCAAGAGATCCAATTATTCTGATGAAATAGATATACTATCCTAAAAATAGTCCCAAGATCTGCAAATCCTACAAAATAGTAGGTAGGTATTTTCCTTATTTGACTTCAACTAGAATGATTCTCTCTCATCTTATCTGGCTACCAAATTCCCCATTTATAGCTTTGTCTTTACATAATTCATAGAATTGACTCTATAGATTCAGTATAAATGAGCCTACGAAGTTCATAGAAACAAGCCTATGGAATCCATAGAAACAAGCCTGTAGAGTCTATAGAAACAAGCCTATGGAGTCCATAGCAATAAGCCTAAAAAGTCCATAGAAACAAGCCTATGGAGTTTGTAGAACTAATCCTTCTGTGTGAGTTCGTAGTTCTGATAGATGGAGATCGAAATTGAACTTTCACTATACATCACCTGTGTCTTCTTCCTAAGCATTTTTCACAACAAAAATCACTAAAACATGCTATGTATTGGATATTAATGACAAAGTAAAGGTTTAGTCTTTGATTCAATATAAACAAGATAAATATCTACTTTCCATGTAATATCTATCTAATAATCTATGATTTGCATAAGATAATATCCTTAGAGAGATAAATTGAGAGAAAGAATATGTCAATAATGCACCATATTCTGAGCTCATCTCCCCCAAGCTTTACCTCTTGCAAGTTCTATTGCAAAAATTCATTGGTGTTCATAGCTCTGGCATCTAATTTCTACACTTTGACTCAAATCATAGTCATCAAATTCATATGTTATATGCTTGTCTAAATTTCTTATAAATCCCTGATGTTTTTGAATCACTTGTTTCCATATATTGAATTGCTCCTCTGATTATGGAGCCCAAATTTTTCATCTTGGAATAGGTATGATCAACAAAGGGGGTCTATATCTCATGTCAATCCATTTTTTTACCCCAAAGTTGATTACCTCTATTAATATTTCCAAAATTGAGGTAGTTATCCTCATACTCGATCTTAAGTTATTTGGAGACATGACCTCTCACCTTCTAAGAGACATTGAAAGTTGGTCCCACCTTTTCACAATTACAATCACTATTGAATCAAAACTCTATCTTGAAAACAAGTAAAAATAAAAATAAAAATCATATAAAGTTTTTAAATAATGAGTTTTAACTTTATCACTTAGACAAGCACAGTTAAAATTTTGTTTGATCAATCTAGGGATAGGAAAGGCTAGTCTAATACACAATCTTGTAGTTTAGTATGATTTGTATACTCCTCAAATATGATTTTTCATGCTAGTTGATTTTTGAATGTAGAATGAAATGCCCTTAGATTAAATTATCATATATAAATGTTTATCAAGAACTTATTGTGCTCATGGTTTTGTATGATCAAATCATGCAAATAAAACTCACAAAGCAAATCCTACTGATCAAGTTCAACACTATAGAAAATTTCTATAAATATTGTTGGCTGTAAAATATTATAAGGAAGATGACAAGAGATCCTCAAAATTTGTAATCTATAAAATTGTTCAAATAGAAACAAACTATATGTAGGAGAAGGATTCCTACATGCCAAAAGAGATTCCCCTAATTTACATGTATCCTACAAATTTTCTTCTAAATTTTAGACCTTATCTTCTAATTATTTATTTTTATTTTCCAGTATTTTGTTTGAAGAAGTTGAAAATTCATTTTTCTATTTAAGTATGGAATATTCATCTTTAATTTGATTTAGCATTTGCAAAGCAAGAATACCTAGACAACTTGTTTGACAACTTCAGTCAAAAAATATCTTATGAGGAAAAAGTGAAACATTAGAAGGTACTTTGGAAGAGTTTACCAAACTCTATAATCTCCTATTATCCTTCTTCATATTTTCTACATATATCTAGAGGTCTATTTGTTCACTTTCATTTTTCTTTATTATTTCTTCTAATCTATGAACTTCTGCTACATGATTGGTAGATGATGTGTCTAATTTTTGTACCAACAACGAGTTGAGATAATCCTTATTCTATAATTGACTGATCAATTTAGCAATGTCAGTTGTTTATTGTTTCTCTAGATCTTGAGATTGAGAAAGTTTCAAGGTTAACTGCATAACATTACCATTTAGATTAGATGATTCTCCTTTCTCATTTATGCATACAAAATTTCATTTATTCATTGTAGTTTCAACTGAAACATGTGGTTGTCCCACCATACTTGATTCCTCTATTGTGAGTGGCTCTTCTCCTAAAATTGGCTCCTCTATTATGACTGGGGAGTTCCTTTTGAAAGGAGTTTCTTCAACATCTATAGTTTTAGGGATACTTTGATGTATAGGGGAATGAGATACCTTTTTAAGACTATCTAGAATGTCTATAGCCTCTTGTTTATCTTCATCTATCAGAATTAACCTTGTCTTTCTTTTGGTCACTCTTTGAGCTACACTCGGTTGTCTTTCCTTTTCAACCATAAAACTCTCAGTCTTCTCAGGTTCTATAACAACCTTTCATTTCAATTTTCTTCTTCTTGACAAGGGAATTGGTTGCAATATATATTTATGAGGTTCTTATGAGGACCTTAAAACTACAAGGATTTGAGACTTTGTGATTCTTCTTAAAGAAGAAGAAGAAGGGATTTCATTTGAGACTACAGTCTATGATTTATTATTTGGAGTCATTTTCTCAACTGATGCAACAGGTGGATATGAATGTTTGTATAGTAAATTTGAAGTTTCTTGTGTAGGTAGATTTAGAATTTGTTGTGTTAAACTATTTTAAAATTCCTCTTAGACCTCTTGTCCTTGCTGAAGGAAGTGATGTTGGATAATTAGGTGAATAAGGCCATGGTGTCTAAGAGTAGCATTAGGATTTGTAGTCATAATTTGAAGGGCACCATATAAGAAGAATGGGAGGTTAATCTTGTAATGAGGATTTTGTCTCCCATACTTAAGGTGTATTAATATTTTCATGGCGTCTCCTCCTAAAAGACTGTGTTTCCCCTCACAAATGATATACTTTAGTACCCACTTGGCTACAAATGTTTAGGGTTAAGGAAGTGAATTTCTAAGAATTCCTTTTGATTTTCCCTTAGAATCTATTAGACACGAAGTCCTAGTCTGCTCATTACCATTAAATTGAATAATTAAATCACTAAATGGAATTCTTCTTGTCACTCTCATTCCCTCTTCTAGAACTTGTATGATTTGACTTATAATTTGAGTTGAAATAGGAATAGCAATGCCTTTAACAACTAAAAACTCAGGGGTGAGTTTAGTGATGAATTCTCTTACCATTGTTTCATGGAAACCTTGTAACTTTTCAATGAAAGGTAGCTAGCCATTTTCTCTAAATAATACCATAAAAGCTTTGTCTTTGTGAAAATTTGCTAGATTATTTAGCTCTGATCTCATTTTTTCTCCCATTTTTACTCAAATTTATAGACAACTCATTTCTTTAACTTAGATTAGGGTTTAGACCAGTCTTCTATTGAAATCTGTAGGCAACAATCATTGAGGATTTGTAGACTAGATTCTATTAAAATCTATAAGAATGAAATGGTTTGTGTGAAACTCCATAGCTACATGACTCTATAGTTTGATATGATTACTTATACAGTTTAGCACCACACGTTTCTATGGAGTGTACCAGCTATTTTGTTAATTTATTACAAATGGAATGAAATGATGATGTGGTACTTTGACAGTGAAAATGATTTATCATTTCCTTTAGAACCCCTTTTTGATGTCCCATCATTATAATTATTGATGACATAATTGATTGTACCAAAGCTACACACTTATCTGTACACCTTTGGTGGCTTGTTTGCATGCTTATTCATTATGGTATGTGTTATGTCATTCCATTTTAGAAGGCTCAGGTTTGGGTCATCTCCATAAAATAAATATTAATCAAATCAAAGATGATTAGTTAACTAAACATAAATAAATAGAATATATGTCTCACTTACTTTTGACCTTAGATTTATCCTTTGCTTGTCATTTGTCCTAAACAAATAAGTTTGCATGGATTAGTCAACAGGTGTTGAAAGAATAAATTTTATTACATGGAGAAGTCCAATCATAGTGCCATAATGAGACTCTCTTTTTTTATTATTATATATTTTGTTTTTTGTTTTTTTCCTTTGACTAGCCATTGCTAGTTTTCTAGCCAAAGCCCTTTTTGTAATGCATAGCCAACCAATAAACTAGTTTTCTAGGCATGCATTGTCAATAGTGTCCCTAGAAGGATTTTCACTATTGATATTTATTTATTTATTTTATATATATTATATATAGGATCATCAAGGAGTAAGTTCTCTAAAAGAATCAGATTCCTCTTGAACAACTACTTAATTTGGAGTAGTTTTCCTAGAAGAAGTAGAGTCCTCTAGAAAGGCTACTTGATCTTTTACCTTTTGAAAAAATTCTTACTTATTTAGAAGTTTCTGATAAATCTTCAATCTATGTCCATTGATTAATAGAGCTCTTCTACTATCATCAATAGGTATTAGCTTAACAAAACCATTTTCAAAGACCTCCTTAATCTGATAAGGTCCCAACAACCTCATTTTTAGTTTTCCTTTAAACTATTGAAACTTGGAATCAAACAATAGTGCCCAATCTCCTTTCTAAAACTTCTGTTGCTTGATTTGTGAATCATGCCAAACTTTTCTTTAATGTTTTACCAATTTAGTTCTTTATAGTGCTTCCATCCTCATCCCATCAAGTTGATTAAGCTGTAAGAGTCTTGCTTTCTATATTTCTTCTAATTCAATCCCTACTTATATAGCTATTTTCAAAGTTTGTAATTCAAATTCAATATAGAATAAGGGCTTCTTACCATAAACCAATTCATAAGGTGAAAATCTAGTTATTGTTTTCTAGGTAGTAGTATAGGCCCTAACAGCTTCTAGTACATTATCTGCCTAATCCTTTTTGCTAGAATTAACAATGTTGGTTAAAATGGTTTCCAATTATCTATTGGTGACTTTGACTTGCCCATTATGTTATGGATGGTATGGATATGTTTTTCTATGTTGAGTTTGAAATACTTGCATGAAGTTCTTTATCATGTTTGACATGAACTGTGGTCCTTGATATGAGACTATTTCCCTTGGTGCACCAAATCTTTGTATGATTTTAAAATATAAGAAATCAGCTACCATATCTTCTCTTGTATGAGTTAATACTTCCACTTCTACCCACTTAGTCACATAGTCTATACATACTAGGAGATATTATTTTCCTCTAGAAGGAGGATCCATAAAACCTATAAAATCAATTCCCTATTTCTCAAATAGTTTTAAAACCAATTGAGGATGAGGGTGTAGAGGAATCTTTGTTGAAAGAGTAGGTTGTCCAATTCTTTGACAAGCATCATAGTGTCTGACATATCTTTTTACTTGCTGATGAAGGTGAGGCCAATAGTATCATGCTCCTAGGATTTTGTGTATGGTTTTTTGAGCTAAGTAATGACCTCCTCCTGGTTCATCATGACAAGATATGATGATATCATAAGCTTCAACATTTGTCACACACTTGTGAAACACATGGTCAGGTCTATGTTTGAATAGCATTCTGTTAATCCATTTAAAATAAGAACTTTCTTTGATAAAACATTTATTTCATTTTTGTGAAAATTGTAGAGGAAACTTCCCTGTGGTGAGATAATTGGCTATATCAATAAATCATGGAGATTTTGATAAAATAGAAAATAGTTTTTCATTTAGAAAGTCATCTTCCACTAGTTCTTCCTTCCCTATAGTGTTCATTCTTGATAAGAAATCAACAAGCACATTAGACTTCGCTAGTTTATCTATAATAGTAACATCAAATTCTTGTAAGAGCAACAACCATCTAATAGTCTTACCTCCCACAATTAGTTTTTTGGGAAGATATCTAATAGTTGAATGGTCCATATAGATAAATACTTTATACCCTATTATGTAGTGTCTAAATTTGTTAATTGCATAGACTACATCTAATAATTCCCTCTCAATGGTGGTGTAGTTTTTTTCAGCAGGTGTCATGTTTTTGCTAATATAATATATAGCATACATGTTATCTTATTCATCCTATTGTCTAAGGAATGCTTCTATTTTTGTATTAGAAGCATCCATGTTTATATGGAATGGTTGAGTCCAATCTAATCCTCTCAATACTGGAGCAGAAACGAGTTTAGCTTTGATGGTCTCAAAGGCCTACTGCCAACTATCACTCCATTCAAATGTACTATCTTTTGTAAGCAAGGCAAACATAGGGGCAACTATTTGGCTAAAATTATCTATGAAGCATTTGTAGTAACCAGCATGTCCCAAAAAACTCTTAATTTTAGTTTATGTTTGTGAGATGGATAAATTGGAGATTATTTTAACCTTATTTTGATCTACTTGAATGCCTTTTGTAGAAATATGGTGTCCTAGCACTATTCCTTCATCCATCATCAACAAACATTTCTCATGGCTCAAAGATAATTGATGTTATTCACATCTGATCAATACTCCTTCCACATTGGTAAGAGCCTCTTCATAAGTTCCACCATGAATGGTGAATCATCCATATATACTTCAACATAATCAATTATAAGGTCAGAGAATATTGCTAGGATTGCTCTTTGGAATGTTACTGGAGCATTATAGAGTCTAAATGGGAGTACTCAATAAACAAAAGTTCCCCAACGGTAGATAAATGTGGTTTTATTTTGATCTTTAGCTACTACTGTTTCTACGCTATTTTCACTTTCTACATTCAAAGAGAGAAATTAAGAAACTAAGGAGAATGGTCTAAGGCTTGTGTGTACCTGGATGAAGTCGTGCGCACCATTATCTAGACGACGTGAGAACTCCTCTTTGGTTGTAGAGGATGACACCTAAAAGAGAAAGACACTAAGACAAAGAAGGCGTTAGATAAGGAGATGGTGGGTTTCCAAGCAAAAGCTTGATCCCAGAAGTATAAAGACTTCCTTAAGGGATGTCAACCCACTAGTCGATAAAAGTAGAGTCTGATAAATAGCAGAATGATAAAAGACTGAAATGATAAAAGACTAAAAAGGAAAATGGAAGCAAAAGCTTACCTGAATGTTGCTGTCGGCTTGGTCACAGTCGCCGACGTCGGTGGTCCTACTAGCGTCGGTTGTCGAGGTCTATCGACGTTGATTAGTCTGTTGATGTCGGTGAGGGCAATGGTCTCTGTGGCCATCGTCAGTCAGGGCAGTAGTCTATGGACAAGGTCTGGATGAGTTTTGGTCTATGGACGGGTCTGTGGATGGGTCTGAGATAGAGTTTGGGGCTTGGTTAAATGGTCTGGGGGTCCGGGTCTGAGAGTCTAGTTTTGGTTAATGGTCTGGGAGTCTATGCATGGGATAATGAATAGAATGTCAAAAGGGGACAAAGGGATAGAGGAGACCAACAGGGGGATAGGGAGATAAAGATTTGGGTCTGGTCTAGTGTGGTGAGTCTAGTTCATAATACTTAGAAGCAAATAACTAGAAAACATAATGAAGGTACAATCAAAATACTTACCTATGGCTGACTGAAGGAGTGTTGCAGACTGGTGTCCCTATTATTGGTGCTGTTGGTGTGAAGGACCTATTGCTGGTGTAGAAGCCTAATGCTAGTGCAGAAGGACCTGTGAAAGGGAGAGTGAGAGGTCTGGTTTAAAGATTGGCAGAGTGGCAGATTGAAGGAACGGATTGATTCAGGTAGATGTAAAGATTCCAAAGTCCCAATGAATATTTGGGGTGAAGAGAGAGATAACGGATGCAAAAAAATCATTATGAAGGCTGTCGATGCTAGTAATATCACCGACGTCAGTTGACAGTTGACCGACGTCGACGGCTGGAAGGTAGGAAAAAGGCTAAAAATAGCCTTTCGTCTATTTTCCTAACTGTTGGGTCAGCGAGTCCGAGGAAGAAATGGTCGAAGGTGATTAAAATGGATGAGAGGTTAAAGGGGAGAAGTTGGAATGGGGGTCTAGGCATTAATATTGGCCATGTGGGGAAAGAAGGGAATCCAAGAAGGGTATCCAAGGGTGGCGAGGTGGCAAGGAGAGGGGAAAAGGGATTTTATTAATTTAAAATAGGATATTTATTTCAAATTAATAAAATATGGGTTAGGAGTGGTTAAGTGGACCAAAGGGGACCAAGAGGGGGAGAAAAGACCAAGGGGTGGACACAATTTTGGTGTCTACATTTGCCCCTTTTTGTCTTGTTGGTTATTCTGGACAAACTGCAAGACAAAAATAGGAAGAGGTTGATTGCCCCGATTATGGATGAGGTATTCCCCCTCAAAGTAGGAGTCGAGGGAAGGAAACATGGAATCGGGTAATGATTTGACAAAGAGTGGATGAAAAAGGGTGAAGATGGAGTGTGAACGCTACAAAAGTCATGATTGCGCATATACCACTTCACGAGATGGTCGGGTCAAATTGTCACAGGTTGAGGGTTGAGGAGTGCCAAAATTAAAGTAACCAGGCCCCAACATTTAGTCATCTACTGATTGGGTTATTCAATCTAAGTTGAAGCTCTAATGGTCATCATGTTCTAGGTATCCCAAGCTTAGGAAGTGCTCCTAGAAACATGAAAATGTCACAAGTAGTGCAGATCAACCGGCTTGCGATCCTATACTTGTGAAGGTCAAAAATATGGTCTATGGACAATGTGCTAACCAGTCGTGCAGTAGCATACATGTAAAAACAACCAAGGCAACGTGGTCTTGGAAGTGGTCAAGGTCAGAGGAGATAGGCATGATCTTCATGGTCATTGGTCGAGGTGGATGGATGGACGAAAGAATGTGGCTGAGCTAACCTCAGAACACTGAGTGCTGCCTACATAGCCCTTGTGTGAAGGGCCTCAGGCCAATGTAGTTCTCCCTAAAAGGGAGGAAGGGTCAATGTGGTCGATGGGATTGGTCTGGGTCGAGGTCAAGGTCATGGATTGGTTTTGGTTGAGGTCGAGGTCATGGATTGGTCTTGGTCAAGGTCAAGGTCATGGTCAAAGGAAGAAAGAAAGTTTGTCCATCAAGGAGAAAAACAAACGAGGGTGGTCGAGCTAACCCCAAAAGATATCATGTCATCTGAGTGATGCCTACATAGCCCCGGTCTTAGGGCCTCAGACCAATGTAGTTCAAATAGAGGGTCTGAATGGTAGACAGGTGGTCAAAGTGGTCGATAGACTGGTTTTGGTCAAGGTCAAGGTCGAGTGATGAAGGAAAAAAGGGGTTTGTCCATCTGAGAGATGAACAAATGGGATGGCCGAGCTAACCCCAGAAAATGTCGTGTCAACTGAGTGCTGCCTACATAGCCCTAGTCATAGGGCCTCAGACCAATGTAGTTCAAACTAGAGAGTCAAAGAGGTTGATAGATTGGTTTGGTCAAGTGTTGAAATGATGAGGAGAAAGAAGATGTTACAGCCTTTTCCAAATGGTGTATTTTGTAACATTGGGCGAGGGGCTTGTATCCCTAGCAATTTTCCATATTCGTGATGGGTGTATGCTAAAAATGAATTGAGGTCTATTTATGCTTTAGCAAGTATTGGTTTATGCTTAACATAAATTGTGTCTGGTCGATAGTTTCCATGTGTATTGGTGTCCATAGAAACTATGTGAAATGGACTATGATGATGTCTGATGTCATGATGTCGGTCTAAAAATGTTGAGGTTGGTTTGGTTTTGGATTAAAAAAGGTTTGGTTAAATGTGACCAAAGTGTGAAAGATAAGTGAAAGGCAGAATCGCTCTTTCATTGACAAGGACCAAAATGAGAGCATAGATAAGGGTTGTTAGAACAAAAGCCCCATTCATGCATTGCATCATGGACCAGTGTTGTGCTAGAGAAGTAATTGAATCACTTGACGTTAAGTGAGCTCGAAGTCCCTTGAGTATGCTGGGGTGATAGGTTGAATATGTGATATGAGAGGATGGGGTAACCTAGTTTGTGGCAGGAAGAACCTTGCCCCTTTTATAGGTGACCCAAAAACGACTATAGGCATGTCCATGGCTTGATAGCTTGGCAGTCATTTTTTTTTTGGCGCAGACTGATCGATGCGAGAAGTCTGTATAGGGATGTCATTTTCTTGGTGGTCATATATGTGAAGCTGATCGATGTAGGAAGCTTCAAAAAAGGTGTTGTCTATAGCAATATTTAGTCATAGCCATCCTTCGAGGGAGTGGTCTATATTTTTGCTTTATATGTTTTGATATGACTTGGCCTAACTATCCTTCAAGGGGGCAGTCTAGTAATACAATAATTATGTAGCTGTCCTTCGAGGGAGAAGTCTACATTTAGAGTTTAATGACCTTTGATATGATAGGTATCCCATTTTGATATGTTTGTTGACTGAAGTTTTGAGCCATGGACGAGCCTCTAAAGGTTTAATGGTTCCCTTTTATTAGGACAAAGCATTACTGCTTGACAAAAAGGGTTGATGAAGTAGGGTTGAAAGGAATAGGAATGACAATGATAGGGGGTTGCTCAAGGGACGAGCTCGAGTAAAATGTCAAGTGATCGAGTACTCGACTAATAGTAGAATAGTTGAAGATGCAAGGCATAAAAGGGCTCAAGGTCTGATAAGTCCCTGGGCCATGCTTGTGCGCTATGATAAGGTCTGAGTCAATTAGGAGCAAACTTGCCCCATTTGGCTCTTTCCAAATTGGTCAAGTGTTGATTGATGTTGGATGTGAAGTTGGTTGATATATGGTTGTTGATTGGTCGAGACGGGTTGAATGTTTTGATAAAAAGGTTGGTTGAATGTCTGGGTTGAATTTTTGGTCGAGACTGGTTGAATGATTGGTTGAGACTGGTTGATTGATATTTGGTTGCTGATAGGTTGAATGATTGGTTGAGGTTTGGTCGAGGGTCGAGTCGATGGACACTTGGTCGAGGTTTAGGATTAAAAGAGTGATTGATATTTGGTCGAGACTAGGTTGAAAGGTTAGTCGAGGCTCGAATGAAAGTTGAATTCCCCCAGTGAGTAGGGAGAATGTTTGACAGATTGGTCAAGGTCAGATGAGGTTTGGTGGTCAAATTGACTGTGTTGATGTCGAATAAGGGGGTTAAAGGTGGCAAAGGGACCATAGTCTGGAGTGGAGATCCTGATTTAGGTGATGAGGTTTGAGAAGCATGGGTTGGTGTTGATGTTTTGTCAAAGGGGTGGTCAAGAAGATCCTTGATGAGAAGGGAATCCTTTCTCCAATGTTGACGAGTGATAGCTTTAAGAGCACAACAACACTCAGTGTCATGTCTCAGAGTGTGATGATAGTGGCAAAATTTAGAGTTGTCGAACCAAGACGGTCTTGATCTGAGAGTTGATGAGTGGGGCGGTGTTGAAGGTTTATGGCTAACATGGTCGAGAAGAAAGGTGTCATTCCCATTCCCCAAGCACTAGCGAATGACAACCTTGAGGGCACAACAATGTTCAATGTCGTGCCCAGGCGTGCGATGATATGCACAAATGCGAGTGTCATCGAACCAGGGGGGTTTAGGTCTGAGAGATTGATATGGTTTAAGAGGTGAGAGATTGATGCAAGATGACTGCAACAATTGCTGTAACAGCAAGGCATAAGAGCCTGTTAATGGGTCTAGATGTCTTGTTGCAGTGGGGGTTGATGACTTTGGTTTAGAAGGTGTAAGAGGCATTGGTTGATGGATTGGAGGAGATATATGTCTGATGGGTTGAGAGAGTAATGGAGGCGACTTGCCTCTGTGAAGTATGGGAGTGGGAAGTACCCTTTTTAAAGTGGATGGATGCGGGCCCAAGATTGAAGGTAATGATGAAGGTGGGGGAGGAGTCCTCCAGTGTGGTTTAGTGGCCTTTTTGGGTTTGGGTTGAGGTCCACCATTGTGTGAGGCAAGGTTAGATACTGGTTTGGGTTTGAATGTGGACGGAGGTGAGTGAGGTGTAGCAATCTTAGGCAAAAGACAAGAGGAAACCATGACTAGGTCTTCCTCGGTCGAAATGGGTGAAGAGACTAGTTCTTCTCCTGGTGGAGAAGAAATAGAAGAGTGTGGCTCCTCAAGAGGGCAGATGGCAGGGATAATGGTGCCTTCTACTTGTATTTGAGGAGTAGGCAAGGTAGGGTCTTCAGATGAAGGTGGGCTTGATGGCATTGGTGTGGTCAAGGCGCCCTCCAGTATAAGAGAGGTAGATGGAGGACTAATAGGAGAAGAAAGTTCTTCATCTTGTGATGGAGAAATAGGGGAAGAAGGGTCTTCCACCTGTGAAGGAGGTTGGTCAGGGACAAGAGGCAAGATAGTGTTGACTGTGTGAATGTTATGGTCCTGGGAGCTATCGATCAAGGTCTGGACATTGTTTTGATTAAGAGGATGGTTTGGGAATGGTTGTTTGAATATGTCAATGTGTTGGTTGGGTGGGGCATTCGGGTTATCCAAAACAAGATCCCCCTTGTTGATCATGTCTTGGACTATGTTTTTGAAGGTTCGGCAATTGTCGATGTCATGGTCGTGGACGCGATGAAAGTGACAGAAGTCGGCCTCCCTATACCATGTAGGGAGGGCTTTTGAAGGGTTGAATTGAGGTGGTCAGATTGGAGGGAGATTAAGGACCCCCTTCTTGACAAGTTTTTCCAAAATAGAAGCATATGATTCTCCAAGTGGAGTGTATGAACGCTGGATGTACCATTGTTGGAATTGTTTGGTGATGTTGTGAGATGTCGCAGGCTAAGATTGATTAGTTGTTGTCGAGGATGGTGATTTAATGACCACAATGTTGGCCACTCCTTTGGACTTGGATTTGGTAGAAGAAGAAGGTCTGGAAGAAGAAAGGTCATTGGCTTTTGCGTTGGTATTATGCAATTTGACCTTATCCTCTTCAATGGCGCAGAGTTCGAGCTTTCGAGCCATGGTGAAAGCTTCATCAAAAGTGTGGAATGTCTAAATCTACAAGGTAGAAGATATGTGCCTGGCACATGCTTGAGAAAAGAGCTCAATGAGCTCAGGTTGAGGCAAGGAGAAGGAGAGCTGGTTAATCAGGCCTCTCCAATGGGCAACAAAATTGACTATTGATTCGTCGTCAAATTGCTTGATGGAGTAGAGGTCTGTGATTGAGACTTGTTTGGTGATGTTAATAGAAAAATGGTTGAGAAATAATTGGGCAAGTTGAATGAATGAAAAGATAAAATGTCTAGCAAGAGAGCTATACCAGTTAAGGGCAGGGCTAGAAAGTGACATGGGAAACGTGCGTAATAATAACGCATCATCATGGGCTATGAGATAGCAGGCATGTCTGAATGCCCATAGGTGTTGTTTTGGGTCTTCCTTACTCTGGAAGCGAGTAAATTTAGGAAGCTCCCAATGGTTGGGGTATGGTCGGATAGGGATGGAAGGATGGATGGGTTCATTGCAAATTTGCTCATACGAGAGAGCATTGCATGAACCAGAAATAGAGGTCTCAAGACTGGACATTTTATCCATCAGCATTTTGATGATGTATGCTGATGGATTGGTGGGCGGGGCACCCCTTAGGTTGTAGGGTGCTTGAAAGAGGCTAGAGGAGGCATACGATGTAGTTGGTTGCATTTGTAGGGGCAGAACATATGTGTAACTAGTCGAAGTGATAGAAGTGGAGGCCAAAGGTGGTTGGATTATGGAAGTAGAAGGCATAAGTTGACTAGATACCACCAAAAGTGGTTGAATGGTAGCACTGGTAGAAGGATAGGTAGGCACTCCTACATTTAAGGGCGCAAGAGTGTGAGGGGTCGAGATAATCAAGTTCTGGTATGATGTAGAACTTGGTTGAATTGTGTGTGGTTGAGGGGGTAATGGAACCCTGATGGAGGTCGGTCTAAAAATAGATGGGGGGGCCAAACTTTGCGTATTGGCCATGGTCGTGTTAATGGTTGAGGCAAAAGACTGGGTAGCGAATGGTGTTAATTTCACCGCCGCTTCACCCAAAAGGTCTCGCGTTGGGTTCCTCACGAGATAGTTTTAGAGGGCTGTGATATTGAGGTCCAAGAATCTTTCAAAATCTTGGTCCCCTTCAGGGATGATGGGGGTCTGAGTTGGGGTAGGAGTTCTTTCAGTCTCCGAGTGGAACTCTATTATAGGACTGGTTAGGGACGGGGTAGCGTGGTCAAGAAGAGCCTTGGTTTGACTGTGCGTTGAAACCATTCGAGGCAAGAAGAGGGTAGGTTCAAGAAAATGTGTTTTTTTCAGTTTTAGAAACTCAAAATGTGGTTTTGGCAGAAAAAGGGGTCAGGTATTAGGCTGTTATTTTTGAAAAAAAGGACTGTGACAGAGACTGACGTCAGTTGAAAAACTGATGTCGGTGATGAAAGATGGCCGACGTCGGTCAGATAACCGATGCCGGCGAGGAAGGTTGCTGACGTCGGTGGTAAAACCGATGTCGGTGACTGTGGTTTCCAAAAAATTAGAAAACTTGAAGATTCTTGGAAAAAAGGAAGAGAACGTCCTCACTAGCTCAAAAAACTAGATAGGAACAAAAAAATAGAGATGGAGACAGACAGGCCCTAAGCGTTAAATCCTAAAAATCAACTTTTAGAATCTTGTGGCTTATGCCTTAAAGTGATGTTTGGGAGGTTAGCTGGTAGAATGGGTCCTAGAAGAGGTCGTCTATGGATGGTTTCAAGTTTTGTTTAGGCACTCAAGAGTCTAGATTAGGTTTCTTACATGGCCTGGTGCTAAGGAGCAAGCTCCCCTCACTTCACGAGCCTAGTGATAAGCTGGTCTCGCTTAGCCAAAATATACTTTCCCTAGAGATTAGACTCTGCCAGAGAATAGAGTGGGCTTTCCCCTTGGTGATGAAATCCAAGTAGAATCGCTAAGACGGGTAAGGTATCTGCTGGGGGATGAAATCCCAGTCGGGCCTTGTCTCAAGTAAGTTTGATGGTTGATTTAGTGCAAGTGGTTCGGTTGTGTAACATAAAGTGAACTATGATTAATTCAATATGCGGTTATTAATTACTAGGTGTGGACTAAGAAATGCAAGCAAGCAGAAATGCAATGCAATGTATTTTAATGCCCAAGTCGAAATGTGAGTTTGAAATGAAAACAAGTTGAGAAAGGGTTGAAGGATATGATTTTTGACTAGTCTAGAAATGCAAGAAAAGAAAGAAAAGTTCTTTTTATTCTTGCTTATGATGTCGTTTAGAAGAGAAGAAAGAGGTGAAAAGGGAGAAACCTAATGCACCTATATGAATAGAAAGAAAAGGAACCCAAGGAAGACCCTAAGGTCCCACCGGGCGTGCCAGAATGTTTCTATGCTATTTTCACTTTCTACATTCAAAGAGAGAAATTAAGAAACTAAGGAGAATGGTCTAAGGCTTGTGTGTACCTAGATGATGTCATGCACACCGTTATCTAGACGACGTGAGAACTCCTCTTTGGTTGTGGAGGATGACACCTAAAAGAGAAAGACACTAAGACAAAGAAGGTGTTAGATAAGGAGATGGTGGGTTGCCAAGCAAAAGCTTGATCTCGGAATTATAAAGACTTCCTTAAGGGACGTCAACCCACTAGTCGATAAAGTAGAGTCTGATAAATAGCAAAATGATAAAAGACAGAAATGATAAAAGACTAAAAAGGAAAATGGAAGCAAAAGCTTACCTGAATGTTGCTGTCAGCTTGGTCATAGTCGCCGACGTCGGTGGTCCTACCGGTGTCGGTTGTCGAGGTCTACCGACGTCGATTAGTCTACCGATGTTGGTGAGGGCAATGGTCTCTGCGGCCAGCGTCGGTCGGGGTAGTAGTCTGTGGACAAGGTCTAGACGAGTTTTGGTTTGTGGACGGGTCTATGGACGGGTCTGAGATAGAGTTTGGGGCTTGGTTAAATGGTCTGGGGGTCTGGGTCTGAGAGTCTAGTTTTGGTTAATGGTCTGGGAGTCTGTGCATGGGATAATGGACATAATGTCAAAAGGGGATAGAGGGATAGAGGAGACCAACAGGGGGACAAGGAGATAAAGATTCGGGTCTGGTCTGGTGTGGTGAGTCTAGTTCATAATACTTAGAAGTAAATAACTAGAAAACAAAATGAAGATACAATCAAAATACTTACCTGTGGCTGGCTGAAGGAGTGTTGCAGACTAGTGTCCTTGTTCTTGGTGCTGCTAGTGTGAAAGACCTGTTACTGGTGTAGAAGCCTGATGCTGGTGCAGAAGGACCTGTGAGAGGGAGAGTGAGAGGTCTGGTTTGAAGATTGGTAGAGTGGCAGATTGAAGGAATAGATTGATTCAGGTGGATGCAAAGATTTCAGAGTCCCAATGAAGAGCCAGGGTGAAGAGAGAGATAATGGATGCAGAAAAACCATTATGCAGGCTGTCGATGTTGGCAATATCACTGACGTCGGTCGATAGTTGACTGATGTCAGTGGTTGGAAGGTAGGAAAAAGGCTAAAAATAGCCTTTCGTCCATTTTCCCAACTGTCGAGTCAGCGAGTTTGAGGAAGAAATGGTCGAAGGTGATTAAAATGGATGAGAGGTTAAAGGGGAGAAGTTGGAATGGGGGTCTAGGCATTAATATTGGCCATGTGGGGAAAGAAGGGAATCCAAGAAGGGTATCTAAGGGTGGCAAGGTGGCAAGGAGAGGGGAAAAGGGATTTTATTAATTAAAAATAGGATATTTATTTCAAATTAATAAAATATGGGTTAGGAGTGGTTAAGTGGACCAAAGGGGACCAAGAGGGGGAAAAAAGACCAAGGGGTAGACACGATTTCGGTGTCTACAACTACCATTTTTTGGTTATACCCAATAAACCCATCTGAGAAATAAAAACATATTTTTCCTACCAAGTTGTCAAGAACTTGATCAATGAAAGGTAGAGGAAAATAATCTCTTAGTGTTGCTTTGTTCATTTCTCTATAATCTACACATACCCTTAATTTTTAATTTTTCTTAGGCATGATTACTAGGGGTGAAACCCACTGGCTATTTGAGATGGAGTAAATAAACTCAAATTCTATCAATTTTTAGATCTCAGTTTTGACTATCTCCTTTAATGCTAGGTTTATTCTTCTTTGTGGTTGGCTATAGATTTTCCCCAAAAATTTGGCAAATTAGCTGGTGAAATATTTTTCATGGGGGTTTAATCATTAGGATCTACAACAATAGGAAAGGAAAAAGTCCTTCCTAGTTGTGCAAGTTGTTGATTTCATATATTTTTTTGGAGAGCCATATTTTCTTATGATTATGTTTCAAAGATAGGATGATCTTCTCACTGAATATTTATGGTACCAGTTATGGGTTGTTTAAATTACTCAAAATTTTCTTTAGCTATGGATTTTTGAAATGCTTCTTCTAAGTCCTTATAAATTTATAAATAATGTATTCCTACAAGAGATTGAGCCTGAGGAATTTATCCTATGGGGCTTGCTTGTGGCAATGGCCTAGTTTCTATCCAAGTTTTTGAAGATTCTTGCAAATAGGTTTCCCTCGTAACTTTTGGTTCACTACTCAAAGATGTTGAAAGAGTTTCAAATTGTGTTTTTGGTGGAAATTTTAGGATGAATCATCCTTTAGAGTCTCTAGGATGGTACATCAATTTATTGAATTATTTTTGGGATTTTAAGGTTTTTAATTTTATTTTTATTTTTCACTCTAGACCAATAATTACTACCTTACTAACACCTTGTTTCCCTGGCAATGGCACCAAAAATGATGAGTGTTGTTTAACTCTTCATTTAATCAATGTTCAATTGATGTCTTATCAACTAGGGTTGGTGTCTAAAGCTATCTACAATAAGGTGTAAGATGGTAGATCTAGAAGTCTGCTTGTGGGGGTGTTAATGGTCCTATTCTAATTTTGACTAATGAAAGAAATGTGTCCTAAACTACTTGATTCACTTTTTTGATAAAAAGGAAAAGATGTAACTATTTAATCAAATAAATCCACTCTTTTGCTTGAAATTAAAATCACACTTCTATTTACGCTTGCGTGGAAAGTAAAATCACACTCCTAACTTAAAAAGGAAATTTGCTTCACATGTTTTTTGTAAAAGAAAACACTTTTTTCTTAGAAAGGAAATGACTTTGGAATAAGGAAATGCATTTTGAACTATGAATTTGTTTTGATTTTATATGAATGAATGCAAACATTAACAATAATTTGATTAGTTATAATAGAGAGTTAATATAACATAATATAAATATTGTACATAGTTCCTGGTTCTAAGGATAGAGGGCCCTTGCTCCTCTCAAACTCAGGAATAAAGATTAATCAATGCTAAAAATTGAAGTGATAATTCATAAAACTAAAATGATCATAATCTGTCTAAAACCTATAATATGCCTATATGTATCTTTCATCTATTATATATCTTTTTTTTAACAAAAGTCTTTCATTTTATACTCATATAACTAACTCAAAATAGGATTTAAAGAGATATGATTCCTTGGTTGATCCACTCATCCAAAAATAGGAGACTAGATTTCCAAGAGATCTAATTATTCTGATGAAATAGATATACTATCCTAAAAATAGTCCTAAGATCTGAATATATACAACTTTATCAAAAGTAAATCTTACAAAATAGTAGGTAGGTATTTTCCTTATTTGACTCTAGCTAGAATGATTCTCTCTCATCTTATTTGGCTGCTAGCTTCCCCATTTGTAGCTTTGTCTTTATAGAATCCATGGAATTGACCTTGTAGATTCGATATTAGTGAGCCTACATGGTCCGTAGAAACAAGCCTGTGGAGTCCGTAGAAACAAGCTTGTGGAGTCCATAGAAACAAGCCTACAGAGTCCATATAAACAAGCCTACGGATTTCATAGAAACAAGCATGCAAAGTCTATACAACCAAGCCATCTGTGTGAGTTTGTAGTTCTACTGGATGGAGATCAAAATTAAACTTTCACTATACATCACCTGTGTCTTCTTCCTAAGCATTATTCACAACAAAAATCACTAAAAAATGATATGTATTAGACATTAATGACAAAGTAAAGGTTTAGTCTTTGGTTCAATATAAACAAGATAAATATCTACTTTCCATGTAATAGTTGTCTAACAATCTATTATTTTCATAAGATAATATCCTTAGAGAGATGAATTGAGAGAAATAACATGTCAATAATGAGCCATATTCTAGGCTCATCAGTCAAGGGTGGCACAAGAACACATTCAAAAAGGGTCAAATCTATAAACATTACAAAAATCAAAATTAGAGCAACAAATAGTACCACAAGCATAGGTAAAGCACAAAAAAGATGTAAATCTACCTCTCCAAAATGAGGCTTAACTTTCAAAGTATTATGAGTTTGGTTAAAAATATCTAAAATAGTTTGATTATCAAGGTCAAGGGTTGGACAAGTAGGCTCAAGGCATCACTAATCCTATTCTATAAATTTATAATGTTTATCACCAAGGTTTGGGATTTATTAAACATCCTAATGCAAATCATTTACAGACACAATTTATCAAAGGAAAAGATCTAGATATAACAAAATTCAACACTAGCATTCCATTGGTTTAAAATCAAGATGATAATAATGAGTAGAAAAATACATGTTATTATGATTTCCAAGATACCAACAATGAATCTAAATATTTAGAGTCATATTTACAACTATTCCCTTGTGTTTCACAATCACACACAATTCTTTTATTTGATATAGGATACCATGATAGGGAGTCTCTCATGGGACTCATCGATTAGTATCATTTCTTCTCAATATTTCTTGTACATAGTTTCTTACTTTTTATTGTACATAGTTTCCTCATGATTTATTGTACATAGATTACATGTCAAAAATTAAAAAAACATTCAAATATGTCAAAAATACCAAATTACAATATGATTTATTTTACATAGATTACAATACAAAATTTCAAAATCTAAAAACATTTAAATACATCAAAATACAAAAACATTCAAAAAATTCAAAAACATAAAAACATTTCAATCGTATACATTATCCATGTTTTACATTTCTACTACTATGTTAGACTTACATTTATTGTTCTATGATATTGTTTTTTGATTTATCCACATTACCATGCTTTACTTAATCTTCTTTGATTGTGTATAGTGACATCTAGATCCTTGCTTGCTTTACTCTACCCATTGAGGGGGCATCCTAATTCTAAATTCAAGACACACATCGATATGCATACCCATTGGGGGTATCTTCTACATGACTACACCATCCAAGTTATGCCATTCTTACACCACAAACTCTAGTTATCATGTTGGTGTGCATTACTTACTAGCTTACACAAATTACTCTAACAATATTCAGTAGTATATAGAACTTATGTATTTATTAGCGTATACTTAGTCTTGTACTCCATGTCTTGTATACTTTCACTTCTTGCTTTGATTAGTTATATGCAATTTTACTTCCAATATTTACATGTTTTCCTTTCTTACTTTGCATAGCTAGATGTGATTGCATTTATCAGTTCATGTTTGTCTCATATATGTGCCTTAGGACATTTTCTAATGTCTTTTGCTTCTATTATTGTGTGTGCCTTAGGACAGTTGACAATGTCCTTTACCTATACTCTTATATGTGATGATGGCTTTCACACCAACCATGATTATTTCACTTGTATGTGTTTGTTGCATTTAAACATGCCTTGTATACTTGCTTTCTAGTTTGAGTGACATGTGTCTATGTCCCTTGTTTGATAGGCCCCTTGGACATTCTTGTATGCTTCTTGATTTTTGCCTTCCATTCTTGTTTGCTTGATTTCTTCTCAACTATTTGTAATTCCATGATCCACATCATGCTTTATCTTACTTTCTTAGATGTCATGATGGACATCATGCTCCATCCCTCCATGACAACTAACAACTAACAATTAACCAGACTTATAGTTCTAGCTTATTATATTGCACATGCTTTTACATTTATATATATATCTAGGCATACCCCTATTGATCTAACAATCTCTCATTACAAACTATGTTATATCTTGAGATATCTTATCAATTATCATTGTTATATCATTGCATCTTTGTAGCATAACACACTTGTAGGGATCTTTATTCTGAGGGCAGCATTATTGGGTCTTCATTCCTACCCTAAAAAGAGGTGGAAACAAATAGGGGTTTTTTCACAAAGATCAAAACTCCTAACGGTCAAAAAATTAGTGTTTAGAACACCTAGAATAACAATCAAACTTCAAACTAGGTAAAATAGACTATGTAGATAGTGAAAATTATAGTCATCAAAATTAGCCTAATATAATAGTGCCAAGATTGGACTATAGTGTTGGATAGTAGGGTATATTTTTTTGGAACTCTTTTCCAAATAGCAAAAAAATCAAGTTTTCTAGAAACAAGAAGAAAAGTAGGTTCAACTACAGTTTTGCACATTTAGACTAGTTTAGATGCAACAGTTTTAGTATAGTTTTTCTTAGAGAATCTAGATATAAGGGCCATCATGTGAGGTATGATGGATCTCACTTTCAGTTTCAAATAAGGTATTTGGTATAACTTTTAGATTATAATCCATGTTCTAGACACTAATGATTGGAGGCAATGTGCATGGCACATTTGTCTTCTTTTCTTTTTGAGTTCAGTACATTACCTAGGCATTCTTAGTAAATTCATGCCTTATTCCATCTATAGGTGGTTGGAATCATTTTGGAGTGGTTTTCATACAAGCATAACCTCCACATTTTAGAGTGGCTTTCATATAATCCTAGTGCCCAATTTTAGAGTAGCTTTCATACAAGCCTAATCTCCACCTTTCAGAGTGGCCTATTTTCTAGCATACATTTGGATATCCACACTACATTATTAGATTACAGAGTATTCATAGGCTTCAATATCCATCTCATATGACACACATTTCATATCAGTATCAATTTATAGCTTCACTTCATGGGGAAATGATGGAGCCAAAGGACTAGCTGGACTTTGTATTCTTGAGCCACCTACTTAAAGGGATTAGTCACATAGTCCAAACATTAATTAACATATGCATGATTACATAACTTCACTTAGTGTGTGATGATGGAACCAAAAGGCTAGCCTTGTATTCTTGAGCCACTTTCATGGAATTGAGCACTCAACTTCATTTGTGATATTAATCTTGGTATAGCATCATCCATCATTACTCAATATCACTCACCATCACAATAGGTTTGGTATTGGTCTACATACCTAATGATGTTTATTCATTCCTTTCTCTTTCTCTCTCTCTTACCTAGATTTGTATGCTCTAATTTTAGATATAGCATATGTAGTAATAATTAATCTACTCTTTGTTTTCTTTTATAGATTTATACTTCACAACATGCTCTCTCTATGCACACCCAGCATCACAAAACTTCATGAGCTTCACCCTTATACGTAAGTTTTGGTATGCTTTCTATTTTTCCTTTATCCTAGTTTTTCACTTTGTTGCATCACTAAAATAAAGGGGGGGCAAATGTAGTCATATAAAATGTGAAAATTGATATATTGAGTGAGGCTTGTGATACCCAAACCATAGGTCCCTCTTTTTTACTCTCATAACACTCACAGGAATATTTTCATTGATTCCCAGTCATCCATGGCCTTCTAGATAGTGATTCCACCTCCTCTAGGTAGAATTTAAAATGATGATTCCATCCCCTTGGGTCTCATTCCTTCAAGACTATAGCACCCAACTTGGACTATAACATTAGACCCTAGGGTGTATATTTCCAATTCTCCTATCCAAGTACATTTTTACCACCAACAGTCATTTCCTTTCAGTTCCTATCCTCCTTATCATCTTAACGTGAATAAATTTTACCCATGGCCAACATATATCTATAAAATCACATTCAAAGTTAATTTAGAAGGGGTTGGTAGATATCATAAAGCAAGAAATAATATAAGCAAGACTATTCAAGCATGCCTCCCTATTCTCTACATATAACCATCCAACACAACTATAAGCACATCCAAATCCTTACACCAAACCATAACCACCTCAAGCACATATATGTTTATCATTTTTCATCTTCATACACCAACTTCATAAAGCACATCAAGTGGGAGAACTACTTATGGCTTGATCCCTCTTCATAGTGTTAGTATGTAGGTAGCATGCCCACCAAGGGGTATGGATTCACATTTAGTGAATATTATAAACACTAACCCCCCCCCCCTTATTTCCCAAAAATTTTCAAATCTCATTAAAATCTAGGTTTTGAAGACTCAATCAGCTCTATAAGGAGTTCTATGGACATCCAATGGTCAAAATTTCATAGGTAGGCTCACATAGACACAATGAACAAAACCTAGAAATATCAGGTCTCCTAGACAACAACATCAAAAGAGGATTATAGCATCAGACCATAGGGAGCCCTATTTATGTGCTCCTATACAATCACAAAATGAAGGCTAGGTGTTGATTTGCAACATTATCCCAGTCCTACATAATGAATTCCAAACTTTGACTCAGTCTATTTCTAGCTAAGTCTTATTTTCTCCACATTTATTAATATTTATAGAAAGGTTAAAAATATATTTAAATTATACAAATTATTATATTAACTAATGCATATTTATTTATTTATTTTATTACTTTAGACCCTTAACTAAATTAGGAATAATACACTAATATTCTAAAAATTGTTAAATCAGGTAGCAACACTAACTTGATCAAGCCCTTTAACCCCATTTGAGTGCATATATCCATGAATTACAACACCTATACCTTTTTTCTTACTAAAATAATCATAGAGGTCACCTTGATTACTATTTTAGGCTTTGATTAGATGATCTATGACTCATTATCTCTCTCTAGCTTCATTGTGCACATAAATAATCCCAATCTCTTTGATTTTGAGCTCAAACTAGCACTTCTAGGCCCATTTCATATAGTTTACCCCCTACACATGCCAACCAGTGGGTCACCATGAGGGATAGAGGACCCTAGGAGACCTTAAAATTCATTTCATGGTCAAATTATCTCATTTGGATGGGTTTTGAGGCTAAAATCCAACATCGAGTCATTTTTGGGGTTTGTGTAGGGTTTGAGATGTCCACCATCTTAACGATGGTTTATAGAGTATGGAAATCTAAAATGAGATAAAATTTCATGAATGTATATTTTTTTATCTTACTCATCTTACATCAATGGTTTGGGTTCCCATGCAAAGGATGTATAGAGATATGAATGTTGGAATATGACATTAGGGTTATTTGCAAGCAATTATGAGTGGTTGTCTTCTTAAGGTTTGTTCATAAAGGTTATCCCCCAACCACCAACAAATATTTCATGGATATTTTATCCATAGGGATACTTAAACTTCCCTAGGATATTTATCTTTTAGAATGAATGTGGTGGAGTGGGTGAGCATTTGAAGATGGTCTTCAAATTGACTATGTATAGGTTGACTGGCTCAAACAGGGATTCAATACACATTGATCAATTTTATCACATATTATCACTTTAAACCTTCTTAAAATTTATTAAACATCATAATACACCTTACATTTTCCATTAAACTTGTTATAATAGCTTGAAGGAACCTCAAGATGGCACTAGGTTCTATGAGTAGGATTATATGCTTGATTGTGTTAGCCTGTCTCCAGGGCTCTTAACTATAGATATAGGTGGTATAAATTTGGATGAGGTTTGGGAACAATTAAAAATTATCCCTAATTTAATAAAAACCTTCTAGGGGTCCCAAAATACCTACAAACCCTTCATGTCATGAATGCACCCTTTCATCCCACAGATAATTATTATAGATAGGGCTTGATCTGAGACAAAATAGTGGGTATAATCACTATTTGTCTACACCAAGTAAATACATTAGTGAATTTAATGGTACATGTTTACCATTAATAATAATTTTTAGGTATTTTACATGCCTATAAGGGCCTCCATTATGGCTCAGACTAGCAGTAAACTACTTATCAATTGTGTGACCAGATATGAAAGTTTTGAGTATGGCCTTCAACATTATCTATTGAGGTATTTGGGATCATGGAGGTATCCATAATGTGCTTAATTCCATTAAAATTATTATATTATGGTTTTTAATTCTCCTTTCTTTACATACCTTCCCCTCTACTCAAGCTTAGGTCTCATGTTTGAGTATGTATATGTAGATGTTACTCTACCTTCCCAGAGGTGATTACCATCACTTTACATTATTAATAGTATAAACCTTTCCATTTATTGTATGAAAATCACCTTATTAACATAAAAAAATATATGGCTCTTCACATGTACAAACTCCATTATAGGTCTACACTCGTACATGTTTGTTATATATAGGGTTTGAGTATCATGTTTGCATGAGAGAAGAGTATTCAATAGATGTTCAAACCCTAGTGACACCTTCATATATCCACTTATCTCCTTTAATGTATATATTCTCATGTTCACATCAATATCCATGTCCTTAAATGATATACATAGTGACTTTTTGGGATACCTTACTACAGTAGGCCTAAAAGGGGTGGCTATAGGTGTCTATTTGACCTTCTCAACTCTCCACATAACCATGTATGACCATCATTATATGATCTAATTGATATTAATGGTTCAAAAGGAGTATGGAGGTATATTTACATGATCTAACCTTATAGTGAAGGGTGGATGAATGGATGAGGGTGGTAGTGGTGATATATGGAGTGTTGGACATGAAAATAGGGGTAACATAGTGTGAAGGGTAGTGAAAACATAGTGAAATAATAGGATCATAAAAGTGATGTGAAATGGAGGTTAATAACTTCTCTAAAACCACCCATATGAATCTTGTAGACCCTTTACACATACTTAAGCAAATATGGAAATTTAAAGATAGAGATGAAGAATATACAACCCTTAAAGTGAAACCTCAGAAATTCAAAAAAAACTTAACTTTTGTAAAAGAACTTAAACTTTTCTAAAAGTGACTATGTGGGTTTATGGACAAGTAAGATGGTTTCTATGCCAATGAGGCCACCATGGAGTTTCAAAATTTTGTTCTCAAGGGCATGAAGATGATCCACCATCAATTTAACTTCTCTTTCCATGTTTTTGAGTTACATTTGAAGCTCTATAGATGTCATTGAGTTATACATAGTGTTTGTCATATAGTGATCTTCAAATATGCACAATTTATTTCTACTTGAGACCTTCTTCAATGACAAGGGGGAATTGGAACTTCAAATTGAGCAAGAAGGCATTGGAAACCTTAAAACACTTTTGTAAACTCTTCAACCCAGTTAACATTTTTTTATGAATACATCAAACCTTTGTCCTTTGCATAGACTTATCTTTAGGCCACACACAAGATCCAATCAGTAAGGTGTACTATTTATATGAGCTCACACATTTGATTCAAGTGCTTATAATTCTATGTAAGGATCCTTTAAGACCTAAGGAAATAACATTCATTACTAGTTTGAGTAGACAATTCAAAAATCCCTAAAAAATATTCAATATAACTAGGCCTATGAAAATGAGAAGGGAAAATAAATTCCTTAACTACTTAAGGAATTTTCATAATCAGACCAATCCCTAGACAAATTCCCATGGGTGTAATTTTCCTAAATGTACTTTCTTAGTTATGAGCTTGGGCCCCCATTATTTCTCCTTTATATGGTACATGTATAAAATTGAGAAGATCTATGATTTTGATAATGAGCTCGAGGGAGAGATGGGATGTTTTGAGATTCCATGGCACTAAAAAACACTGATCTCTTCTCTATTTGACATTTTGACCTCCCTCTACAAAATCATGACTCCACCTGAGTTGGTCCATACTATACAGATTTGAACTACTTAAGAAACCTCTGCAACCTACCATTTTATCTAAAATTATTCTTGTTTAAGACTTAAAACATAATTAACATGTGTTGTTGAGGGAAAATAAGAATCAAATGACACTTTGAACTTGATGGTATGAATTTAGGGAGTTGAAAAGTCACTATTTGGTACATGTAGGGCCCATTTAGGATAAATAAGGCATTAACTATAGTTATAATGGATTAAATTAGGTATTAAATGATCTAGTGGTGTCTTGATGAGGTTTATGAGGTCCATTATAGGCATGTGGATTGACTTAGTGATCTATTAATGCTATATTAGGTCTCATTATGACCACAAAATGTTGATTTTGCACACATATATGACTTTAATAATGTATATAAATTGAATTATGATGCCAACACATATAAAATATATTTATGACCTGTGATAAACCTCAAATGAACCTTAATACAACTTCCATGATGTTTCTTGAAAGCTTGAAAATGAGCATACTTCATGTTATCAGACAAAAACAATGTTTTTATGAGCCTCTATCAAACTGCCCCCTCTGTTCACCTTCACCATGGCATCTCGCACACGTTGGAGACCCATCAAGTTGATAAAATACCATATAACATGTTTGATCATCATGACAACACTTGACTCAATCTAGAAAGGAGATATAAATGTTGATAAGGTAAAGTTATAGTATGACAAGAGCATAGACTAATTGAACAACCCTTACAACTCACAAGAACAAGATGAAATCATGAGATTAATAATAGACCAAGATTTAAGGAATTAGGTTTACCCCTTTCTAGGTCTGGGACTATAAAGTGGTTAATATTTCTAGTGACTTAGTTGGTTTGACTAGCCTACTAGTCAAAGAAATTAAAAAAAAATTGAACCTGTTGTTAATGGATTTAGTAAATGGAACATGACTGCACATGGATTCTACCTTATACCTTGCATATTTTTAAATAATGAGACATAAAAAATCAACAAAGAAGAATAATAAAAGATAACACATAACTACCAATAATAAGACTAACCAATAAGCACTAAGCACATGTGCATAATCACTTAGAGGCAAAAGACAACTCTAACTACCTATGTACAAGAGCAACATGAAGGAAACTAATAGAAAACTTTGAGTAACATCCCATTGATAGAGATGGTAATTTCCTTACCATTCAATTTACAAATTTGAAAGGCATTACTTTCCTTTTAGTTGGTGATGATGTAAGGTCCACTCCAAAGGTTATCAAATTTAGAGTGTTTTCCTAGCTTATCATGGTCCTCATCCCACCTGAGGACTACATCTCCCTATTAGAATGTCATAGATTAAGCCCTTTTATCAAATGATTTCTTGACTTGATTCTGATTAGACCACATGATATACGTGAAACTATCCCTTGTCACCTCTAATTATCTCAGCTCATTCATCCTCACTTGCAATGCATCATCTTCCAAGAGGTCAAGTTGATGAACAAGATCTAAGGTAGGAAATTCAATGGAAATAGTAAATATTATACACTATACCATTAACCTCTAGTGTGTCTAGGGATATGTGTTTCTGACTTGTGGCTTACATACCTCTTTTATATTCTCATTACATTTCTCTATGTTCTTAGTTAGGTCAGCCTATGGAATAACCATGGCTAAGTAGACTATATATAGGAGGTAGTGGTTAGTCTTTGATGATCATATTAATTATTCTTCTCTTATTGTATTATTGTGGAGGTTTCCCCCTCAAAGTGGATTTACAATATTATCTATTATTCTAGTCTACTATCAATTATTGTTATTTGATCTCTCATATTTTCTTATTTTATGTGAGACACAATATTTTTGTGTGAACATCTAAGTAATTTCATTATAAGTGGTATCAGAGATTTGATTTGGGCAAGTTTCCTATAGCATTTTTTTTGGATCTAGTGAGGTACAACTTTTGTGAGTGGAAGGAGTGAAAAAACATAACTTATAATCTGAGAAGAATTAATTTTTTTATTAGTGCAATATTTTTCAAAATGCTTTTTTGAAAAAAAATTGAAAAAAAAAAGTCTAAAAAAATTCCCCTTGCACATTTGTAGTCATTGGATTCATCTCGATGAGATGATCACAATGGTATATTCTACTAGTACATTTATTTGGTGTTGAAAATTTTTACTCTAGTACGCAAAGTTAGTCATTAGATTTGCATTTGTGAGGTGATAGCAATGGTACCATCTCTTGGTACAATTTTTTTGTGGCAAAAACCCTCCTAGGGTTTGTATATGGTAGTTCCTTCTACTTAGGGAAGAAAGGTGGGGTAAGAAACTCCTAAGACTCCTTTTATTGGTAACATGGAATTTGAAACTTTAGATTCATTGATTTCTCAACTTTAGGCTAATATAAAGGGCTTGGTGTGCATGATGACTTTGTTATAGTTCAAACTGATGTTTCAGGGATGCACAAAGAGATTAATGGGGTTTACACTCAATTACATTAGATCACTATGCAATTGGCTACCCTTTCATCTTAGTTACATCCTAACAACCCTCCACTTCACCATTCAAGTCCTCCTCCTCTCAACACTAATAACTCCAATTTTGGTGTGAAACTGATGTTTCCAAAAGTGGACATGCATAAGTTTGATGGTAAGGATCCTCTTACTTAGATTACCTAAATTTAGAATTTATTTGATCTACATCAAACTCCTAGTTCTTAAAAGGTGATAGTGGCATCTCTATATCTGGAACATGAGCAATTCATTTGGTATTGTTGGTTGTGTGGTCAAAATAAAAAGAATGGTGCTCCTATTACATAGTTTATTTTCACTGATAAGTTATTATCTCATTATCAAAATAATTTCTCTAAGAAATACTTCAGCTAGTTAGCCAAACTATGGTAAAAAGGAACTATGAAGTATTATATTCATCACTTCAAAATCTATCCCTATGGGTGAAAGATGTCACTGAAGAAAATTTGATTGATATTTTTTTGGTTAGCCTCAAATATAGCATCCAATTGGAGGTTTGGATGTTTAACCCAACACTTGTATTAGAAGCTATCCCATGGGCACACATGACTAAAGAAAAAAAGATGGTCAAATGGAAAAATTTAACTAATAGTCATGATTACCCCATTCCAACACTATCATTTCCTCAACCCACCAGATTGATACCTTGAAAATTTGAGGAAATGAAAGCCAAAGGGTTTTGTTATGGTTGTGACAAAAAATGGAAAAAAGATCATCACTATGCTGAAAAAAGTTATTTTACATCAAAGATGCCAATGAGGATGATAATGATGAGGAGGTAATTAGAGAGTATGAAGAAGGTCCTAAGGAGGAATTTGAAGACTCTCAGCTTACTATGATTTCCTATCATGCCTTTTCAAGTATTATTACTCCCCAAACTCTTAAGGTGGTGGGTTTCCTAAAGAAATAGAAGGTCATTATATTGTTGATTTTTGAAGTACACACAACTTCATCACCATTAAGTTGGCTACTCATTTGAACTATTTAATTTATCCCACTCCAACATTTTAGTTCATGATTGTAGATGGTGGTATTGTCAGTTGCTTAGGAAATGCCAAAGTATTAAGCTGGCTATGGGAGACTACTTGTTGGATTCTCCTATATTTACTATTCCCATAGGGGGAGCTAACATTGTTCTATTAGTATAATGGCTGACCACTTTGGGCACTATTGAGATGAATTTTCAAGAATTATTCATGCACTTTCATTCTAAGGGAAGGACATTTGAGCTAAGGGGATTAAGGGCTAAATCTCCACAACTTGTTAGCTCCCATCAAATGAAAAAGATTCTTCATAAGGGTGATAAAGGATTTGTATCTCACTTATTTTCCATGAAAGTTCAACTAACTCAACCATCTACACCTCCTGATCTATAACAAGTGATTGATGCCCATTCAATTATTTTTGGTGACATGTTGAAAGGACTTCCACCTACTTGCATGCATGATCATTCTATCAAACTTGTTCTTGGTGGTACACCACCCAACATCAAGCCATAATAGTATCCCTATGCCTATAAAAGTGAAATTGAAAAGATGATATAGGAGATGTTGGATGCAAGAATCATTCACCATAGCCAAAGTGAATATTCTTCACTAGTTGTCATGATGAGAAAGAAATATGACACTTAGAGGATGTGTCATAAATTGTCAAAGATAAGTTTCCTATTCCTATCATTGATGATTTTCTAGATGAATTAAATGGTGCTCTTTATTTTACCAAGTTAGATCTATGTTCTGGGTATCATCAAATCTAGATCTGTGATGAAGACATAACCAAAATAGCTTTCAGGACTCATGAGGGCTATTATGAGTTTCTAGTTATGCATTTTGGTCTAAAAAATGCACCATCCACCTTTCAGAGTTTGATGAATTCTATTTTTAGGCCATTTTTAAGGAAATTTGTTGTGGTATTTTTTGATGATATCCTCATTTATAGTAAAAATTGGGAAGACCATTTACACCATGTGAAACAAGTACTCTCAATTCTAGAACAACATCAATTGTATGACAAACTTTCCAAATGTACTTTTTGAGCTTGTGAGGTTGAGTATTTGGTTCATATGGTTTCACATGAAGGAGTGAAAGTGGATCCTAAAAAAATTTAAGCAATGGTGGACTGGTCAATTCCTAAGACACTCAAGTAACTAAGGGAATTTTTGGGGTTAACTAGTTACTATCATAGGTTTGTCAAAAATTATGGTAGCATTATAGACCTACTCACCTATTTGTTGAAGAAATACTCCTTTCAATGGACTGATATAGCTACTAGGGTATTTGAACAATTGAAATTGGCTGTGTACCACTCCAGTGTTAGCCACCCTTCCTTTTTCCAAGACTTTTGTGGTTGAATGTGATGCATTTAGGTATGGTATGAGTGTTATACTCATGCAAGAAGGAAAACCAATTTCATTTAAAAGTCATTGATTGAAGGGTAAAATCAGCACAATCCCATCTATGAGAAGGAAATGATGGCCATTTTACATATAATCAAACAATGGAGACCTTATTTGATAGGTTATCACTTTTAGGTAAAAACCGATCATGATAGTCTCAAATACTTTTTAGAATAATGGTTGTCATATGAAGAAAAAAATGGGTGACTAAGATGTTAGGCTATGATTTTTAAATAGTTTATAATAAAGGCAAGGACAATGTATTGCCAAATACACTATCCAAGAAGGATGAATTAATTGAGGCATTGCTATGTGTTATGACCATTATATAGGCCAATTGGCTAGAGGAAGCACAATCAAAGTGGGAAAATGATAGTGCTACCCATGATTTGATTCATAATCTTGAGCAAGGTTTGGGTGGATTTGATAAATTCACATGGAAGGGTGATGTATTATCATATAAAAACATATTATACCTATGTAATAATTCTCTTATTAAACATAAAACCTATCATAGAATCAAGCAAGATTTTTTTCGGGAAGGACTCAAGGGGGATGTCCAAAAATATGTTGTTGAATCTATGATTTGTCAAAAAAATAAAGGAGAAACCATCAAAACCCTAGGTCCTTTACATCTTTTATCCATCCCTAGGTGTCTATGTATTTCATTACAGGGTTACCAAAATCTGATGGTCAAAATTTTATCATGGTTGTAGTGTATCATCTTAGTAAGTATGCTCATTTTTTATCTTTATAAAAATCATTTGTTGCTAGTACAGTATCTTTTGCTTTTCTCAATATAGTTTATAAATTACATGGTACCCCTAAGATCATTGTTAGTGATTGAGATCCCATTTTCACTAGTAATTTTTGGATTGAGTTATTTACATGTTTGAGCACTTAGTTGGCTCATAATTCATCCTATCATCCTTAATTAGAAGGATAAACTAAGGTAGTCAAAAAATGTTTGGAAGGATATCTCCATTGTTTTATTTTTGATAAATAGGATAAATGGGTTCATTGGTTTCCACTTGTTGAATGATGATATAATACCTCTATTCATAGTTCTTCCAAAATTTCTCCTTTTATGGAACTATATGGATACTAACCTCCATTCATCACTTCAACATTGAAGGTCCATCCTAAGTTTTGTGTAATTCAAGAACATATTAACCATCAACAAGAGGTGCTTGCAAGCAAGTTAGCATGAAAATTTAGCCATGGCCTAGAATCACATGAAGTAGTAGGTAGATCAACACAGGAGTGAAAGGCATTTTGATATTGGTGATTGGATCTTTGTTCACTTGAATCCATATAAGTATATGTCCTTAAATTAATATAAAAAAGATCACAAAATATCCCATAAGAATTATGGAACTTATGAGATCTTGAAAAAATTGGTAGTGTGGCCTACAAGTTAGAGTTTCCTTCCTCCACTCATATACATCTAGTATTTCATGTATCATACCTGAAGAAAGTCATTGGACATGGATTTACTACTCAAACTGAGTTACTAGAATTAGATGAGGAAGGAAGAGTTATTCTTGATCCTGAGGTGATCCTTCAAATGTGCACTAAGAAACTATGGTCTAGAATGATTAAGGAGTACTTGATCAAATGGAAGAATCTAATTTATGAAGATACCACTTGGGAGGATGAATCCTTTGTGTAGTAACATCCAAAGTTGAAAAAATCATTGAGGAAAATATTATTTTTAAGGGGAGGGGCATGTTATGCCCTTAACCTTTGGTGTGTCTAGGGATATGTGTGGTTGACTTGTGGTTTACATACCTCTTTTATATTCTCATTAGATTTATCTATGTTCTTAGTTAGTTCAGCCTATGGAATAACCATAGCTAAGTAGAATATATATAAGAGGTAGTGGTTATCCTTTGATGATCATATTAAGTATTCTTCTCTTATTTCATTATTATGGAGTTTGTCCCCTCAATGTGTCTTTGCTATATTATCTAGTATTCTGCTCTACTATCAATTATTATTATTATTATTATTTGATATCTCATATTTTCTTATTATGTGTGATATATAATCATTTTGTGTGAACATCTATGTAATTTCATTACATTATCTCTCTAACATAGATAAGGAGGTATGGAGAGTGTATAGTATACCTCTTAGGTGTAACTCTATCTACCCATAATTTAGTTCTCAACCTTGTATGCCCTCTCTTTGACTATCCTCCATGGTTCTCTCGATGATATTATCAAGCTCTTATTTATAGCCTCTGCTAGTACATTGACCTATGGGTAATAGTTGGAGGATGCCTTGAGGTGGATGCCATGGCTAAGGGCCCACTCAGATACCTTAATACTACTAAAGGCCAAGGAATTATCATAGATGATTGTTGAAGGTACACCAAATTTGGTCACAATATTGTCATAAAACTCCAAGACTAAGTTTTCATTGGCCTCCTTAAGTGCAGCTACCTCCACCCACCTTGTAAAGTATTCAATGGATATTATGACCAACTTATGTCAAGCACTAGTATGGGGATGGATCATTCTTATGAAATATAGGCCCCAATGCATGAAGGGATGCTCAACTTGGATTGGTTGTGTTGGGTGAATATTTTGTCACTAGCTGACTGACGTCAAAATGGTTACATCAACCATAACATAAGGAGTTTTATGTGGCAAAATAGGTGTGGTGACCATAGCTAGAATGAGATAAATCTCTCCTCTCAGCAAGGGGAGGTTCCCTATAACTATAGTATATATATATATAGTTGAAAATACACACAGGGGTGAAATCATACCATCTAGCTCTCTTTTTTTAGAGATGATGTTCACAAAGAAGAGGAGAATTCCTAGGTAATTACTGAAGGCATTTCTCTTCTTTCAGAAATGATGTTCAGAAAACTAGAGGAAGACTTCCTAGGTAGTAACTGTAACCACAAGAAACCCATGAAAGCACAAAGTCTTTCATTGCTTCTTTCACTAATTAGGACGAAGGATACCATAGGATTAAGCACATCCCAAAGTCTCCACATAAAACTACAATAGAATAAAGGATTAAGAAGGATAAAGAGAGCTCAAAGTCTCTCTAGTATCCCTTACACAAAACATAGACTAAAAATAATTATGGTAGCACAAAGTCTCCCATAGTCAGCTTCAAGACATCTTCCAGCTTATTTCCACTTGTTCTGCTTGTTTGATTGAATGGACAAGACTGTATTTAGGAAAAATACATAATAACAATTTCCTAAATGACACAAGCTATTTCAACACAAAGTTTGAAAGGTCACTTGCTTTCTCATTCACTTAACAAAATATGATTAATAGTCTAAGCTCAAAGTCTTAGGAATGCCTTTCAATTTGGGCAAAGCTTCGCTTTTGATAACAGAGAGATCTCCCTTATACAAAATGAGAGATTACAATATATAACATCACAAGAAAGACTTGGGTGCTTGTTTTCATGAAAATAGCCCATGCTAAATTGAATGCATTGAATATTTATGAAAGGGCCATGTTGGAATAGGTCATCAACCTTGACTTTGGCATTTTGAATCATCTCAAATGTCTCATCCTAACCATGGGTTGTCTGGTCTTCTTTATGATGCTTACATGGCTATCTATTCACCTTTACTTAATGCAAAAAAATAGGTCATGCCTTTGAATGTTTGCTCTTTTTGATGTCCACCTGGTGGACTATTCCACCTACTGGAATAACTCTTCTTCACATATTTCTATATTTTCTATAGTTTTTCCCTCTTTCCTTGCCATGTTTTATCTCTTCCTAGCGATTCGAGCTCTCAGGAATATCTTCTCTCTTTTTGCTAGCTTTTTTAGCTCTTTTCTTAGCTGGTCACTGAGTTTGTTCTCAGGTCTTTTGAAAATCAATAGTTATTCTATCACCTTGAAATTGACATCCATGAGGATGGCATTGGTCAGTTTAAACCTCTTTGGTCATTTTAAGCAGATGATCCTCTTGTTGATGGAACTTTCAAAAGTTGAATCTTCTACTGCCTTTACTAACTTTAATGCTAGTAATTCTAGGGTGATTGGTATCTCTGCATTGAGACCATATAGAAGTTGGAATGGGGACATACCAATTGCCCTCTTAGGTGTAATTCTATCTGCCCATAAAGCATCAAGAAATGCTTTATGCCAAGTTCTCTGATTGTCATCTACCAGCTTCCTGATAATGGTCACCAGATTCTTATTTCTTGATTCTACTTGACCATTTCCTTGCAGATAATAGTCAAAAGAGTGGGAAAGGATAATCCTATAATAGTAGTAGAATTGGATGATCTCATGAGAAGAGAAATAGGTTGCATTATCTATTACAATCTTGGTTGGGACTCCAAACCTAGAAATGATGTTTTCCTTGAGGAAATTACATACTACTTCTAAAGTAGCATGCTTGACTGGAATGGCTTCCACCTACTTGGTAATGTAGTCTATGGCTGTAAGGACATAATCATGTCCAACACTCAAGGATGGATTTACATCTCCAATGAAATCAATTCCCCATTGTTGAAATAGCTCTTCTATCACCACAGGCTTGAGAGGTAACATAACCAACTTAGGTTTGCCAATGAACTATTGACATAACTCGCATCTACGCACCTAAATGTATAAATATCAAAATAGAGTAGGCCAATAGTACCTAGCCCATAGAATCTTATGGGTAGTTACAGGTGCAAAAAAATGTCCTCCACAAGCCAAATTGTGGAAGGACTCCAAAAGTTGTTCTGTTAAGCTTTATCCACGCAGTGAAGGAATACACCATCAAGGTTTCTCTTGTATAAACCATTGTCCCATAGGACAAAGTTGGTAGATTTCAACTTAACAGTCCCCTTTTCTTTACAAGACAAGTGAGTAGGACACTCACCATAGGTAAGGAAATGAGCAATATTCGAATACCACTCATTCATAGTGGTGACAAACAGAACTATTGGTATGTCTTCAACTTCTATTTATTCATGCCCTACTTCTTCTAGTATATTATCATCAATTAATTGGTAGAGACCCCTTCCCCACAAAAGCTTCATAGGTTTGATAACAAGATCAAACTCCTAGATTTTGGCAATCCAATTACCTCTTTTAGTCTCAAAGTCTTGCTGAGTTAGAATGGACTTGACTATTGTATCAGGAACCAAAGTAATAGTGTGTGAGTTCAAGATGTAAAAATGGAAGTGTTTTACCACCTTTACCACAACATAAGCATGCTTCTCTATATTTGAATACTTCAGCTCATGAGCTTTGAGAGGACAACTCATGAAAGATATGGGAGATTCCACACCTTCTTTGTTCTGCTAAACCAAGATGGCTAAAAGCGTATGTTCAGAAGTATAGCTATACATCACAAAGTCTTTGGTGTAATCAAGACAAATCAAGATTGGGGCATGGGATATAACTTCCTTGATGTCTTAAAATTATGATTTTCCTTCTTTAGTCTAGCTAAAAGTAGCTTTACCTTTCATCATGTTGACAATGTGGCGAGTCTTCTCTGTGAATTTAAGAATGAACCTTCATAGAAAATTCACCTTTCTAAAGAAAGAGTAGATAGTGGTCTTAATAGTAGTAAGAGCAATCTCTTGGATATATTTTACTCTTTTTGGTTTAATCTTTATTCCTTCTCAGGACATAGTGTGATTGAGAAGTTTACCTTCTATAACCCTAAAAATTGATTTCTTAGGATTAAGAGAAATACCATTCTGCCTACATCATTTCAACACTTGTTTTAGATGATGTATATGATCAGAATGCTATTTAGAAAAGACTGTCAAGTCATCAAGGTATACCACAATAAACTTCCCCATTTCATTTCTAAAAGCAAGATCCATCACTCTTTAGAAGGTGGTGCTAGCATTGAGCAAGCCAAAAGGCATTCTGTGAAATGCAAAGGTGCCCCAAGGTGTTGTGAAAGTGGTCTTATATTGGTCTACTTCACCAACTTCCACTTGATTATATCCTAAAAAACCATCTAGTATTGATAACATCTCAACACCAGTCACTATCTATAGAAGCTGATCCATGATGGGCAGGGGATAATTGTCTTTTAACGATGACTAATTTAGATTTCTGAAAACAACACACAATCAAATTTCTCCATTCTTCTTTCTCACAGGGACTATGTTCACAATCCAGGTGGAATGATGGATTGAGAAAATAATTCTTGCATTCAGCATTTTCTATATCTTAGAAAGAATAGTGCCTGATATCTTGAGGTTGTACTTCCTTTATTTCTACTTGTGAAGCAATGACCCAATCTTGAGAGGAATTTTGTGCTAGATTTCTTTAGGTCTAAGAGGTTTCAGATCATCATAAGAGTATACCAAAACATCAATGTAATGGTGAAGTAGTGTAATGAATGTGAGTTTTTCATCATGGGTGCAACAATTCCTAATGTTGACCATTTTTGGATTGTCTTCTGTACTCAAATTTACTTGATCAAAATCCTTAGAGTATTTTGAATCTATTTGTTGTTCCTTGATAAACCTATCATACTTGTCAAAAAAATTCTCAAGAGAAACTAATCCTTTGGGAATTTTATTCCCTTTGAGCTGAAGGAACTCTTCATCAGCTTTTAAATTTGTTTTTAGAGCTGATTCCCATAGTGGAGATTCACTGCCTTCAAATTGAAGCTTTTCAAAGCTATCTATCTGTTCCATAAAAGCAATGATTTGGTTGTCACCATTGAATACCTACCAATGGTCAGCATTATTAGGTACACTTGATCGAAAGACCAACTTGATAGTGTACCTGTCTTCTTTGAAATCTTGGTGAGGGACCAAGAGAGTTGTAGAGATGGCCAATGAATCTGCATGACTATTGAATTCTCTAGGCATGACAAAAATACTGAAAGCATCAAAGCTTTCAATGTAGTCCCACACTAGATTACGATAATGTTGTAATCTCTCATTCTTGTTTTGATACAGGTTCCTCACCTAACAAACCACCAGTTTAGCATCTCCTTTGGCATGAAGAAGTCTAACACTTTTATCTTGAGTAGCCTTTAATCTGAGTAGTAGTGATTCATACTCATCAGTGTTGTTAGTGTTGATAAATTTCAACTTATATGCATATGGGAAAATATCTCCTTTAGGAGATATCAAAACTACTCTAGCTCTAGAACTAGTAGAAGAATTGCTTCTGTTGAATTCTAAAATCCAAACATTATTAGGATCTAATCTTTCAGATTTTTCTTCATCAAGAAGGGAAGATCCTTTTTCATGTGTACTTTGCCCTACCAATTCTTCTAATGTCTTATCTAATTTTTTTGGATTATCACCTATGGAACTTTTATCTACTGAAATAGGAATGTCTTCAGTAGACAAAAAGTAATTACCTATTCCTGAAGACTCAAATAGAATTTGAGCTTTAGGGGTTGACGTTTGGGTGACAATGTACTTCAATTATTTCTCAAAAATTAGCCTTTGCATGATGCCTTTGATAGGGATCCTCACTTCAAACAGGTTCATGCTCAATTCCCCACCAATGTCCTTGCAAAAAAAATTCCCAAGAAGAATGTTGTAGGAGGCTGGGACATCAGCCACCAGGATTTTTATTTTGATTCTCTTATCTGGGAAGGCCACAAATTCAAATTGAGCATCTTTGATTTGTCCCAGTAGATTCACTTGTTTATTTTCCATGGAGAAACATCTCCCAAAGGTCTAAGTTATTATGATACCAAGAGATTTTGCCACCTTGGTGGGTATGACATTATCAGAAGCTCTTGAGTCTATAATGCAATTGTTTAATTGATGACCATTTATCAATAGGGAAACATAAAATGGCTCTGTCTTCCTAGGGGTAGCTGGAGGAGTGATGAAAAGATTATTTTAGGTAGATGTGTTCTTTGGGGGACAAGGAGTTACTTTCAAAATTTATTGACCTGTAGGGATAGTTTTATTCTTGACGCATTCAACTAACCTATCTAACTACTCAAGGTTGGATTACAAGAATTCAAACTCAGACATTTGAATTTTGGTCCTCTTAGCATGGTCAATTATATCAAATGACTAAAATGAATTTGAAAGATAGGAAGGTAGTCCATCAATCTGGGTTTTACTGGGTGTGGGACTGGTCTACAAATTTGAAACAAAAGGTGAAGGAATATTTGAGGTACTTATTTTTTTAATGATCATCGAGTCCTTTGATTGAAAAAATAGAGAAGCCCCTCATTTAGCAATTTAAATTGCTAGTTGAGATTCTTCCCTTATTTTTCCTTTATCTACTTGTTGATCTTACTAGTTTTGGGACTTGGTAAATACAGTGTATGATCCATCAAACGCTTCTCCTTTACTTCTAGGTTCATCCTGGTAAATTAGAAAATTGATGTTAGAGTCACCAGCTAATTCTTCTTAGCCTTCTGCAAAGAGATCAATGTCATCTTCTTAGTTCAACTTAGGTTGAAAAGAAAAATTAGATTCAGTTTCAAGATAACCAACTACTGAGTTAGCTGGTGATACTTCAATGGCAAGCTTCCCTAGTGGGGGAGGAAGGTGATTTGGTTACCCTTGATTTCTGGTAGCATTGCCCTGATACAAATGGTTGGGAAACATCCTCCTTGGTATATCTTGATAAGAAGGAGGAGCAGACATCCCTTGCACCATTTGTTTTTTGAGAGATAGCAATTCAATTACTATCTTTTTCACCATAGGATAAGTGGTGCCTATAGAAGAATATTCAGAAGATGAACAAGAATTACTTATGTTAAGATCTCTTTTTATCTTTCTTGCCAAGATAAGATCATCTTCAACCTCAATGGCCAAAATTTGAGCTACAACAAGGTCTATGTGGCTAGCCCACCTCAATAGGAAACTCACTTCAGGAAGCTGAGAATTGATGAAGAAGCATTTGAGATTCTCAGGTGTCAGTTGAGTAATTGTGGGAATCCTGTTCCTCAGCTTGTCAGATTTAGTAATGAAGTCTCTCATAGGTTCATGAGGCTCCTTATTCATTTGTGTAAGTTGGGCTAACAGGGCATGTGCATCTTCTATAGGTTTGAATCTAGCCTCGAATTTGGCTTTGAGAGTGGTCCAATCAGTCACTGTTTGTGCTTGTAGATGATAAAACTAGTTTGCAATAACACCTTGCAACATTTTTACAAACAGCCTGACTATAATGTCTTCATATTCAACACCTATCACACCACAGGCTATGCAAAAGGCTACAATATGTTCATCAAAATGAACCTTCCCATCACTATAGAACTTGTGAAAATTCTTTCTTGAACTATAGGGTAGTTCATATAGAGGTGGGGTTATATTCAGAGGACCAAAAGTATTACCCTAAGGGCCTTGAGCTGCCATGATGTGACTGTTGAAGGCAGGGATAATAAATCTCTATGGGATATGTATGGACAAAGCTCTATTAACAGAGGAAAGAATAGCTTTGCCTAGTATTGGGGACCTACTATTTTTAGGAGGAAAACTCTTGGTTTGCTAAAGGCGAGATGGAGGAAAAAGATCAAAATTACTTAGCTGCACCAACTCAAATACATGGTCAACAATACATTGAACTTTCTAGCTTCATGTGTACGGTGGATCTACCAGAGTGTAAAATAAAAATGGAAAAGAATTGGAAGTACTTAAATTTGAAGCTTGAGGCTTCAAACTTCTTATTCTTTCCTAGTGGAGTCACCAAAAAATGTTGGCATAGAGCTGCTGGAAAAATATCAAAATTACTAGTTCATCCCCAGCGGAGTCACCAAAAATTGTTGGCATGGAGTTGCTAGAAAAAGATCAAAATTACTCATTCATCCCCAATAGAGTCACCAAAAATTGTTGGTGTGGAGCTGTTAGAAAAAGATCAAAATTACTCGTTCATCCCTAGTGGAGTCACCAAAAACTATTGGCATGGAGCTACTAGAAAAAGATCAAAATTACTCGTTCATCCCCAACAAAGTCACCAAAAATTGTTGGGTGAATATTTTGTCACTAGCTGACTGATGGCAAAATGGTTACATCAACCACAACATAAAGATATTTATGCAAAAAAATAGGTGTGGTGAACATAGCCAAAATGAGATAAATCTCTCCTCTCAGCAAGGGGAGGTTCCTTATATATATATATATATATATATATATATATATATATATATATATATATATATATATATATATATATATATATATACATATATATATATAAGCTAAAAATACACACAAAGGTGAAATCATACCATCCATCTCTCTCTTTTTAGAGATGATGTTCACAAAGAAGAGGAGAATTCCTGGGTAATTGCTGAAGGTGTTTCTCTTCTTTTAGAAACCTTGTTCAAAAAACCAGTGGAAGACTTCCTAGGTAGTAACTGTAACCACAAGAAACCCATGAAAGCACAAAGTCTTTCATTGCTTCTCTCATTGATTAGGATGAAGGACACTGTAGGATTAAGCGTAGCCCAAAGTCTCCACCTAAAACTATAATAGAATAAATGATTACGAAGGATAAAGAGAGCTTAAAGTCTTTCTAGTAGCCTTTACACAAAACACAGACTAAAGACAATTATGGTAGCACAAAGTCTCCCACAGTTAGCTTTAAGATATCTTCCATCTTATTTCCACTTGTTCTACTTGTTTGATTAAATGGACAAGACTGTATTTAGGAAAAAGACATAAAACAATTTCCTAAATGACACAAGTTATTTCAACACAAAGTTTGAAAGGTCACTTGCTTTCTCATTCACTTAACAAAATATGATTAACAGTCTAAGCTCAAAGTCTTAGGAATGCCTTTCAATTTGGGCAAAGCTTCACTTCTGATAATAGAGAGATCTCCCTTATACAAAATGAGAGATTACAATATATAGCATCACAAGAAAGACTTGGGCACTTATTTTCATGAAAATAGCCCATGCTGAATTGAATGCATTGAATATCTATGAAAGGGCCATGCTAGAATAGGTCATTATCCTTGGCATTTTGAATCATCTCAAATGTCTCCTCCAAAGCATGGGTTATCTGGTCTTCTTTATGATGCTTACACAGCTGTCTGTTCACCTTTACTTAATGCAAAAAAATAGGTTGTGCCTTTGAATGTTTGCTCTTTCTAATGTCCACTTGGTGGACTGTTCAACCTACTGGAATAACTCTTCTATAGATATTTCTAGATTTCCTATAGTTGTTCCCTCTTTCCTTGCCATGTTTTGTCTCTTCTTGGTGATCCAAGCTCTCAAGGCTAACTTCTCACTTTTTGCTGGCTTTTTCGACTCTTTTCTTGGCTGATCGCTGAGTTTGTTCTCAGGTCTTTTGAAAATCAATGGTTATTCCATCACCCTAAAATTGATGTCTATGGGGACGTCACTGGTTGATTTGAACTACTTTGAACCTTAAACCTTAAACTCTTTTGGTTCAAAGGTTCAATAGTTTAAAGGTTCAACGGTTTCACGATTGAATGTTTTGTAAAGGGCCACATTTGCTATCTTTTTCTTCTTTGATTGAACCATCTCTTTGAACCATTTGGTCGAACTTATTTCTAGAATCTTCCACTTCCTCCATTCATTTGAAGCTTCCACTCTAACTTTGAACTCGTTAAACCCCTTAAACCTTTGAACCTTTGAACCATTTCGGTTCAATGGTTCAACAGTTCATTCTATTTCTTTGAATTCTTTTATTCTCTAAGTCTGTCAAACTCATTGAAATCTTTGAACCTTTGAACCTTTGAAAGTTCAAGGTTCAATGGTTCAACAGTTCAATCTTAACTCTTTGAATCCTTTTACTCTTTAAGTCCGTCAAAGCCATTGAACCTTTGAACTCGTTGAACCTTATGAAGGCAGGGTTCAATGGTTCAATGGTTCATTCCAATTGTTTGAAGCCCATCATTAATTCTTTTTATTTAACCTCAGCATTGAACCATCCTCAAAACACTAAGGAAATGCCTTAAGTGTTTGGAACTTCCCTTTGAGAAAGCCTGCCTATTGAACTTGCGACTTCCTTAGCTGAAAAGGCTTGAATATTTGAAAAACTTAACTTCTTAGAACATTTTGAAAGAAATAGAGAGACTATTTTTTCCTACAAGACCAAAATTATCATCATGTTGACCACAATAAAAAGTGACGGATTTTGGGAACAATAGCTTGTAAGGGAAGGGCAACTAACTTATATTTGCTAGTGAACATGGCACACTTTGAACACTTTCTTACTCAATTATGTGAATCATTAAACAATATAGGCCAAAATCATTTAGATCTAATGATTTTGAAGGCTATGGTCTTGGCATCAAAATGCCCACTAGTAGAGTCATCATGAAATTTCTCAAGTAGCTTGTCAACTTGGCTTGATTCAACACATCTCAAAAGCATGTCTCCTATATATTTCTTAAAGAGTACTCAATCTATCAAGACATAGGGTATGGTTTAAATTATAAAGTTCCTTCTTTTGGTCCTATCCAAACCCATATGAAATTATCCTATTTGAAGTAATTTGACCACATCATTGGTCTAGCTAAGGGGAGTGGTACTTATAGCTACCTGTTGACTATCATGGACTACTAACACTTTGTCTTTGTCTGTCTTTGTCTTTGTCTTTATCTTCCTTTAAATCTTTTGAAATATGCTCACATAAACCTATACCTATGATTAACTTGGTCACTCTCATCTCAATGTCATATTCCATGCATTTTTTTACCCACCTAACTCTCTTCTCACTTATATATCTATTTAGTATGAATTCTTTGATGCTTGGGTGTACCACCATAACTATGACCTTGTTGTTAGACACCATGTACCTAAACTTCTTAAATCCTCTCATAACAAAAAACACATACTTATCCACAAAGGTATACCTTTCCTCATATCTTTATAAAGATTGGCTAAAGAAGGTAATTGGTTGTTCTAAGCCTTGATTATTTTGCTATATAAGCAAAGCATAAATTGCATCTGATGTAGATAATACATACAAGAGAAAATCATTGTCAAATTTAGGGTTAATAAGTGTAGGGGCCTTAGAGATGGCATTTTTTATGGCCTCAAAGCTCCTCTTTCCTTCTTGATCCATGTGAAATCTTTGTGTTTCCTAAGCATGTGAGTAAGAGGCTTGACTAACTCTTTAAAACTTGGGATAAACCTCCTTATAAAGCTATTCTTCCTTAAGAATCTCTAAAAACCTTTTTTTTGATTAGGTAGGGGTAAGTCCAAGATTGATTCAACTCTCTTAAGGTTTATATAAATACCATCCATTAACACTACATGCCCCAATAATCTACCCTTATGAACAATAAATATGCATTTCTTGGGATTCAAGAACACTCCATACTACCTGCACCTATCAAATACCATATTTAAATGTGTCATGCGGTCTGGTAGATCCTTTGATAACATAGTGATGTCATCAAGATAGATGATCACCATCTCATTAATCAACCTCTCAAAGTCAACATCCATTTCCCTTTGGAAAGTTGCCCCTACATTGGACAGTCCAAAGAGTATTTTCATATATGCATAGGTACTTCACTTTGTAGTGAAGGTAGGTTTATGTCTATCTCTTCCTTGATTAATATATGATTGTATTCAAAGTAACCATCAAGAAAGTAAAACCTCTGAGATTTTACAACCTTCTGAAGGATTTGATCCTTGGAGGGCAATGGGTAATGGTCCCTCAAAGACACCTTATTAAGGTCTCTAAAGTCAACACTTAGGTGTATCTCCCCATTCTTATTCCTCACAAGCACAAGGTTTTCTACCTATTATGAGTGATTAATGGTGAATATGATCCTAGATTCAATAAATTTGAACAACTCTCTTATCATGAGATCTTCCACCTTAAGGTTGACTAACCTTTACTTCAGCCTTACTAGTTTGGTATTATTTTTCAACTCTATGGTGTGTTGAGAAATCTTGGGGTTGAAGACTTTTAGATCATGGTATTCCAATGAAAACACATTAGCATATTATGGACATAAATAAATGAAGTCAACTCTCTCTTTTGTTGTGTTTTTTTTTCCCAACTTAAGTAGCTTGTCCTTAAAGATGACTATCTTCTCATAATGCTCTTCTTTAGCTGAGATACTCACCTTATCCCTTATCATCTAATCATATTCATTTAATATTATTTATAAAATCACTAATCCCTTGGGAAATTTTTTAGTCCTTAGCTGCACTAGTTGATCATCAAACTAATTTTACATCTTAGCTTGATTCTTATGATAGAATTCTATCTCTTGCATGAGAAAGCAAACAATCTATTCATCACTATCAAAGGCCTACCAACTCACCTCATTATTAGGTATAGATGGCCTATATATGACCTTGATTTTTTATTTTCTTGAGTGCCCTTAACTCCGTCTATAATGTCATATTTGGAACCAATAAATGCAAGTCTATTTGCATGGTGATTGGACTCCCTTGGTATACAACAGATGTTAAATTATAAGAAGTTCTCCAAGAGGTCCCATACTCAATGCTTATAGGCCTTGAAAATATGATTCTTGATTACAAAAACACCCCTCACTTGTTTCACTACAAGCTCAATATCACCTTTCACTTGCAAAAGTTCGATGCATCTTCTCCTTACCTCTTGTAGCCCATGTATAAGGGGTTCATACTCTACTATGTTTGAAGTACAACTAAATTAAAACCTCATTTTTGAGTAATAATTTTTATTTTATGGTAAAAAAAATAATTACTCCATCGCCACTACCATTATTTGACCTTGATCCATCAAATAACAAGTTCCATATGTCATCATGCTCCTGAGTTGGGATTTCTTCATGCATGCAGTCTACTCCTAGGCCTCCTCAATGGTATTATAGGTGTGAAATCCATAGTTATCAACTACCAATTCATCAAGGAGTAGGTATAATATGCCTTTACAATTATCCTTGGGTTCTTGCTCACTGACATTCTCATCCTCATCTAGTATAGTGTAGTTTACATTAGAGAAGTTGGGTATATAGGGTTATAAGTGGAACCTAGAAATAGTTTCAGACCTAATAGTGACCCTAGTCCCATATTTGGTCCTAAAAACCATGTATGACCAGTTAGATGAAAGGTATTCCCCAATATGTATAATGAAATCCCTAGATATGCATAGGGTAAAGTATGGAGGTGGATAAAAAACCATGACATTTTGTGAGATAGTGTATTAAGACAAGCTGCTAACACAAAGTTTATATCCTTTAAGACACCTACTATCTTTGTGAGAGATCCATCTAATTACAATATTATTTTCTTATTGGGTTCATATTTGAGATCTAGTTTATCAGTTATAGACTTTGGCATGACTGAGGTTAAGGCACCACTATCTATCATTTAATTATGGACAAGAAAATATCTTATTATGACCGACAAGTAGAATGGAGGCATCTTAACTACCTTGGGAACTTAGACTTCACTAGGCTAACTATCATTAGCATAAAGTCTAATCACCTTGTCAGATTACTTGTTCATGAGAGAGAGCTTGGAGAGCTCTTGTTAAAGAAGGTCCTTCTATCTTGGAATGAGTAGATAATCCCATATAAGAATTTTAACATTGTATTTCTTCAATGTAGTCCATAATATTGAAGTGAGAATTGGCACTCTTAGGTTATAACTTGGAATTGGAGGCATCGCTTATGAGTTAAGTAATTTATGAAATGAATGGACTCTTTTGTTGTTGCCCATGTGTTTTATATTTCTACTAAGTTGAAGAGGTTTTGTTGAATATACTTCAAGTGGAAGGTTATTGAATCACTTGGGGGTGTATGGAAGAGACCTTAGACTACCCTAAGTTATCATCAACCATCCTCCTCTTATCCCTTATGTGGGATACTACTAAATCATCTGATTTGAGCCCATTCTTCCCCAAGTTTTCTACTGCATGCTCAAAAGTGTGATCACCTTCTTATAAGTTTTAAAAGGTGGTATATATAGGTTATTTTCTCACATTCCCTTGTTTTTGGTTTAGAACTTCTATTGGTATCATGACAAGCATATCACCATGAGGCATTTGAGGACCTTATGATGGGGGAGGTATGGTGTCATGTACTTGAAATATAGGAGTCTACTATAAATAATAATTTTGATATGTTTCCTCACTTTTATACATCACTATCTCACTTGATTTCCCCCTTGGAGTAGACCATTGAACCTCTTATCTAGGATTGTTTTTTTTTGGCACCAATGCCCTTAAGCTACTTACAGCATTGGGATTATATCTATTCTAAGGTTTGGCTTATGTGATCTGACCTAGATATTATTGGTTAGGTGGGTAAGAGGGTATATTATATGGATAATATGGGTATGGATGTTGATAGGGGGTTGATAGGGTCTATAAGAGGGTATTTTACTACTTCTTTAAGGCTACCAATTTGTTGTTTTATGCTTTTTGTAAACCTTCAATATTTCCAGGCCTATCTAATTGCTTTCCATCATATTGGTCTTTATCACTTGGATTTGTAAATAGAGTAATGGTGTGGGCAGTAGGTTGGATCTCAGGGAAGAGGGTCATGAGGGGTTTAGGAGTCAATTTTCTTACTTATATCAAGTAATTTTCTACTCTGATGGATATTTCATATGCCTCTATCAATATGCTCCCACCCATGGACTATATCATCATAGTAAAATCATAATTAAAGGCCCTAAGGTAGTATAGGAAGTCATAAATTTGTGTATGATTGATAATGACATGGATCTTATCCCAAGTCTTTTGAAATCTATCATTAAAATCAACCATAGATTCCTAGGGTATCCTCTTAATTAAGGTGAGTTACTCAACTAGTGACACATGGCCACTTCTATCTTCAAAGTGTTTACAAATGAACTCACCAAATTCATCCCAAGTATTTATGGATGTAGGATTAAGACCTCTATACCACTAAAGAGATTTTCCTCTTAAAGAAGTTGCTAAGAGCCTCATGGCTACATTTTCTTGGGTGATGTGTAGTGAACATAACTTTTCTATATCAGCTATGATCTTTACAAGAGTGGTGGATTTTTCCCTTGTGAAATATGGAAAACCTTTCAAGGCATTAGCTATTATATCACAAAATTAGTTTAGGTTTAAATGGATGCTACCATTAAATGGTACAAATGCTTACAATCTAAGCCTTACTTTTAGGATAAATGCACTTATATCAGGCTATGTATGGATATAATTGGTAAAATTAGGAAAATTTGGAGAATTTGGTGGTGTGGGGTTTAGATTAATTCTATGGACCCTTTTTATCCTTCTATGTCCAATGATAATTCAACAAACTCAATATGCTTACCTTTTAAAGCTAACCTAGTGGAAAAGTTTTGCATGAAATTGCCTTCCAATCTACCACTAAACTACTCTTAGTCCTCCAAATTTCTTCTAAAATTTCCAATATTTTAAAATAATGTCTTCAAGTCACTTTATAGCTGATCCCACCAATCATTATATAACTATTATGAATCTAGGTTGCACCCTTGCTAAGGAAAAGATTGTTCATATCCACCTCAAACCTAGCCCAACATTTGAGTAACCTATAGACTATGGGTTGCCTAATATGTAGGTCAAAACTCTATATTTTATGGGGATATATCCCCTAGTTTGTCACTTAAAATATTTATAAGACCTGATCTTATCATAATCAAAAGGGAAAAGAGATGAAAACTAATGAAAGAACCAACTCTAAGTGGTGATGCACCAATTGATTAGAGATCCACTCTTAGTCATTCCCTTTGGAAACACAGATGAACTTGATGGATCATGAAACTAATCATACTTCTTTATGGTATCCTAAACATTAATTATTCATATAAAGGTTGAGTACAATTTTACAACTTTGAAAGACCAAGGCCTAGATTTGTATAATATATTATTGACTTATGACACTTCAAGAACATTCCTACTTACTAACACTTCATACAACCTAAAATAGACTAATAACTTGAATTTATGTGAATTAAAGTACCTATATATGATATATTAAATCATATATTATAAAAATCAAACTTTCATAAAGCACACTAACATTCAACAAGAAATCTGCAATTGTCTTGTATTGAGTCAAAAGAGTATAAGGCAACTTTGGTAGAGATTTGATATACTCAACCAAGGGATAATAAAGAAATAAATCAATGTATACTTAAACATAAATTTTTAAGGATAATATATAATATTAAAATTGTGGGAGAGTTCATGAATTATGCCAAGGTGGCATATGGAAGTTACAACAAGCATATTCTTCATTTGCAAGCATTGGCATGCCTTCAACGAATCCACTTTGGCATTGATATCAAGGATGGAGATTATAAATCCAAATTTTTAATTTATTAAATAATTAAACATGCTTAAAATATCTTGATATTCCCTCTAATCATAGTTACATAATTCAAATGGAGTGTGGGTCGGCCTCCAAGAGGCATTGGGAAACCTCCCTTCAATGTGCAAGTAGAATGGTCTTTGAAACTACCTCTAACCTGTCATAATGGCCTTCATTTTGGGTTGTAATCACTTGGATGATAATTAATAATTATCGTATATGGTTTATCAATACTACCACACCATTCTTTTCTTGTTACATCCTTCTACTTTCAAGATAAGTAGACCCATTTGTTTATCCCTCATATTTCGGATCATATTCATTGTTTGAATGATCAAACAACTAAAATAGGATCCCAACTCATTTGAGAAGACTTAGATCATATTTGTATTAACCCATATATATTTTAATTTCTATTTTTCAAGTGTTCTTCACCTATAAACACATTATCCCTGTATGACTAGGCCACTTGAACTGCTTCATAGACTATCAGTTTAGAAATAGAAATTTTATTTAAAGGAACTTCCATGGATAATATTAGCATTAAATGAATATAATAAGTATTGATCTTACCCTTTCCATAATTTATAACTTATATTTAGTCTCTATAATACATCTTATGCCCAAAACCATATAAACTTGCATTTTTTAGGGGTGACCATATAGTTTTTGTACCGTCAAGAGCAATGGGCATGAGACCCTCTAATCTAAAAACATGATCCAAGTTTTGGATGAACAAATTTTGAGTGTTTGAATTCACATTTTATTAAACATCTCTAATCGAGTCACTATTAGGGCTTAAGGAAGGTTTAGGAATGTTTGGGGGTCTTAGGAATGGGTCATAGAGATCAAATCTTGGATCTCTAAACCAATTGTACCAAATTCAAGCCAATAGGATTTTTTAGCTTCCATTAAGTGTTGAGATCCTAATGCATAACACTTAATAATGTTTTTAGTATGATCCTTTGTAGTAGGCAACTCCTCTAGATCTAGTTTACAATGTATTTACTATGAGTTTATCTCAGGATAAGATAATTATGTAAGTTTGGGAAATTTTTGGTATTATAATAGGGATATGAAATAATAGAGTATAATTGTATGAGAAGTGTTCCTTGAGAATGTGAAGAGTCCTCTTTTGGATGATAGTAAACCATTGGAATGTGAAGTGATATATTCTTTTAAAAACTTTATATATATATCCCTTAATTATACTAAAAAAGGGTTTTGAAATATAGAGATCAATATAGATGTTTAGAAATGGTTTTCTTTTATGTTTCCTTATGTTCCTTGCCTATGTTTTGTTTTGTGTTAATCTAATCTATTCATTATGAAAACACCAATTGTTCAAGTTGAATATATCTATGAATAATTTTAATTATAATATATGATATGCTTTTATTAATATGTAAAAAAATTCTAAGTTATTTATGCTTGTTTCTATATTCCTCTTCACATAGATATCCCCCCCTATTAGAATGTTTTGATGGGTTTTCCAAGAACCTTTGCTAACAATCCTTTCATTATTTTGGAACATATAAGTAATTTCATTACAATTTAATTTTATGTTATATAAAACATATTTGGGAAGGATAGGATAAAATATAAAGAGGTAATGGATTATGTAATAACACATGAGAATCAATAGTGTGCCCCACTCTAGAAGAGTTATATTTTAAATGTTTAACCTTATTCTAAAGATCAATATTTTTTTATACTAATGTTTGAGAATTAGGCATATCAAATGATTTAGTATCAAATTATGTTGCATTATTAATAACCTTAGAAGGTATGAGATTATTTTGTGTAGGGATAGCCATAGTAATCTAAGGAAAGATCTATAAATATCACATACCATGGGTGGACATCACATGTGTAGTAAAAAGTGTATACATGGGAATAGTTTCACTTGTAATAGTCTCAACACCTATTTTAGAATCAATACCTCTAAAAGGTGCATTATGATTTAACAATTTTAGGAATATTGGGGTTTTATTCCTAATTTAGTTAAGGGTCTTGATTGATAAATTAGTAAATAATATTGAAAGAATAAGCTACTGATTTGTAAAATTTATTTCTAATTAGATATTTTCTAAAATAGTAATAAAAGGGAGAAAATAAGACTTATCTTAAATTGTGTTGATCCAAATAAGACAAGGTTTGATATTCACTGTGTAGGCCTAAGACATTATTGAAAACAAGATTTTGGATTTTATTTTTTGATTAGATAGGAGCGTCAAAAGTGGAGAGGGGTGGCATTGATGTTGGAGTCCTTGTTCATTGTTTCTATCCTAAGGAGATGAGTTTTTTGGTTTTTATTCAATAAGTCTATGTGAACTATCTATAAATTTTTGAAGACTTGTTATCAATAGTTCTCCCTATATATTTTGTTTTATTCATCTATATGCCTTCAATGCACTTGAACAAAACTTTGAAAATAGGGAAAAGGGGTTAGTGTGTGTAAGATACACTAGATGTGCTTCACACCCTATGTGTGGGTATGTTGCCTACATACCAATACTTCGAAGAGGGATCAATCCATATGTAGTTCTCCCTTTGAAAGTTATTGGTGTAATTTTCATATGAGAATGCAAGAAATGCTAGACTAGATGTACTTGAGGATGGCTAGGGACTGATGTAGAGATTTTCATGTGCTTAGGATTGTATTGGATGGTTATACACATAGAATAGGGAAGATTGCCTGATAATATTTTCCAACCCTTTAAAAATGATCTTTTAATGGGGTTTTATATGGATCTATTGGTCATGGATTGAATTTTCTCATGTTAGGCTGACAAGGAGAAGGTGGGGAACTAGAATAAATTGACCATTAGGGCTAGAAATGATCTTGGAAAACAATGCTAAAAATAGATAAGAGTGGCATTGGTGTTATTTTCTTAGTTTGGCACTATTGTCTTGGGTAGATGGGACCTGGGGGGATGTATTGGTCATGAAAAGATGGTCTTACTCAGCTAAGATTAGGTCTGAAAGGCTATGGATGATTCGGAATTAGTAAAAACAAGCTTATGAAGGTCATGAGAGAAAACAAGAGGGACCTATGGGTTTGGGTGTCATTAGACATTCTTAAGTTACCAATTTTTTTATTTTATATGAATACATTTGCCCCCCCCACCTTTATTCTAGTGATGCAATAAATTGAAAAACTAGGGTAAAGGAAAAATAGAAAGCATACCTAAACTTACCTACAAGGGTGAATCCCATGAAGCTATGTGATGCTGGGTGTGCATAGAGAGAGTACAATGTGAAGTGTAAATCTATAAGTGAAAATAAAATTAGATTGGTTCTTACTAGATACACTATATCTAAAATAAGAATATACAAAGTTGGGTAAAAGAGAGAGTAGAAGAGAAAGGAATGAATACACCACATTGGGTACACAAACCAATACAAAACCTATTATGATGTTGAGTAGTGTTGAGTGATGTTGGATGTGTGTTGTACCAAGAATAATATCATGAATAGAGATGAGTGTTCAATTCCCTACAAGTGGCTCAAGAATGCAATGGTTGGCCCTTTGGATCCATATTCACCCACTAAGTGAAGCTAGGTGGTCATATATGTGTTAATCAATGTTTGGATTATGTGTCTAATCCCTCTGAATAGGTGGCTCAAAAATACAAAGGATAGTTAGTATTTTGGCTCCATTGTTGCCCCATGAATTGAATCTATAAACTGATACTGGTATGGAATGTGTGTCATATGAGATAGTTCTTAAATCCCATGAATATACTATGATATGACAATGTTGGCATGGATAGTCAAATGTATGTTAAAAACTAGGCCACTCTTGGCCATTTTGAAAGATGGAGATTAGGATTATATGAAGCCACTCTAAAACTGAGAAGCTAGCTTATATGGAATCCACTTAAGAACTCAGGAACTCAAAATTTAGGCTTGTATGAAAGCCAAACCAAAATTATGCCAACCACCTATAGGTGAAGTAAGGCATGCAATTGCTAAAAATTCCAGATTAGTACTAAACATGGAAAGAAAGAAAACAAATGTGCCATGCAATTACCCCTAATCACTGGTGTCTAAAACATGGATTTTGATCTAGAAGTTATATCAGCTACCCTATCTAAAATTGGAAGGGAGAGCCATCATGAAGTGTATGGTGCCACCTGTATCTATATTATGTGAGCAAAATTGTATTGAAACTACTTACTCTAGTTTGAACTATAGCTGACAAAACTATAACTAAACTTACCTTTCTATCTATTTCTAGAAATTTTGGTTTTTAAGTTTCTTGGATAAGAGTGCTAAAAATAGAGAGTAGTACCACTAGTGATATAGTCTAGTCTCAGTGCTATTATCCTAGGCTAAATCTAATGAATGTTATGGATTCTTGACTATCTACCTAGTCTGTTCTGACTAGTTTGATGTCTAGTTGTTGTTTTAGGTGTTCTAAAACTAGATTTTTCACTTGATATGAGCTCTGATATTTATGACAAAACCCTTTTTTGTTGCCTCCTCTTTTGAGGGTAGGAATAGAGACCCTACAATGACTACCCTCAGAATAAATATCCCTACAGGTGTGTTATGATACATGGATACATGATATAACAATGATAATCGACAAGATATCTCAAGATATAACATAGGTTGTAGTGAGAGATTTCTATATCAATAAGGGTATGCCTAGATAGATATAACAATGTAATAGCATGTGTAATATACTAAACTATAATTTAAAGTCTAGTTAGTTGTTAGTTGTTATTTGTTAGTTATTAGTTGTTAGTTTTTAGTTTTTAGTTGTTATTTGTTAGTTGGAGGGATGGAACATGATGTCCATCATGGAATCCAAGAAAACACAAATAATGTATGATATGGATCATGGCATTTCAAATAATTAAAATAAATCAAGAAACAAGCACACAAGGCAAGAAGAAAAAAGTGTATTGTTAGGTTGTGGAGCTAAAAGATTCACTGATACAAATGGAGGAGGTTGTTGAGTTATAGAGCAACTGACATCAACAGGCCAACTGATGTTGGTCATCTTCAGTGTTCACAGTAATTGACATCGGTTAGGGGTTGGCCGACATCGATCAGATAGGAACCGACGTCAGCAACCTGTGTGTGTGTGTGTGCATTTGCATGCGCTTCTAGAACTGGTCTAATTTTAGATGGATAGTCAGTTTGCATGTAAAAGACTAATTTTAGTCTTGAGTCTACATTTATAATTATTGTAATTAGGAAGTCTAATTATTGTTTGTATGGGATCTATTTAAGAGACCCATAGGGGTTGTATTATAATTTGTAGAATCATAAGGACTTGCAAAGGCAAGGACAAGGGTTCTTCCAAGGTATGTAAGATCTAGGTTTGTAGGTCTGCAAGACCAAGTTGATCTGCAGGTTGTGCAAGATCAGGGGAGATCTACATGGTAAGTAAGGTCAGTTGATCTACAGGTGTGTGTGTGTGCAAGGTCAAAGGAGATCTATAGGGTAGCAAGATCAAAGGAGATCTACTTGGAGTACGTTGAGTACTTGGTGGTACTAGAAGCAGGCAATAATAGTTGTGTTGATTGTCACTTATTGGTGGAAACAACAACTCTATGTTTGAGTTGATTAGTTTGTAATTGAGAGAGAGAACTCTTGAGGGAGAACTACTAGTACGCCCAAGAGGTGTGGGAAGAGTGTGATTTATTCATTGTATTTCTTTCTGGAAGAGTATTAATACAAGGTTGTATTGTCTCTCATATTATGTGTTGTTTCTAAATTCTAGTTACATTTTACTTTTGGTTAAATTCCATGTTTAGTTGCTTATATAAAGGTAATCAAGTGTACTCTCAAGGAGTAGGGATCCTAACAATTGGTATCAGAGCTTGGTTAGGTACACTAACAGGTGGTCAGAGCGTGTTAAGTGTTTGTTGATTACAGGTCACTCTCAAGGGTTTCTAATTGAGTGGGAGTAAAGCAATGGCATAAGAAAGTACAATAAGAATGGAGGAATTCAATGGCAAGAATTATCAATTATGGAATTATGAAAAGAAAGGGCAGGTAAAGAAAGATTGTTGGTTGGTAGAAGATCAACATAAAGGAAATGAAGAAGCAGATGTTGTAGGTATTGTTGCACAGGATGCTCTTGTATGTTCCTTGGATAAAGTAGAATCTTGGGTTTTAGATTCTATTTCCTCTTTCCATGCAACCCTAAATAGAGTATTTTTCCATGATTATGTCCAAGGAGACTTTGGAAAGATTTATTTAGGGGTTGGTGAGCCTTGTCAAATTGTTGGCAAAGGGGAAGTGTAGCTGAAATTGCAGATGGGCAACACATGGGTGTTGAAGGATGTCATGCATGTCCCAGTACTGAAGAGGAGTCTAATTTCTATAAGAAAGTTGGGTGATGAGGGATACACAGTAACTCTCACAGTAGAATCTTTGAATGTTTCCAAGGGTGTACTTGAATTAGCATGTGGTAAGAAAGTAGGTACTCTTTATCTATCTACTTGTATTACAAATTCTCCTTCTATTTTATCTACTTTAGATGTAGATGTGAAGATGTGGCTCTGTAGGCTTGGTCACATGAATGAGAAGGGGATGCATGTTCTTAAGAGGAAGTCTAATGTCTTTGACAAACTTAAGAACTGGAAAGCCTTGGTTTTCATGGAGAAGATGATGGACAGAGATCAGCTCAAGGGGTTAAATAATTCTGAGCAAGGTAGTTTGGACAAGGTTATGATCCAAAGTGAGCTCATGAGTAAAAGTCATCACTCATAGGAAAACACAATTATCAATGTCGGTCAAGAAGGAATTGATGTCGATCAGGCAGGTACCGACGTCGATCATGTGCAGACCAGAGTTGGTGGTGTTGGGCAGGTGAACACTAACATCGGTTAGAGAATTGACATCAGTGATTAGGTGGAAATGACATTGGTCAGGTGCAGACCAAGGTCGGCCAGAGTTGACCGAGATTAGTCACTATTAAAATAGATTTTGGGTGGACATCAAGCTGTCAAGGAGTCTCAAATGCCCATGAGGAGGACTGAAAGGGTAAGTAAGCCTCAAATTTGTTATTCCCCTTCTTTACACTACTTGTTGCTCACTGATAGTCAAGAACCAAGAATTTTTAAAGAGGTAATGTAGGTAAAATCCAAGAAATAGTGGGAGCATGGCATGAATTCCTTGGAAAAGAACTAAATGGGAGATTTGGTAGAGTTTCTAGCCGGGATGAAAGCACTGAAAGATGAATGGATTCCTAGGTTAAAGAAAGGAGAGAATGGACACATGAGATAGAAGGCCAAGTCATATGGTTTTGATCAAGCTCCAGGATAGTGGTATAGGTTTGATGGGTTTATGACAAAGCATGGCTTTAGTCAATGTCAATGTAATCACTGTGTTTATTTTACTAGGTTGGATAATGGTCGTGACATTATCCTATTACTATATGTGGATGATATGCTTGTTGCAGGTTCATACATGCAGGGATTTGCTGAGCTAAAGGTAAAAGTAGCTCATAGGTGTGCCAGGAAGGATTTAAGAGGAGTGAAATTATTTGGCATGAGTATTTCTAGAGATAGGGAAGATCACATGTTGATGTTGTCTTAGGATGATTATATGAATAAGGTAGTGGAGAGGTTCAATAAGTATGATGCAAAACCGGTTAGCACACCTATGGATGGATAGCTCACAGAATAGTGTCCCAAATCACATGATGAGGTTGAGTACATGAGTACTAGACCTGATATTGCCCAAGTAGTGGGAGTTGTCAGCAAGTTTGTGGCCACTCCAAGAAAGGAGCACTAGAAAGTAGTTCAGTGGATTCTTAGGTATCTGAGAGGGACCAGTAGTAGGGATTCATGCTATGCAGGGTTAGGCACTTATCTACATGGGTATGTAGATTCAGACATGGCAAGTTACTTGGATGACAGGAGAAGCACCATAGGATATGTGGCGGTTGGTCTTCAAGATTGAACTTGAAGAGGGATACAAGCCAAGAAACAAAATTAGACGATGTATAGGTACAAGTATAGATGCAAGTGTTTATCTCTAAGTGGGATATTGTTAGATTGTGGAGCTAAAAGCTTCACTAATGCAAATGGAGGAGGTTGCTAAGTTATAGAGCAACTGATGTTGACAGGCCAACTAATATCAGTCATCTTCAGTATTCATAGTAACCGATGTCAGTTAGGGGTCGGCCGACATCGGTCAGATAGGAATTGACGTCGGCAACCTGTGTGTGTGTGTGTGTGCATTTGCATGTGCTTCTAAAACTAGTCTAATTTTAAACAGACAGTCAGTTTTCATGTAAAAGACTAATTTTAGTCTTGAGTCTACATTTCTAATTACTGTAATTAGGAAGTCTAATTATTATTTTTATGGGATCTATTTAAGAGACCCATGGGGATGTATTGTAATTTGTAGAATCATAAGGACTTGCAAAGGCAAGGACAAGGGTTATTCCAAGGTATGTAAGATCTAGGTTTGCAGGTGTGCAAGACCAGGTTGATCTGTAGGTTGTGCAAGATCAGGGGAGATCTACATGGTAAGTAAGGTCAGTTGATTTGCAGGTGTGTGTGAGTGCAAGGTCAAAGGAGATCTATAGGTTAGCAAGATCAAAGGAGATCTACAACACAATAAGGAGCAATATTAGGGAGATCTACTTGGAGTGCATTGAGTACTTGGTGGTACTGGAAGTAGGCAATAATGGTTGTGTTGATTGTCACTTACTGGTGGAAACAGAAACTCTGTGTTTGAGTTGATTAGTTTGTAATTGAGAGAGAGAAATCTTGAGGGAGAACTACTGATATGCCCAAGAGGTGTGGTAAGAGTGTGATTTATTCATTGTATTTCCTTTTGGAAGAGTATTAATACAAGGTTGTATTATCTCTCATATTCTGTGTTATTTCTGAATTCTAGTTACACTTTACTTCTGGTTAAATTTTGTGTTTAGTTGCTTATACAAAGGTAATCAAGTGTACTCTCAAAGAGTAGGGATCCTGACATGTATAAGAGTGGCTAAGGGGCCAAAAAAATATAGGACATGGGCACATGTCACTCAAATTGGAAAGCAAACATATAAGGCATGTTCAAATTCCAAATACACATATAGTTGAAACAAGAAAGTTGGCATGGAATCCATAATCACATAGAGGAGTACAAGCAAAGGACATTGGAAAATGTCCTAAGGCACATATTATAAATAAGTAAGAACTAAGAAAATGCAAATAATCTAGCTATGCTAAGTAAGAAAGAAAACATGTAAGGAAATAGAAGATACAAACACAACTAACTAATAAAAAAAGAGTGAAATTATGTAAGACATGTTAGTACAAGACTAGATATATGCAAAGAAATATATAAGTACTAAATACTAGTGAGTGTCAATATAATAATCTATGTAAGCTAGTAAATAATGTACATCAACATGATAACTAGAGTGTGTGGTGTAGGAATGGCATAACCTAGATGGTGTATTCATGTAGAAGATGCCCCCAGTGGGTATGTATATCAATGTGTGTCTCAATTTAGAAGCAAGATGCCCCCTCAATGGGTAGAGTGAAGCAATCAAAGAGCTAGATGTCACTACACACACTCAAAGAAGATCAAGTGAAGCATGGTAATTTAGATAAATCAACAAATAATAGCTTAGAATAATAATTGTAAGTCTAGCATGATATTACAAATGTAAAACATGGATAATGTATATAATCAAAATGTTTTTGGTGTCTTTAACATATTTTAATGTTTTTGTGTTTTGAAATGTTAAATTATTTTTAAATTTCTGAATTATTTAAACTATGTACAAGCAAGTAGAATAACATATGTATAGGTAAGATAGGAAAGGATGATACTAACTGAGGAGTCTCATGGGAGACTCCCTATCATGATGTCTACTATCAAGGAGGGAATCATGTGTGATCATGAAGCATGATAGAAATGTTGAGATTGTGGCTCTGAGAGATGTATATGCTATAAATGCTCTAAAATATTTGAAGTAAAAACTAAGTATGGGATCCCCCTATGACTCTAAGAAGTGGATACAATTGTAGGTTTCTTAGGGATCCATCTGGTAGTAGGAGAAGCTCTCTAAACATATGTTTTGTGAGTAGATGCATGAGATCTCAATGATACTACCCTAGGTATGAACATAGTAGCTAGAAGTTGTTTAGAATATTAAAGCTATGGAGGTGTATGAACTCTCTGTGCTAGTGATGGATGCCTCAATTATATTTAAATCAAAAATAGAGGAGGAACTATAACTAGTGGTAACTCATATAACTCCACCAACTATAACAATCAAATTAATGTGAATGAATTGCATGTATCTATGAACTATAGAAGGTATTATTCAAAGTTTTTAAATCCATGATCAACTAAGTAACATATCAAAAACTCCTACACTGAGAACAATATTGAATGGTGTGGCCATGTGTGTTAGACCAACCTATAAAGGAAGTATAATCTCACCCAATGAACTTTGTATGTGCCCATTAAATCCACTAATAACTATGTCTATTAGGGTAATATCATGCTTTGAATATCCAAAATGCTACAGTAATGTCATAGTACACATGTTTACACTAGATCCATTGTCAACAAGAACACTATGAATAGGATGGTTATGAATTTTATCTCTAATAAAGAGTGTATGATAATTTGAATCATCCTTGATGATCTCCTACTTTGAGAAGGAGATGGAGGGTATAGCTAGAACTCTAGAATTATATACAACAATCATGTTGTTCAAAGTATATGTCTCAATTGAAGGTACCTTGGTATGTCTTTGGTGGTAGATGTGCATGATATGCATGGTGAACCCTCGATGTGTCCCCTATTTCCCATTTGGAATGCTATGAAAAAGGATATGAAAAGATTTTCAATGCTTTATCTTATGTTTTCTTTGCCTAAGGAGGCTTAATTGAAGTTCCAAGATCAATATGATTTCCATCTATTAAACCTTGTATCTTGTGTCTCAAATTGATGCATCTATTTGTTGTATGGCCTGGTGCCCTATAAAACTCACAAAATGCATGTTGATCATATCCCCATGGAAGAGGCTTTATTGGGTCAACCTCTCAAATAGGAGGGACAGATATGATGTTACAATCTAATAGCTACTATAAAACTCTAGCTAGAGAAACTAGTAGATTGGTAAATGTACATCGAGGAGGTACTAATAAAACTACTCATTGAGGGGGATTTGAAGCCACATTAACTATAGGTTACTTCTGACTCTTGTTATCATTAACCTTTAATTTGTATGGAAATTTGTTATTAATCTTATTTTATGTGTTTTAGATACTTGTGTATTTGAGTTTAACCATGAAATTAACTTGACTTCTCTTTCATTTAGTGTGTGACACAATTTAGTGAAGGAAGATAATCTTTTGAACATAATTGATTCATGTAAATCTAGTAGAAGACTCTATTTGAAGAGATCCTATAACTCTTGATTGACCATGGGGCTCATCATCTTAGCCAAGATAGTCTTATATCAAAGAACATAATATATGAGATGCTCATTTGACTTTTGTTTCTATTATGTAACTTGAGCATATAAAACCTTATCACCAATGTTGATGCTGAAGTAAGCTAAGAACATGTCAGATAAAGGATTGAATACATTAACTGACTAATTTGATAGACTATAAAACCATTGTAAAGCATAATCCTTTAGGCTTCATGGAATAACTTGGTAAGTATCTAGGCATTGGGTACATAATCCAAGCATACTACATGAAAATATCTAAAATGTATATTTAGATCACCCTTTTCATCATATAGAGTAAGCTTGGGTTGAATAAAACCTGATGGTAAGGGTGTGGAAGTAATGTGACATGGCAATGGTGTATGTAGAAGAGCAAAAAAATCCAAATCCTGCGTAGGTCTAGTGGCACCTTGCTCAATATGTAGCACCTTAGATTGAAGAGATATTATCTCTTGCACAAGGTCTACCACATTAAGAGATAGGGATGTACTAGTTGTAGCTAGAGGCATATAGGTAGGTTGGGCTACTATAGGGGGTTGTTGAGACATAGTTTCCCTTATAGTGTCATTTACAATTATCTACTCTATAGTTTGAGAAGATTGACCATTGTTTACTCTTTGTTGTTCTTCTTAGAGTATTTGAGCATGTTAGGGTGTTTGGTTAGGATTTTTTGAAGTTCCCTTTTATTAGTTTCATCAAAATCAATGTATTTGGCCATTGTTAAGTTAGGAAAACAATTTGAAATATGTTTAAATCTTTTGTAAAAATTTGTAATAAGCAAAGTTATAGAAAAGGTAAGTACTAAATATAGAAAATATAGAGTCCTAAAAACAATAAATTGGAAATTATTTAAAAAGGATATGAAGCTGACAAACATTTAAGGTGATACCTCAAGAAGTAATGGGACCTAGTATATGCAACTAAGGTTTGACATATAATTATTTTTAAAATGTACCATGAAAATTTTAAATTGAAATTGAATTTCTGAGTTAGATATACAACTAAAATTTTAAAAAATTATAGAAAAATTAGTGATTTAACAAGACCTAGTAGATGTAACTAGGGTTTTGAGAAAACTATTTTTTTAAATAAATATTGAAATTTTGAATTTTGAAGGGATTTTTTTATTATTATTATGCTAGTAAAAATTTAGAAAATTATTGGAAAATTACTAAAAAAATACTGGGTCCTAGTATGGTCAACTAGGGTTTGCAAGAAAATTATTTTAAAATTTACTACTAAATTTTAAAATTTTAAATGAATTTATGATTTAAACATTCAAGTGAAAATTTATAAATTTATTGAAAAAAATTGTAGTAGTTTTACCATAGGGTTGCTAGGGTTTTTGTGTGCAAACAAAGTAAGTCGAGTTCATGAAATGATTCAAAAATTTTGAGAATAATGGGGTTTTATTCCTAATTTAGTTAAGGGGTCTAGATTGATAAATTAGTAAATAATATGCAATAAATAAGCTACTAATTTATGAAATTTATTTGCAATTAGATCTTTTCTAAAAATAGTAATAAAAGGGAGAAAATAAGACTTAGCTTACACTGTGCTAATCCAACTGAGACAAGGTCTGATATTCACTATGTAGGCCTAAGACACTATGGTAAATAAGATTCTAGGTTTCATTTTTTGATTGGATAGGATCATTGAAAGTGGGTAGGAGTGGCACTGACATTGTAGTCCTTTTCCAATGTTGTTATCCTGAGGAGATGAGCTCTCTTGGTTTTTTTAGTAGGTTTGTGTGACACGATCTCTAAATTTTTGAAGACTCATTGCCAGAAGTGCTCCCTATAGAGCTAATTTATTTGTTTTTATGCCTTAAATGCACTTGGAAAAAAATTTATAAAATAGGGAAACGGGGTTAGTGTGTGTAAGATGCATTAGATGTGCTTCACACCCTATGTCTAGGAACACTACTTATATACCAATACTTTAAAGAGGGATCAAGCCATTTGTAGTTCTCCCCTTGAAAGTTATTGGTGTAATTTTGATATGAGAATGCAAGAAATGCTAGAGTATATGTACTTGAGGATGGTTGGGGACTAATGTAGAGATTTAGATGTGCTTAGGACTATATTAGATGGATGTATGTAGAGAATAGCGAAGATTTCCTGAGTGGTTTCACTTGTATTCTTGCTTGTTTGATAATATTTTCCAACCCTTTAGAAATGATCTTTGAATGGGATTTTATAGGGATCTATGGGTCATGGATTGAATTTTTTCACATTAAGCCAACAAGAAGAAGGATGGGGAACCAAAATAAATTGACCGTTGGGGCCAAAACTGAGCTTGCACAATTTCACTAAAAATGGATAAGAGTGGCATTGACATTATTATCCTTGTGTGGTGTTATTGTCCTAGTTATATAGGACATGGGTGGATGGATTGGTCATGAAAATAGGGTCTTAGATTAGCTAGGATTAGGTCTGAAAGGCTACAAATTATTGGGAATCAGTAAAAATAAGCCTATGAGGATCATGAGAGCAAGCAAGATAGACCTATTGGTTAGGTGTCATTAGCCATGCTCAAGTTACCATTTTTTGCATTTATATGACTACACATTAATATTTAAAAAGAGATATTGTTTTTGTTCCTCAGATGTAATAACCTTAGCATTATTTTCAATTTTGTCTCTATTTACATGTAACAATGCATAATGTAAATGTGTAGTCCTATGAAGATATGCATTTAATTTTTTAAATTGAACTCATCAAATATTTTTGTAAAATTGATTAGTTATTCCATTATAATTAATTATTTATGAAGGACATTATACAATCACTTTTATAATATATAAAAAATTAAATACCAAAATTTGAAACCCTAAGAAAATATAAGGAAACCCCTAAGGAGACTAGGATTTACCGTTCTCAATAAAAATAAAAGGTTCACCAATACATTTTATTGACTTTAGGATTTATGTGATCCCAATAGCATAAAATTTTTGGAAAAATAAATTTCTTAAGATATAAAATGAACCAAAAAAATATAAGTGCAACTGGATAAATTTATTAACTTGTTATTTATAGAAAAAACTAAAGGAATTATGTACTTAGCTTATTTTGGGTCTATGTAGGTATGTAGAATAATACAATCATCAATAGAAATTTTAAATAATCATATGATTACATATTGTACCTGTGCATGAATAGGTCCACACTTTATAGACACTTATGTAGTGTAACCCTATCTAATGTACTATAAAATTATTAGTTGTATTTTTATCAATCTGTAACTATCACCCATTTCACCTATGTTTGGTAAGAATAATTTTATATTTTTATGTATGTGAATCTATTAAAATATCCATGTTTTCCTTCTCTCTACTTTAAACCATAGTTTTTCACTAAAAAACAATTGGAAAATTAGGACAAAGGGTGAAAGTTGAGGGTTGAGATAACCTTAGCCTCCCCACTACAACTAAGTGTTTCTGAAGTATCTAATGCTCTGAAGAGGAAAGTCTAATATAGTGTAGTTATCCAATATAGTTGAGTTTATATAATAATATGTAATACTAATATGTTTTTCAATCATGTGTATGGATTTCAACACTTAAAAATTATGACTTGACCTTGAAAATGGTATTTAATCCTAGTTCAAGGATTTCTCCTTTAAGGGGTTTCATATATTTTAGGGTTTAAGTAATCCCTCTCAATGTGAAAATGTATTTCTAGTAAGTGATTTATAGATTTATAAATAAGTGATAGATACATAAATGTTTGTGCTTGATATGTTTGTATAGCTAACTCTTTGGGTGATTTCCTATGAATTGATATGCAAATTATGTTTCCTAACCCATATGATTAATTTGGATTTCAGAAATAATTTTTAAAGAGAATGTGGAAAATTCCACCCTAAGTGAATTTTCTTGTGACAAGAAACTTGTCTCATAGGTGCATACCTATCCAAGAAATAAGAGATAGTTTGAGATTGTTATTAAGTTGTTTGGATAGTGTTATTAAGAAGATGTGAAGTGTAATTTGCATATATTTTTATAATTTTGAACATGTGAAAAGTAAATTGTGGCATATTTTGTATAAAATATGGTTTCATGTAGTTTGATGAAAATCATGGATGTTTGAATGGATACCTCAAATACTTCAATAAAATAAATGAAATGGCAAGGAGACAAAGATCCATAGTTTCTTTATAAATATATATATATATATATATATATATATATATATATATATACATATAATTTTTAAAAGTAAATGTTAGTTATAGAATGTTAGGGAACATTTTAAATCTATATATTTCTATAGTACATCTCTTTAACATTATATAAATTTGAGAATATCTTCCTTGTGAACTAATGTATTCTCACATGATGTTTAAGTTTTAATTCATAAAAGAATAAGAATGATAAAAAGTGCCTATATATATATTATGAATAATAACAAACTTGTGCATGACATTACAAGAAGTCTAACCTTAATTTTGTTTATAATTTTAGTACGAATTTAAGGTCTCATCACAAAATTCATATACTACAATAAATATCATGTCTTGATGAGAGATTCGAGGGATAATTGTTAACAATGGTTCCATTTCCTAGACCTCACTATGTTGAAAATATTTCTTCATCAAAGGTAATTTAAGAATTGATTGACCTGAAGATACATAAACTCACAAAGGAATAAGTTGTAAGAATAGAATTTTATATAGAGTAAATTATTGCTAAGCATATACATAGATAAATATATGAAATACTCTAGTGTGAGTTTCTTAAATTACCAGTAGCATGACTATATAGACTTAGATAATACTAATTTTTATCTCATGAAATATAACAATTTATGTGGATTGAATAAATTTAGAATAGTTGCACAACCTAGACACTAAATAGACCCGTGTGATTGACCATTAGGTGAAGACTACATTTTATGAGTATATTTTAGAATTTGTTTTTAGGTATATATTACATTTGAACTTGCATATGATTTATTTGTTATAGGGATTAGAATGAAAAAAATTTACTCCTTGTGTTTTTGAAAATGTTACTTGTGTAAAATACCATGGTGTTGATTCCAGATGACATGGATTAGTCACTCAGGGCATTATGGGGAGCAAACTATAGGGAAGTAAATAAAGAAGATATAAAGCAAAAAATCTGAACCAAAAATTGAAAAATGGATAAATTAAATAAGGAATATGATAAAATAATTTTATGGATTCAAAGGGAGTTGCAACAACAAAAAATATAGAGCAAGAAAAACTTTGTATAAGACAAAGGGCCACATGTAGCTACAAGTAGGAGTAGAAGGGAAGATGTGAAAAGAATGGGAGTAATAAGACCTAAAAAATAAAAAGCTAATTATAAAGGTTATAAAAAACATAATATATTAAAACTAAAAAATAAATTAAAGATAATGTAGAGACTAACTAGGAAATATAAACTGACCAGGAAAGAGACGAGGGGAAAAAATGGTGAAACTATGAAGATGTTATTGAAGGGTAGGTAAAATAACATAAAATTATATTTAGTGAATAGATACAAAGGTATCAATTATATTTGGAATGGGAATGGAATTATTTTAAAGAATTAACGATGAAACATAATTTCATACTACTCTCAAGAGTGGTCATGGTAGATACTCTAGGTATGGGGAATATACTCTATGGGGATGCATCCCTTATGCCTAATTTAATTACTAAGAATAGTAGACCATAAATATTTAAAGAGTTAATCATAACTACTAAGTGGTTTTAATAATTTTTAAAATTATTATACATGTATAATAATTAAAGTGGAGGTGAAGTTAATGTAACCATTGATTTCAATAATTTTAGTATACCAAGCACCCTTACAGTTAGTTGTAGATAGCAATGCAATCATTTTTCCAACTAATCATAAATAATACAAGTGCAAGAAACATGTCATTAACTATATGATATTTTTTACCTTGATGTCATATAATAGGTCCACTAACCCAAAGTATTAATTATTGACCTAAGAAATGAAGTGGAAAGTTAAGGGTGTAACATATGGTACAAACAATAAGTGTAAACTTATATGAACTTTGAAATGTTGAGTTCTAGAGTTCATATTTAATAATAATCTTGAAACTATGACCCTTCATTGGGTCAAATACAAATTTATAGGGGAATTTTAGACACTAAAATTTAATCAATAAATGTTTTACAACACTTATACTTGACATCCTTACCTTGCTTGGTCAATTCACCATTCTGATAACCCACAACCTATAAGGAAGCCTTCAAAGTCTCAAGATTATTTTGTATATCTCCAAGACATACTTATTTTATCCTTTTTAATCCCTATTTATCATGTACTTCAATATCAATTTTGTTTCATAAGCATCTTTTCCTTCTAGATAAAAGTGCATTATCAAACAAAGATGTACTACATCCTTGTCATGTAGTGTGTTCTGGTCCATATTGTTCTAATGGTTATCTTTTTAAATTGACATATTGCATAATATCTCTCCAACATAAACTAGTAGGTTATTTATCAAAAATATTTGAGAGATAACTTATAAAATCACATTAAGTCTCACACTTGATACCCCCAACTACTATATCTATCACTCACAAAATTATTATCAAAATCATCTATCTATTTATCATAGAGTCCTACTGTAATTTTGTTGTAGTATTATAGCCATTGGACACGTTAACATTATTTTATTGAAAGTTTAAGACATTATTTTTTTTAAACATTCTAATCAAATTTTATATTTACATCCATATGATCTTCCCTAAAAGGATAATTGCATCAGCATAAGGTCCACTTGAACTATGTAGGTGATACTCAGTCAACAAGGGGTTTTCCAAAGCTAACTCATCCATATCTGACTTCCCCACTTTTTTCCTCCTTTTGATTTTTTTATTATTTTATGTACTTATTTAACTCTATTTTTTATTTTTCAAATCATCTATGCATCAAAATAAACTCTACACAAAACTAAATAGTGTATAGACAAAGGTGGACAAGTCTAGATTTTTAGATCTATTACATAGTCTATCTGGATAAAGTTTCAGTAGAATTTAGTGATGCACTATGACCTTATATGTTTTATGAAACATTTTAAATTTATATAATATATATCTAGTTTCAATTTTTGGAAGCACAATCACTGAGAGGTAGGGTGAATCAGTGTACCAAAAACTTTCCTTTAATTACATCCAATCATTTATGAACTATGAAAGTAACATTGAGATCTAGCAATGCATAAATAACCATTCATATAACCATAACACAAGAAAACACACATATGATTGGGAAACCCTCAAGGGGAATAAAACCCACTATGATCTCTTCAAATGTACTATAGTCAAATAAAACAAAAGATCAAATTTTGTTAAGCACTAACTCAACTTGGAGCACCAACCCCAATACAGTCAAGCACCCACTTGACTAAACTTTAGCAAGCACCTACTTCAAAGGAAGCAAGAAATCCCTAAGTGACTCAACATAAAGTAATCCACCACATAAATTTTGGTCACAACACCTCTGCTCTACTGTTATGGTCTCATTTCAAGACCTCCTTCTGCTCTGCTAAGTAATATTTTATTCACTTATTTGTTTCATACAAAATATGCCTAAACTACCTTGTACATATACAAGTCTCATAATCACACACCACTTGGTCAGAGCCACACACATTAAAAATATTAGGTAGGCCATATTGTTAGGATCTTGCTCCTCAATAAGAGCACATATGATTACCTCTTGTATTAGCAACTAAACATGAAATTTAACCAGAATGAATAAGTAACTAGAAATATGAAACAACACAGGGTATGAGAGACAATACACAATTGTATTAATAATCACTCAAAAGAAAATACAATAAATAAGATGCCACTTCTTCTTCCACCTCAAAGGCTTGCCACACCTCAAGGACTTCTTCCCTCTCTCTCACGGTCCCAACACACAACTCAAATATAGAGTTGTTGTTCACCTCCACCAGTCAGTAAAAACGCTGCCAGTACACCAAGTACACAACCGTACTCCAAGTAGATCTCTTGCTCTCTACTGCCACCTGTAAATCACCAGACCTTACTCACCATTGTAGATCTCCAAACGTGGTCCTGCACACCTACTGACCAAGATCATACATACACGAAGAACCCTTCTAATTCTCCAAACTAGCACCCACACTTGGTACTGTGGCACTAGGAGGAACACACCATTGCTCTCTTCTCTCTGAAAGAGATTATTTTGCTCTCTTACTCTCTAGCACTGATTTACAATACAACCCATGAGTCTATTATATAGATCTCATGCTTACAATAATTAGACATTCTTAATTACAATAATCAGACACGCAACTCAAGACTATAATTAGCCTTTAACATGTAAACTAACAGTCCAAAAATAGACTCTTTGGAATCCGCATGCAAACTACATGCTCACACACAGGTTGCCGACGTCGGCTCCTCCTGACCAATGTCAGCCGACTTGTAACTGATGTCGGTTGCTTTTGCACTGCTATTTGACCGACGTTGGGTGCCCTGCAACTCGTTCTGCAACTCTCTGTAACCTCCGTAACTCCTCCTATTTGCATCTTGGTGAAGCTTTTAGCTCCACAACCTAACAATCTCCCACTTGGAGATAAACAACTACACTTGTACCTATACACTGTCTAATTTATTTCTTGGCTTGTATCCCTCTTCAAGCTCCAACCTGAAGACCACCCACCACACACCCTGTGATGCCTTTCCTGTCATCCAAGTAACCTACCACATCTGAACCTACAAATCCATGTAGTGAAGTCCTTAACCCTGCATAGCATGAATCCCTACTGCTGATCCCTCTCAGATACCTGAGAATCCACCTTCCCTGAATTGGCTCCAAACTCTCTGACAACTCCCACTACTTGGGAAAACTCAGGTCTACACCAGACCTCATGTGATTTTGAACACTGTTTTAAGCTCTGCTTGAACTGTCCAGCCCTTGGTGTGCTTACTGATTCTACATCCTACATCTTGAACCCTGCCATCACCATCTTCACATCAGCTCCCACTGGAGACAAAATCTCTATGTCTCTTATGTCAAAGAATTTTGCTGCTCCCATATTCTCATGACATACCTATGAACTAACCTTACCCTTAGCTCAGCAAATCCCTGTATGTACGAACCTACTACAAGCATACCATCCACATACAGTAACTAGATAATGTCACGACTCATCATCCACTTGGTAAAGACAAACACAATAGTTACACTGACATTGACTAAAGCCCTGCTTTGTCATCCACCTATCAAAACCTATACCACTGTCCTGTAGCTTCCTCAAGACCATATACCTTGGCCTTCCATCTCACGTATCCATCCACTCTCTTCTTTAACTTGGGAATCCATCCATCTTTCAATGCTTTCTTCTAGCTGACAACTCCACCAACAAACTCCTATTTGGTTCTTCTCCAAGGACTCACACTCCTCATCCATGCCAAGCTCCCACTGTTTTTGGATTCTACCTGCATTGCCTCTTCACATCTTCTTGGTTCTCGACCATCAATAAGCAACATAAAGAAGGTAAACAATGAATATGAGTTTCACTTACCCTTTCAGTCCTCGATATGAGTGTTTGAGACCTTTTTGATAGCTTGTTGTCTGCCCAACATCTGTTCTAGTGACCGATCTCAGCCACCTCCTAGTCTACACCTGATCGATGTCGGTTCCCTGCACTGACCCTGACTGCCAACATCATTTCCCTGGCTGACGCCAGTATCCCTTCTATCGACGTCGGTTCCTATCTCATCAACGTTGGTCTTCTTATTTCTAACATCGATTACTGTCTGACCGATGTTGATACCTATGTTCACCTGTGAGTGATGACTTTTTACCTGTGTGCTCCTTTTAGATCAAAACCTTGTTCAAATTAACACAGCCCTGCTTAGAATAATTCAATCCCCTCAGCTGATCTCTATCTGCCATCTCCTCCATGAACACCAAGGCTTTCCAATTCTTAAGTTTGTTAAAGACATCTAACCTCTGCTTAAAAACATTCATTCCCCTCTTACATATGTGACCAAGCCTACAAAGCCACATCTTTGCAATAGAAGGTGAATCAGTAATATAAGTAGATAGATAAAGGATACCTACTTTCTTACCACCATCTAATTCAAGTGCATCCACTATGAGAGTTATTGTGCATCTCTCATCACCCAACTTTCCTGAAGAAATTAGACTCATCTCCAAGACTGGAACCTGCATGACCTTCTTCAACACCTGTTAGTTACCCATCTGCAATTTCAGCTTCACTTCCCCTTTGCCAACAATCTGACAAGGCTCACCAACCCCTAAATAAATCTCTCCAAAGTCTCTAAAGACATACCCATGAAAAGATGCTCTATTTCGGGCTGCATGGAAAGAGGTAAAAGAATCTGTAAACCAAGATTCTACTTTATCCAAAGCAACCTGTGCAACATCACCTTCAACATCTGCTTCTACATGCTGATCTTCTACCGACCAACAATCTTCCTTTACCTGCTCTTTCTTTCCATCAATCAGACCATTTGTAGCTTACTTTATTTTGCCATTGCTATACTCCCACTCAATCTAAAACCCCTGAGAGTGACCTGTAATCAAAAAACACTAACCAGATTTGAACTACCTGTTAGTCAACCCAACCAAAAGCTCTAATACCAACTGTCAAGTTGGTACTAACCTGGTCAACCTGCTCAACCTGCTCTGATACCAACTGTCAGGATCTTGATCCTCAATAAGAGCACATATGATTACCTCTTGTATTAGCAACTAAACATGAAATTTAACAAGAATGAATAATTAACTAGAAATATGAAACAACACAGGGTATGAGAGACAATACACAATTGTATTAATAATCACTCAGAAGAAAATACAATAAAGAAGATGCCACTTCTTCTTCCACCTCAAAGGCTTACCACACCTCAAGGACTTCTTCCCTCTCTCTCACGGTCCCAACACAACTCAAATATAGAGTTGTTGTTCACCTCCATCAGTCAGTAACAACGCTGCCAATACACAACTGTACTCCAAGTAGATCTCCTGCTCTCTGCTACCACCTGCAAATCCCCAGACCTTACTCACCATTGCAGATCTCCAAACGTGGTCCTGCACACCTACTGACCAAGATCATACATACACGAAGAACCCTTTTGATTCTCCAAACCATCACCCACACTTGGTACTGTGGCACTAGGAGGAACACACCATTGCTCTCTTCTCTCTAAAAGAGCTTATTTTTCTCTCTTACTCTCTAGCACTGATTTACAATACAACCCATGAGTCTATTATATATATCTCATGCTTAAAATAATTAGACATTCTTAATTACAATAATTAGACACGTAACTCAAGACTATAATTAGCCTTTAAAATGCAAACTAACAGTCCAAAAATAGACTCTATGGAATCCGCATACAAACTGCATGCTCACACACAGGTTGCTAACGTCGACTCCTCGTGACTGATGTCAGCCGACTTGTAACTGATGTCAGTTGCTTCTGCACTGCTATCTAACGGATGTTGATTGATCAGACTGATGTCAGTTGCCTTGCAACTCATTCTGCAACTCTCTGTAACCTCTGTAACTCCTCTTGTTTGCATCCTAGTGAAGCTTTTAGCTCCATAACCTAACACATATAATAGGTCTTATACCATATTTTGGACATGATTAAAATGAGCTTTGGACCCCTTTTGGTATGTAATAACTCAATTAGGTCTCATTTCTCTTTTAGGCCTTATGGAAACCTAATTGCATTAGGTTTGTCCTCTTAATTTAAATATTGATCTTTTTGGGCCCAGATGTCTTTATCAAACAAATTAAAAATCATTAAATCACTTAGTCAATGACATCTACTGACCTCCTCCATGCTTGATTAGACGTTTTTCCTTCATTCATATCATGAAAGCTCTTTTAGGATAAACTATTTTATTAGGTCTATGTACCTTAAAAGTATGTCTAGAAAAAATGAACTTTAAACACCATTAATATATTAAAATATGAAAAAAAAACCATGTCTATAGATTATCCATGAACTCAGGATCATCACCAAATTCTTGGAAAACTTTCACCCAAGAGATAAAGGCTCAATAAAATCTCTACAACTCACTCACTTAGAACTATCAATTTACCTCAAAGACCAATCATGGTGACCTAGACCTCTAACACCTATGTAGAAAATTTTCATGACTCATAATGCATATAAATTATAATATTAGATATCCATACCATCCTTAGATATAAATATCATATTGTTTTTGTAGATTAAAAAATACTCTACGTTTCATTCTGAGTTTTAGTTGCGCACTGCAAAGTTTTGTTCCCACATAATTTGGTTTGAGATGGTGAAGTTTTGAAAATAGAGCATGGGCTCTATTTTCCTTTTGATTCATTTTTCTCTAAGTGTTGAAATAAAGTGGAGACTACCAAGTGTCATCATCTGAGGCACCTTTCATATTTTCTATGAGTTGTTTGGAACGTGCCACGTATCTCATAGTGACTCAGCGAAAGTCACCAAGTGTCAGCATTTGCATTTTCATATCGACAACCACATTTCATCTCTTTTCAGCAAAAGGTTTAACAGGATAAGTATCAGGATCAAGCAGAAAGTGCCAAGTGGAAGTCATGGAAGGTCTCAATGTTGCTTTTCTAAAATAAATGGAAGATGCCATGTACCCCAACAAAAGAGAGTGGAAGCCACCACGTGTCGCGATCCGAATTATCTTCATTTTGCTTCACTGATATAGCAAAGACTGTGGTGGGTCCCAAGTTTTGTTTCTTAAGTAAGTGGAAGCCGCCAAGTGTCGCTATCCATGTAAATATGAAATGAGACCAAATTATTTCTATGGTATGAACAGAGTAAAGTGGAGACTACCATATGTTATCTGTTGCATGTTTCTAAAAGGGTAGCTACAAGCAGCAGAGATCACCACGTAACCCCAGATAATTAAAGCAGAGATTGCCATGTGTCCCTTAATATAAGCAGCAGAGATTGACACCTACCTCTATGTCCCTTTTAAAGTTACTCAGGTAAGAAATGATATGGGTCTTATTTTCTTTTAATCTATTGAAGTTTCGAGGAAGCGGATAGCGACAAGTGTCAAAGGTAGAACATTCCTGAGCAAAGACACAAAAGAGTATAAGTAATGCGAAAAGTGCCACGTGTCTTCAACAGGTGCTTTAGAATATGCCAAGTGTCATTTTCTAGTGTCTCCTAAGTAATAGAAAGATTTTCAAATAATTGGCTAAGTGTTATCTAGCATTTAAGAGAAGGGAGCATCCTGCAATCTATTTCAACCAGTGAACTTCCAGAAGACAAAGCATTTTAGAATCTATAAAATATCTTCTATTAGACACTTCCAGTTCAGTTAGATTTTAGTTGGGCCATTAGATTGGGAACAAGTAGATGATTTGGAGTGAATCCAAGGCTATAAATAAGGGTGCATAGATCACCAAAAGGGGGATAAATTGCCAGAGAGAATTTTTGAGAGAGATTTATTGTAAAGAGCTTAGACTTTTTAGAGTTGTGACTAAGTAATATCATTTGCTCTTGTTCTATCTTCTTAAGTTGGAAGGTTTATGTAACTGTGCCTCTTATGTGACTGGAGAATTAATGAGAAGATTGAATCCTATGCCTTTGTTGATATTTTTTGTGTCATTTTCAAAAAGTAGTCTAGGCTATAGACTTTTTAGAGCTGTGATTAGGAATGTCATTTGCTTTTGTCTCATTTTCTTGAGTTGAAAAGTTTATATAACTGTGCATGTTTCTACACCTCTTATGTGACTGGAAGATTCAAATAAGAAGATTGAACCCTATGCCTTTGTTGACATTTTCTATATCACTGCAAAAGTAGTATATGCTGTGAGCCTCTGTTTCTATTATTTCCATCTTTTACATTGATCATGCACTTGTTTGCTCTTAAATGTAAATGAATATTACATATAGTATCACTACACTCAGGATTAAGGTCAAATTACATTTAGGTGCATCACCATAGATTAGATTTTCTTTCTTGCATTTGTGTTTTTGATTAAAATTCCAATCCATTTTCCCAGTATACACTCTATATAAAGAAGAACCAACTTCTCTAAAATATGGAGGTTGTTTCAAGTCACAAGTCCCACATCTTGAAACTTCCCATTGTTGGTGTTTATTACAAAGCACAATTTTAAATCATCTCTAGTTTTTGGCATGCCTGGTGGGACCAATCTTGAAGTTTCTTTCAAGATCATATGAACCAAAGAGCTACGAGGAGTCATAGTTGTGGACCAGTAACCAGATCACAATCTGATACAAATCTAGGTGTCCTTTTGCCACCTTTGGTAACAATTCCAAGAAGAAGAGCCAACTAGTTTGTACCAATACCCAGAGAAAATATGGGAGCCCCTATACCCCCAAGAAATTATGTAAGCTGGAACACTGGTAGTCCTTTGTTTCTTCCAATACCCCCAGCCACTTGGGACCCTATCCCAGTGAACGCCCTAAAAGCTCTACCCAAAATCAGTGGGCAAGACTTTAAAACACCTGAGGAACATCTTCAAGATGTATCAGATGTTTGTGCTATACATGTTTTCACATAGCAAAATGTGGCCATAAGATTATTAGCAGCTTCTTTTAAAGGGAAGGCTCTAGAATGGTATCGGTCTTTGACCCCAAATACCATATCTACATAGGATCATCTCGGAGATATTTTCTTTAAAATATTTGAAGAGAAAGGTGATAAGTCTTCTTTATTACAACAATTAATTACCATTCAAAAGGCACCACAAGAAGCCATAACTAACTTAAATTCTAGATTTCAAAAGACTTGGGAAAGAATCCATGCTATAGCTAGACAATTACCAGGTATGGCTATAGTATTTTATCTTAAGGCTTTGAATTCAAATATATCTATTATGATTCAGTCACTTGGAGGACACACTTTGCCTGACGCTTATGACTATGTGATCAGAGCTGAGAATAATTTGATAGATGCTGGAAAGTTACCCCCAAGGCCTCCCATAGCCATGTTCCTAGAAATTTCCTTACCATTACCTCAAGAAGCCCCTAAATCTATAACCCCACCTGTGTCTATGTACACCTATCCTCAACCATCTGCTAAAGAAATTGTCCCCACTTAGTCATCTGAGCTAGATGATATCAAGAATATCCTAAGGACATTTTCTAATGAGTTGATCAATATAAAAAGACAACCGAATACTTTTCCTAGGCCTCCATATCAAGGCTATCAAGGAAAAAAAATTTCATCTCAGCTAAACCAATATCAGGGTCCTCCAAGATAAACTAACCATTAGCCAGCAAACCAATTGGTTGCAGTTCCCACACCCTCATAGACTATTCCTCCAAATTCAAATAGGGAAATTGTTCTAGGGAAAAATAACTAAATAGATAACACTAATTCTTGGTGTTTTCCTTGCAATAATGTTCATACACCTAGAGATTGTCCTATGGGTAATCTACAACAAAAGGTGGTAGAGCAAAGAAGAATGGATGGTTAGTTTGCAAGTTCCAGTGACAATCAAGCCTAGAGTCTTTTGGTATGCAGAATTCAGTTCTAGTGGCTCAGATGCAAGGGATGACCTTGCAACAACAGGAAGAAATAGCCCCAAAATATGATTTTTTCTCATGGGTTGAAGATGAAGAATCAGTATTTTTGAATGAAGCTTCTATTTCCAAGAAACCAGTGGTGCAATCAGAGTACTATACTAGATCAAAGAGAAGAATGTTGGAATAGTCTAAAGTTGTTGAATAGATCAGACTACACATTTCATCTATAGACAACAGCCTTATTGAACAATGAATCAGAGGTAAGCAAATCCAAACTAGATTCCTTCCATTTTACTAAGATAGGTGACTGGACTAAGCATAATCAGGAAAAAGAAAATGAACAGTTGTTAGCTATGACGCATAGTGACCCATATGAAAATTATAACTCTACTAGTTTGGGCACTTATGTTATTTTTTATGAGGAACATGAAATCCAAAATGTTTTAAGGAAAGAGACACCAATTACTCAAGGATCTGAAAAAGATTCAGAAATTTGGACTTTAAATTTTGATGGGGCTAGAAGTAAAAATGGTGCTAGAGTAGGAATTTGTCTTACTGCTCCAAATGGTGAATTTCTTTTAAGGCCTATCGATTTTCAATTTTCTTGTACTAATAATGATGATGAGTATGAATCTTTAGCACATGGGCTCCTATTAGCCAAGAAAAAGGGAATAAAGAATCTAATAGTAAAAGGAGATTCAGAATTAGTAGTAAAGTAAATTAGAGAAAAGGCAATAACAAAGAATGTCAGAATGAAATCCTATAAGCACAGAATTTGGGACTTAATAGAATATTTTGAAGTTTTTAATATTGAAGTAGTTCCCATAATTCAAAATTTGAAGCTGATAGGATGGCACAGATTGTTTCATAGTTTGAACCAGCAACTGGCCTATTAGTTAACAATGAGTCAGTAAAGGTTATAGTAAGGCCAGCTATCCTTGATAATGATGATAATAGACAAGTATTTTAGAATGATTCTCAAGTACTCTCATTCTTACAACAATTAGGGGAATTTGCCGATTAATTTCAACCAAATATTGAAGAGGCATATGAGGATCAAATTACACAATTAAAGAATAATAAACTTCCCAAAGGTTTAATCACTTTAGAGAGCCTTTTTGATCCAAAAGATGTAATCCTAGAGAAGAAAAGGTTCCAAGCAAACAAAGTAGATTATTCTAAAGTAGAAGTGAGTGAAGGGAAAAAATTAAAAGTTGGAAATTCTGCAACTCAAGAAGAAAAGGAAAGGCTAATTGAATTATGCAAAAAATATGACAGAGTCATAGCCTGGAGCTATGAAGACCTTCATGGATATAATAGAGACATCATTCAACACACAATAAAACTAACTAAAGGATCTAAGCCTTTTAGACAAAAATAGAGGCCAGTGAATCCAAGAATTGAACCTCTTATGATAGATGAGTTGCAGAAACTTTTAGATTCTAAAATAATTTTTCCAATCAAACACTCAACCTGGGTATAAAATCTAGTACCAGTTAGGAAAAAGAATGGTGATATAAGACTTTGTGTAGATTTTAGAGATCTAAACAAATCATCTTTGAAGGATCACTATCCCTTGCCCTCCATGGAACAAATTCTACACACTGTGGCTGGATCAGAGAGATTTTCTTTGTTAGATGGTTTCTCTTGATACAATCAGATTTGGTTGGCTAAAGAAGACCAATACAAGACTACTTTTACTACCAAGTGGGGAACATTTGCATATGCTAAGATGTCATTTGGCCTGTCAAATGTTGGAGCCACTTTTCAGAGAGCTATGGATGTTGCATTTGGGGAACTGATAAATAAAATCATCTTGATTTATATTGATGATCTTACTATTTTTTCAAAGAATGCTTCTGATCATTTTGATCATTTAGAAGATATGTTTAAAAATGTCAAGAATTTGGAATATCCTTGAATCCTAAGAAATGTATCTTTGCGATCCCTCAAGGCAAATTATTGGGACATATAGTATCTAAAGAAGGAGTTTCCATAGACCCAGAAAGAGTGGCAGCTATAATGAACATACCTCTTCCAGTCAATAAGAAAGCAATTAAATCTTTCTTGGGAAAGATTAATTTCATCAGTCGGTTCATATCTGACTTTACAGGCTTAGTAAGACCAGTGACGCTTTTGCTAAAAAAAGAACTAATTTTAAAGTGGACTACAGAAGGAAGGCAAGCCTTTGAAGAGGTCAAGAAAGCTATTTCAATAGCTCTAGTACTTAGAAATCTAGATTTTTCTAAACCTTTTGTAATGTATGTATATGGAGGAGAGCTTGATATAGATGTTGTTCTAACACAAAAGGATGATAAGCAGGAGGGAGAACATCCAATAGCATTTTTATCGAGGACACTAGGGAATATGAAACTAGATATAATTTTGTGGAAAAACAAGCATATGCTATGGTAAAAGCTCTCAAAAAGTTCAAGCATATAGTATCAAGAAGTAAAATTTTGATACTTGTAGCACATCCAAGTGTCAGAGAATACATCATGGAGAATGAAATTACTGAAAAAAGAGCAAACTGGATAAATAAGATCTTGGAATATGATGTAGAATTCAAATCCACTAAATTAGTCATAGGTAGGGGTTTGTGTCAATGTATGACTCAAGAGCTTGAAAAGATGATACCTGAAGAGATAAATTTAGGAACAGAAGAAGAAATTGTATTGAGAATACAAGAAGTTGATCAGGAATCTTGGGTCACAAGCAGGATTCATTTTATGAAAAATGGGATTTACCCAAGAGAACTCCCTCAAAATAAGAGAAGATACTATAGGATGCAAGGATTTCATTTTATTTTAATTGAACAGGTTCTTTTCAAAATAAATTTTGATGGCAAATTGTTAAGATGTGTAGAAAAAGATGAGGCTAAGAAAATACTACATGAAATGCATCATGGAGCATCTGGTGGACATTTTTCTACAAAGACCACATCCATAAAGATAAGTGAAGCATGGTATTTTTGGCCTACTTTATTTATAGATTGTTATCAGCTGGTTAAAAAATGTAAATCTTGTCAATATTATGTGGGGATGAGAAGGAATGCAACAATGCCTCTTAGTCCTATAATTGTGGATGAACCTTTTGCTTAATGGGGTCTTGACTTCATTGGAATGATCAATCCAGTATCTAGTATGGGTGACAAATGGATCTTAACAGCCACAAATTATTTCACCAGATGGACCGAGGTAGTGCCACTCAAGGAAGCAACAAAAAATGTGATCCTAGATTTTCTAGGGAGTATCACTACTCGTTTTGGAGCTCCTCACACCATAATTTTAGATAATGCTAAAGCATTTTTAGGGTCTAAAGTATCAGAATTTGCATTAAAGCATAGAATATATCTAAAAACCTCTTCTAATTACTACCCTTAGGGTAATGGTTTGGCTGAATCAACTAATAAGAACCTGATTAGACTCATCAAAAGAATAGGGGTTGATCATCACAAGGAATTGCATAAAGTGCTTAATTTAGCACTATGGACTGATAGTATTACACCTAAAAAAGTGATCAAAATGTCCCCATATGAATTAGTATATGGGAAACCTACTTTAATTCTAATAATCTTGGTATTCCTGCTCTCTAGTAGATCAAACAGATTGAAATTGAAGAAAATGGCCCCACGCACGTCAGACTCATAGAACTTCTAGAAGTTCAAGAAAAGAGGGATGCAGCACATGATTCATTGATAAAGCATCAGAAAATAATTAAAGACTATTTCGATAAAAGGACTTCAAATCCCCATTTTGAAATAGGCTCAATTGTTTTGAAATGGGATGCAAGAGTTGCCAAACCAAGTCAACACACTAAGTTTGAAGCATTATGGACTGGCCCTTATAAAATTCAGGCGTGTAAACAGCAAAATTCATTTGAGCTAGAAATGATGGAAGGTGAACCTAAAGAGATTCCTATAAATGGAATATATTTAAAACATTTTAGTTAAAACTATATTTTTTAGCAATTTTGGATCATGCGGGAGTTGTGGTTTCTTTTTGAGTAGGCTCAAAAGTCCTTGGGGTCACCAATAACTATAGAGTAAAAAATACTCTACGTTTCATTCTGAGTTTCAGTTGCACACTGCAAAGTTTTTTTCCCGCATAATTTGGTTCGATATGGTGAAGTTTTGAAAATAGAACGCGGGCTCTATTTTCCTTTTGATTCATTTTTCTCTAAGTGTTAAAATAAAGTGGATACTACCAAGTGTCATCATTCAAGGCACCTTTCATATTTTCTATGAGTTGGTCAGAACATGCCACGTATCTCATAGCAACTCAATGGAAGTCACCAAGTGTCAGCATCAGCATTTTCATATCGACACCCACATTTCATCTCTTTTCAACAAAAGGTTTAATAAGTTAAGTATCAGGATCAAGCAGAAAGTGCCAAGTGGCAGTCATGAAAGGTCTCAATGTTACTTTTCTAAAAGCAATAGAAGATGCCACCTATCCCAGCAAAAGAGAGTGAAAGCCACCACATGTCACGATCTGAATTATATTCATTTTGCTTCACTGATATAGCAAAGATTATGGTGGGTCCCACATTTTGTTTCTTAAGTAAGCGGAAGCTGCCAAGTGTTGTTGTCTGTGTAAATATGAAATGAGACTAAATTGTTTCTATGGTATGAACAGAGTAAAGCAGAGACCACCATGTGTTATCTTCTGCATATTTCTAAAAGGGTAGCTATAAGCAACAGAGATCACCACGTAACCCCAGATAAGTAAAGCAGAGATTTCCATGTGTCCCTTAATATAAGAAGTGGAGATTGACACATGTCCCTGTGTCCCTTTTAAAGTTACTTGGGTAAGAAATGTTGAGGGTCTTATTTTCTTTTAAGCTATTGAAGTTTGAAGGAAGCGGATAGCGACAAGTGTCAAAGGTAGAACATTCTTGAGAAAAGACACAAAAGATTATAAGTTATGTGAAAAGTGTTGCATGTCTTCAATAGGTGCTACAGAACACACCAAGTGTCATTTTTCGGTGTCTCCTAAGTAATAGAAAGATTTTCAAATAATTGGCTAAGTTTTATCTAGAGTTTAAGATAAGGGAATGTCCTATAATCTATTTCAACCAATGAACTTCCAGAAGACAAAGCATTTCAGAATCTATAAAATATCTTCTGTTAGTCACTTCCAATTTGGTTAGATTTCAGTTGGGATGTTAGATTGGGAAGAAGCAAATGATTCAGAGTGAATCCAAGGCTATAAATAAGGGTGCAGAGATCACTAGAAGGGGGATAAATTACCAGAGAAAATTTTTGAGAGATATTTATTATAAATATCTTAGACTTTTTAGAGATGTGACTAAGTAATATCATTTGCTTTTGTTCTATCTTCTTAAGTTGGAAGGTTTATGTAACTATGCATGTTTCTATGCCTCTTATGTGACTAGAGAATTAATGAGAAGATTGAATCCTATGCCTTTGTTGACATTTTGTGTGTCATTTGCAAAAATTAGTCTAGGCTATAGACTTTCTAGAGATGTGATTAGGAATGTCATTTGCTTTTGTCTCATTTTCTTGAGTTGAAAAGTTTATATAACTGTGTGTGTTTTTGTGCCTCTTATGTGACTAGAAGCTTCAAATAAGAAGATTGAACCCTATGCCTTTGTTGACATTTTTTGTATCACTGCAAAATTAGTCTATGTTGTGAGTCTATGTTTCTATTGTTTCCATCTTTTACATTGATCATGCACTTGTTTGCTCTTAAATGTAAATGAATCTTACATATAGTCTCATTGTGCTCAAGATTAAGGTTGAATTACATTCAGGTGCATCACCATAGATTAGATTTTCTTTCTTGCATTTGTGTTTCTAATTAAAATTCCAATCCCTTTTCCCAGTATACACTCTATATAAAGAAGAATCGGCTTCTCTAAAATTTGGAGGTTGTTTCAAGTCGCAAGTCCCACATCTTGAAACTTCCCATTGTTGGTGTTTATTACAAAGCACAATTTTAAATCATCAATAGTTTTATGGCAAATATTGGTCTTTCATACCAATTTCTTGACCTTATATCACACATGCTTATTTGAACCAGATAGGTCATTTTGTGAGAAACTTTTTCACCATATTCACTAACCTCAAAAACTTATTTTAAGCATTAAAATGACTTAAAAATCATAAATATACTATTCATGCACTTTTTTTGATAAAAATTACATACTCATACCCTCAAATCCATCTTCTAATCTCTACTTAGGTTTATCACTGTTCACACCATTAGGTCTATCTATGACTAGCTAACTTAGATGACTAATTTAGCAAACTTGAAGGGTGTAAAATATCCATAAACCATAATAGGAATGTATTATGAGTCTACATATTCTTATTATATCCAATTTATCTTTTTTACCGATACAAACTTTGATATCTATATTAATTTCTTTACAAATAAGCCTATAACTATGCATTTTCTCTCTCATCTAACTAACCACCACCACTTAAAGGTACCTAGAAGAGTTTAATACATGATCAAATATATTTTATAGGAATTTTATTTCATTATAAGATGATTTAAATAATATCTTTAACATCAGGTCCTTATTAGGGTTTTAGGGAGGTTTAACACAGGTTTTGGTGTTAACAATTATTCATGAAGGACTGACCCTTAATACAAAAAAAATGTATGGATATCTTAGATAGGACAATTATACATCTCTCCTTAATATCTTAGGTTCCCATGTAGAGGTTAAACATGCCAACAAATGTCTGAAAGTGCTTCTTGAGTTTTGAGACCTTATTCTATGAACTCAAGAAGGCCTAAAATAGTGTTTCATGTAATTTCCTCCAAACCATGACCTCAAATTTTGTGAAAATTCCTAAAATAAATCATATTACCTTTTTCCATGCTAACATATGAAAAATTACCTTGAAATCTGATTTTCATATCTCATTAGGCCAGGTAGGGTCTAAGAGATGTCTAGGTGTAGGCTTAGTCTAAAGGTCTTACCCCTATAGGTTCACCCTAAAAATATCATGAGTGGTCTAATGCCTCAAATAAATTATAAAATAGTTATGTACATCCTTCAAGTGCCTATGTTCATTAGTTTATATGCACATACCTCTTCATGTCATGACTAGGCTCTAGACTAGGCTTCTTATATAACTTTGACATCAGTGACTTGTACCTTCATGCAACCATAAGGCATTAGTTGCCTTTAAATTTTATTTCATGACAACATCTGTTGACCCAATTTTGCCCCTCTAGCAAAATCTTGATCACCTTCTACACCTGCTTTGCATGTCCAGTCATTTCGGGTTGTAAGGTCCGTCTTCAAGGATCGACAGCTCCGTTTCAAAGCATTGGATCATCGGCATCATTCGTTGGGGTTCACGATAGCATAAGGCAGAGTCTTCAAACATTCACAAAAGAGGGGAGGAAAAAACTAGGGCATTTAACACTAGAGGCAAAAGAAGGGCAGACAAAATGCAGAGGGTGGCAAAATTGCCACCCATAACACTGGCAGGTAAAAAGAGACTGCCTACACACAAGCAATGGGTGGCAAAATTGCTGCGTGAAGCAGTCGGTGGAGAAAACTTGGTTGTCAACATCGGCTGACATCGGCAAAACTGCCATAGTTAACAGCATTCTAGACCGACGTCGACAAAACTACCGCGGTTGGTAGTAAATCAGCCGACGTCAGTAGAAGTCCCACATGTAGTCCATGACAATGAGCAGAAAATTTGCCACCCACAACATTAGGCAGCAAAAAAGCCCTAAAGAACACAAGGAAAAGCCCGCCCAGCCGCTAGAGTAGACCAGCATGCAAAATGAGGTAGCAAGCATGGTCTTGGTAAACTTATGACATCAGCTATAGTGTTTTCTCTCTTCCCAATGGAGACTCAAGCTGCCACTTGACTCCTCTTGGCTCTTTCCCTATAAATACATAGACTTGGTCATTTTATCAGGATCTTCCACACTTTTGTAAAGAGCACTGCTCTGCAAATTCTCCACCTGAATCAATAAAACACAATTTTTGCCTCCATCTTGGATTGATTTGATGTGTATGTCATGGGTATTATTTGTGTTTAGTCATTATCTTCCATGCTTTCACAGGTAATGCCAACAAACCAGCGATCTACAAGGTGCCGGTTCTGCAGCTGAAAGGAGAAGAGCAATACTTGAGAAAGACAGGACAGAGTAAGTTGCTTGTAAGTGTGCATTCCATAGCACCTCGATAAACCTCTATTATGTATTTTCCATTATAGCCTCCCTGTTAGTCTTAGCAGCCTGGTTCTTCTGCCAGATGTGTAGAGTATACTTGCATTTCCCTTGATTCTGAGAGTGGATCTGGAAGGTCAACCCTTTATTTTGGTGTATCACCTCTTTTAGAGTAGGCTGCTTGTTTTCATGCATTTTCTTCTCCCTTTTCATCCCCCCCAATATATCTATATACCTATATTTTTGCACTACCTAAAATAAACAAGATACATCAGAGGGAACTAGCCCATACCTAGAGACACTCCTCTCCTGCTTCACCGTCCCACAAGTGAGAGAGGGGTTTCCATGTTGCAGGGAGAGGGCAGGAATCTGTTCTCATGCCACAGGGTGCACTTTCTAGCGTCAACAGTTTTGGCACACCTAGTGGGACCATATTTTTATCAATTTCTAATGCAATAGTATTTCAAGATTGATGCTGGTCCTGTTACAGTCATTTCAAAGATTTCTAGCATCTGACGACTCCACTGGTAAGGGCTCAGTTCTTTATTTTAAGACCAGTCACTTAAACTTATATGACAAAGGTTACCACAAGGTCAGCTTCAAGAGGGGTCCCTTTTGTTTTCATTAAGCTGCCTTTAAACTCTGCTAAAAGGCTCAGGTTTGAAAGAACTCATCCTTATCCATTAGTAAATCCTCCTAGACTTGTTGCTAGGAACATCAACCCAGCTCAGCCACAGTTGCATCCCATTCCAGCCATGGCATTGCCTTTTGCAACTTTTTGCGGTGAGAGCCCCTTAAACCTCCCACGCTATGATCCAATTCCAAGAATAGATCTAAAAAATGTGCCTTCTTTTGATGGAGTGGGATCAATTACAGTTGTTGAACATATCAAGAATATTGCCAACCTTTGCAATATTCACAATATAACAGAAGAAAACATTGCCATCAGACTGCTAGCCTTGTCTCTGAAAGGGAAGGCTCTTGATTGGTACGAAACCTTGCCTGTAAATTCCATACATTCTTGGAACGAACTGGGCACCCATTTAACTGGTCATTCTAGGGAGAAAAGTGACGGCCTCTCTCTTGCTGAGCAGCTGACAACTATAAAAAGAGCTCTACACGAGTATATGTAGGACTTCAACACGCAGTTTCAAAAGACTTGGGACTGAATTCCCATCCTGGTAAGGCCGACTCCCAGCTATGCTTTCTTGTACTATCTAGAAGCATTAAATAGTGATATTGCCGTGATGATCCAATCTATGGGAGGACACATATTGCATGTTTCTTATGATGTCGCCATAGCAGTTGAGAATTGCTTGGTACAAGCCAAAAAGATTGCTCCTAGGCCCCACATGCCACTTTTCCTAGAGATGTTGCCCCCTATACAGACAGTTATTCCCATAATTGCTCCCCTGCCCACCAGTGAGAAGCCAGTTTCTATTCCAACAAATGAACTACATGAGGTTAAAAGCCTACTGCAAAACATGTCAAATGAACTGGTAGCTTTTAAAAGACAATAAGCCCAAAATAACAAACCAAATCTGGGTTATCAACATTATGGTCAAGCACCTAAAAACCTATTTTAAGGCTATAATCAAGGACAGGGTCAGCTCACTCAGACCAAGCCTTATCAAAATTATAACTTAGGCCCCTCTTCGTCATCTAAAGCCATGGTTCCCACTCAGAACAATCTAGTACATGAGCAGCCTAGCTGTTCGACCATGGGACATGGTCAAGAGCAAGCTGTCCACACGAATGATATGATGAATTTCTTTTAGAATTCAAAAAATCAAGCTGCTGATTTTTCCCAGTTTTTTGAGTTTCCAGCTCAACCCAGCACAAGTAACAATCAAACTCAGCCGGATTCTACCCTGATAAATCATGAAGAAGGTGAACTCTGTGCAATTAATCATGGGGGCACTGCAGACAATCAGGTTGATTACGTTATGGCCAATACGAGATTTAAAAGAAGAGTAGTTGGAAAAGCGCAGGCTTCTCCTCAGGCAGCAACGAATCTTCCACCACACCCATTTCAGAGGGCCCCAATTTCCAGACAACTGTTTGCACCTCTAGCTCCCTAGTCTATAGCTCTAGCTGGGATCAGCCCAAAGAAAAGTACGAAGGGAATCATCCCCCAAGTTAATATAGTTGATCAAATGAAGAAATTGCATGTGAACATTTCTCTATGGGATTCATTGTCTCTTCTAGGAAAAAGGGACGTACTGAAGGAAGAATTGCATGAGCTAGATCGACAGGCCATCCCGGCAGACACTAATAACGTCCTAATGATGAATGGGCAGCCTTCTGCTTCAGGTTAGGAAAAGAAGGAAGAAAAGACTCCCCCCTTTTATGTATCTTTGATCATAGGGGATTTCTTAGTACATAATTACATAATTGATAGCGGGTCCAGCACTTCAGTAATGCCCAAGTGCATTGCCGATAAGATGGGATTAAAATATGAAGCAATGAACAAAGGAGTCTTGCAACTAGATGGGACGCCTGCAAAGATAGTCAGAATCCTGAAAGGATTGAGCTTAACATTGCATGCTTGCCTGACATTCTCAATTCCCCATAATATAGTGGTAGCAGACGTTCCTCCATATTTTGCAATCTGTTTGTCTAGGGACTTTATGTCCAAGATAGGTGGTTATTTAGCAGTGAATTGGTCATATCTAGTTTTTAGAACCAAATACAGGACCAAAGTGAAAATTGAATCTGAGCCACTCTACAAGGACCACTTAGAGCCCTATTCACCCAAGGCAGTGAATGTTAGTTACACTATCATTGATCCAAAAGACTCTCAGATAGACAAATCTTCATCTTCTGCTCTTGAAGGAGTCACAGATCTACTCTTGGATGAGTGGGGAAGTGATGACTTTGAGCACGATCATTATAATTTTATTGAGGAAGCAGACCTTGGCATCTATTGCTTGCATGAAGAAAGTGCCGTCATGCCCAATATAATGAAGGAGAACAAAGAAGACCTTGGCCTGTGGCAGCTATACTTCGACGGTTCCAGAAGCAAACTGGGCGCTGGTGGTGGGGCAATGTTAGTCTCCCCTTCTAAAGAAAGGTACTTTTCAGCTTTAAATTTCTAGTTCTCTTGCACATGTAATGTTGTAGAATATGAGTCTTTGATTCATGGACTTGAGTGGGCAAGAAAGAGGGGGATCAAGAAGTTGCAAATCCTGGGGGACAATGAATTAATTGTGAACCAAATAAGAGGCCTAAACTTGACCAATAACTCCTTACTGACATCTTACAAGCACAGAGTCTGGGATTTGATGGAGGATTTCCTTACTCTTAACATTACCTCAATCCCTAGAGAATAAAATAAGCAGGCTAACAGGCTGGTAGCTGTTGGCACCCAATTTGATGTTTCAAAAGAGATAGGTAGGGATTGCGGTTTGTGCCATTTGAAAGTAGTGGTTTGGCCTTCAATTCCAGACAATGTTATAAATTGGCAGGTCTTCAAAAGTGACCAGCAAATAGCTCTCTTCTTACAGGAAGAAGCTGAGTTCACGGTCCACAATCAAGCGAAATTGCAGCAGCAATACAGAAATCAGATTGTTTAATTAAAAAATAATAAACTCCCTAAGGGTCTGGTCACACTTGAAAGTATTTTCAATGGAGAGGACCAACTAAGAGATGACAAAGCGTGCATCACTACCAGAGAGGAGAATTATGAAAAAGTTGAAATATTCAAGGATAAGTTGCTAGCGCTTGGTAAGGTCTGCACATTTCAAGAAAGGCAAGCTTTCATTCTACTATGTCAGGAGTTCGCTGACATCTTCGCTTGGAACTATAGCAACTTGAAAGGCTTTGATCCAAGACTCACCCAGCACACCATTGAATTAGATGAAGGCACAAAGCCAGTCACACAAAAGTAGAGACCTGTTAATTCGATGATCGAGCTCCTTATGTAAAAAGAATTGGTCAAGCTGATTGAGTCTAGGATTATATTTCCGATCAAACATTCCTCATGGTTGGCCAATTTGGTTCCAGTTAGAAAGAAAAATGGGGAGATCAGGCTGTGCGTCGACTTTAGAGACCTTAATAAAGTCTCTTTAAAGGATCATTATCCCCTCCCAAACATGGAGCAGATTCTCCAAAAGGTAACTGGTTTTGAATGTTTCTCCCTCCTGGATAGTTATTTGGGATATAATCAGATTTTGGTGTAAGGCTGTGACTAATACAAAACAGCCTTCACCACTAAATGGGGAATGCTCGCTTACCAGAAGATGCCTTTTGGGCTATCCAATGCTGGTGCTACTTTCTAGCGAACCATGGACATGGCTTTCAGTGGTTTGATAAATAAGAACGTGCTGGTGTACCTCGATGATATAACAGTTTTCTCCAAGGAGGCGGGACAGCATATGAAGCACCTCAGGCAGATTTTTGAGAAGTGCAGGGAATTTGGCATCTCCTTAAATCCAAAGAAATGTGTATTTACAGTTCATGAGGGGAAACTTCTTGGCCACATTGTGTCTAAGGAAGGTTTTTCTATTGACCCCGAGAGAGTCCACTTCATTCTAGAGATGTCCCTACCAAAGCACAAGAAAGACCTTCAGAGTTTCTTTGGCCAGATAAATTTCATTCAGAGGTTCATTCCAAACTTTGCTGAAATAGTTAAACCCCTAACCTCTATGCTAAGGAAGGGTGAAGAATTCAAGTGGACAACGCAAAGAAAGGATAGCTTTAAAGCTATCAAACAAGATTTGACCCAGGCTCCCGCTCTAATCAGCCCTGACTTCAATAAAAACCTCAATCTCTATACCTTCAGTAATGGAGAAGTAATATCTGCTATGCTTACTCAAGCAAACAGTGATGACCTTAAGCAACCACTCGCCTTCTTTAGCCAAGGGTTAGAGGACTTCGAAATTAGGTACACCTACGTAGAGAAGCAAGTCCTGGCAGTAGTGTGCAGCCTGAAGAAATTTAGATATATGTTGTCGAATAGCAAGATCCATCTCATGGTTCCACATCCTGGTGTTAAGGATTTCTTGACCAATCGAGACTTAAACGAGAAAAGAGCGGGATGGATCACCAAAGTTATGGAGTATGATATAGACATCAAAATCACCAAGTTGGTAAGAGGAAGGGGCCTATGTGAACAGCTAGCTACAGATTTGAGACAAAAGGGTGAAGACAACTTGCTGATCCATGATGCAGCCACTGCAGAAGAACCAGCTGTCATAAGAGATTGGACGCTGGACATGAGGCACTTCCTTCTTATGGGCAAATTTCCATAGGGTCTCGGTAGGGCCGAAAGAAGGTATTTTAAACTTTAGTCCCTTCCCTATGTTTTGATTGATGGATTATTATTTAGGAAGGATCTCTCTGGGGTTCTCCTGAGATGCATTGACTCTAGTCATGCTGACAAGGTATTGGCTGAGTTTCACGATGGGCCAGTAGGCGGCCATTTCGCCCCTAAGATCATAGTAGCAAAAATAATGAGAGCTGGCTATTTCTAGCCCACTCTCTTCAAGGATACCCATGCCTGGGTAAGAAAGTGCCAAAAGTGTGCACTCTTTGACATAAAGTAGCGATTGGCTGCCATGCCCCTACAGCCCATTCAAGTTGAACAACCATTCATGTAATGGGGCCTAGATTTCATAGGGATGATCAATCCTCCCTCTAGTGCCGAACACAAATGGGTATTGACTACTACAGATTATTTCACCAGGTGGGTGAAAGCCATTGCTTTAAAGGAAGCAAATGAGAGCACAGTTTTGGATTTCTATGAGGATTTAGTAACAAGGTTTGGGGTCCCAGCCACCATAATCTCAGACAACGCCTTGGCTTTTCTGAGAACCAAAACTAGTGAATGGGCACTAAGGTATGGTATATACCTTACCACTTCATCAAATTACTACCCACAAGGAAATGGGCTGGCTGAGTCCACCAATAAAATTCTGATCAGGATTATAAAGAAGACCATGGAAGAAAATCAAAAAACTTGGCATGCCAAGCTAAAGGCAGCTCTATGGGCCGATCGAATCACTCTGAAGAGATCAATCAAAAACTCTCCATATACGCTTATGTATGGAAGGGAAGCAAGGCTTCCCATTTCACTTGAATTGCCAGCACTGAATCTCACTCATCAGCTGCAGCTAGAAGAAGGAAGCAGCATGGAGGTCAGATTGTGTGAACTAATGGAGCTCCAGGAGGTAAGGAATTGGGTCATGGTCTCTATGATCAGTCACCAAAATTAGGTGAAAAGACATTTTGACAAGAGATCTTCATCAAAAAATTTCATCGAAGGAGACATTGTCCTAAAATGGGATGAAGATAGAGCTAAGCCCAGAAAACATGCAAAATTTGACGCCCTTTGGAGCGGTCCTTACATGATTACTCAGTGCAAGCAGCATAACGTGTTCTAGCTCTCTAAGTTGGATGGTGAAGAATTGCATATCCTAGTCAACAGGATACATCTGAAGCATTTCCACTAAATTTTGGTTCGATTGTACATAATTTTCCCTATTTTCCCTAAGTGCAGTTGCACAGGTAGTTATTTTTAGCCTTGTATGTTTCCCTTCATTTGGAGGTAAATTATTTGTATTTGATTCTAGGATTATCAACACTATTGTGAACTTTCTTCAAAGTCACCATCTGACTTCGCACCCAATGGAATGTAAGGAAATTGGTTTCTAAGCATAACATGCATGCTTACCCTGTGAGTCACCAATTTGTTGACCCAATTTTGCCCCTCTAGTAAAATCTCGGTCACCTTTTACACCTGATTTGCATGGCCAGTCATTTCAAGTTGCAAGGTCCATCTTCAGGGTTCAACAGCTCCTTTTCAAAGCATTGGATCATCGGCATCGTTCGTTGGGGTTCACGGTAGCATAAGGCAGAGTCTTTGAACATTCACAAAAGAGGGGAGGAAAAATTGGGGCATTTAACACTAGAGGCAAAAGAAGGGCAGACAAAATGTAGAGGGTGGCAAAATCACCACCCATAACACTGACAGGGAAAAAGAGACCGCCTACACACAAGCAATGGGTGGCAAAATTGCTGCATGAAGCAGTCGGTGGAGAAAACTTGGCCGTCAACATCGGTCGATGTCGGCAAAACTACCGCAGTCGGCAGCATTCTAGACCGATGTCGACAAAACTGTCATGGTTGGCAGTAAATCGGCCGATGTCGGTAGAAGTCCCACACGTAGTCCACGATAGTGAGCGGTAAATTTTCTGCCCACAACATCAAGCAGCAAAAAAGCCCTGTAGAACATAGGGAAAAGCCCACCCAGCCACTAGAGTAGACCAGCACGCAAAACGAGGTAGCAAGCATGGTCTTGGCAGACTTATGACATCAACTACAGTGTTTTCTCTCTTCCCAATGGAGACTCAAGCTGCCACTTGACTCCTCTTGGCTCTTTCCCTATAAATACACAGACTTGGTCATTTTATCAGGATCTTCCACACTTTTGTAAAGAGCACTGCTCTACAAATTCTCCACCTGAATCAATAAAACACAGTTTTTGCCTCCATCTTGGATTGATTTTTTGTGTATGTCATGGGTATTATTTTTTTTAGTCATTATCTTCCATGCTTTCATAGGTAATGACAACAAACTAGCGATCTACAAGGCACCGGTTCTGCAGCTGAAAGGAGAAGAGCAATACTTGAGAAAGACAGGACAGAGTAAGTTGCTTGTAAGTGTGCATTCCATAACACCTCGGTAAACCTCTATTATGTATTTTTCATTATAGCCTCCCTGTTAGTCTTAGCAGCCTGGTTCTTCTGCCAGATGTGTAGAGTATACTTACATTTCCCTTGATTTTGAGAGTGGATCTGGAAGGTCAACCCTTTATTTTGGTGTATCACCTCTTTTAGAGTAGGTTGTTTATTTTCATGCATTTTCTTCTCCCTTTTCATTCCCCCCAGTATATCTATATACCTATATTTTTACACTTCCTGAAACAAACAAGATACATCAGAGGGAACTAGCCCATACCTAGAGACTCTCCTCTCCTGCTTCGTCATCCCACAGGCGAGAGAGGGGTTTCCATGTTGTGGGGAGAGGGCAGGAATCCATTCTCCTGCCACAGGGTGCACTTTCCAGCATCAACAACATCCTTAAATGAAAACACTCTCTCAATTCCCCTTGTCACATTAACACACTACCAATTAGGCTTAGTCACTTTTGACATCAACCTCATGCAATATGCACCTTTGACATCAATGACAATACTCAACAATCTCCCCCTTTGTCATTTATAGAAACCACTCTCAAAAATGTATCTCAAAAAGAAAATTATCCCTCATTATTAAATTTATCCACCTATAACATAAATGAAAATTTGATGTCTGCAACTTCTTGGATCACACCTTTTGCAACCAAAACACTTAACATACATATTATGAGTTTAGGAGGCACTATAAAAACATGTTCCCTTATCTCCATGCATACTTTATTGACACTAGTCACCTAAATTTTAAGCTAATGAACCAATTTATTAGATCCCCCTAAGCACTTGACTTCCTTAGTGATTTTTAGGAGCAAAAACTACACACAATTCCTATCTTAGGTGTTTAAATGTTGCCTTTGGAAGTGGCTTGGTCAAAATGTTTATAATTTGATCCTATGTGTTGATATGGGTTTTATGCACACCAGTCTTATAATGAGGTATCCTATAACATTTTATGATTTCAATGGATATGAACTCCACTCCAGTGCATAATTTTTAGGTATGTGGTATTTAACAACCAAGTAATTGAATAGTAGGTAAGGCATGTAGGTTGTTAACAAGGATTGTGAACAGAGGGGTGGTCTCTAAAAAAAAAAGTAAAATCTACATGAGTTGGTGGCTAAATGGTTGCTAATATAGAGTGGGAAGGTATTAAAATAAACTCAAAAAATAGGGAAAGGTAGAGCATAAAATAAATATTTTGTGACATCAGGAATCACCTCTCTAGTTGGTTTCTAAGTGGATAAGTGCTTTCAAAAACTATCTGGTGCTAGCAGTTATTGCATACAAATAATTAGACATGGTCAATTGGTCTAGGATAATATTGATATAGGAAACCCATAGGCCTCAATCAAATGTTTATCCTTTTAGAGTAGTTATTGCACACTCTTAATCAAGAGATTATGGCTTAGGCTAGTGAGGTATTTGTTAGCAACTGAGATAGCACCCTATTTGAAGGCTTGACAAATTTATCAGAAACTCCTTCACACCTAGACTAAAATTAGAACTATCTAAGGTGTGGGACACCTAAAATTAGACTATACATCTAGTTTTGATGAGATTATATCCTTTGATGTATCACTTTTCTCAAAATTTTAGACCTGTACCTACACTCTCCAATCTGTACTAACAATAAACCCAAGGGAAAGTCTCTTTGTGCAATATTCCTAATTGCTTGAAGATGATTGGTTTTGGGATTTTATGGCCTCCAAATGCCATTAAATTTTTTTTTAAGCCTTGTCATGTCATACTCCTCATATTTCATGCCATAGGTGTATATAATTCCATACGGATCCATACTTCTCCTTTAGAAAATGAATGAAATAAGCCTTTTCTTGGATTTTAAAGATAATTCAAGCTTTGAACCACCAAATTAAAGTGCATGAAAGGAATCCATGGGTTGTTAACATGAAAAAATCAATAAATAATCCTTTTACATGCTTTATAAGGCCAAAATTGGCACATTAGAGGTGAAAATGGATCTTGTTGACTTAAAATGGCATTAAAACACCTTTTTAGCTTTTAAACCTTGGACTAAGATAAAAGTCATGTATTTGAATATAATTGAATACATATTGGATATTTTAATGATCTTTTAGACTCCAAATTTGACATTTTAAATACCAAAATTAACTTTTTATGCCAAAATATATCTATTTGACCACCTTAAAAAGACTACTGATATGATCCCTAAAAGTTTCAAATTATAGGGGTTGGTATTTGGCCTTGATAGGCCAAATTACCAACATTTATTAGTAAGCCTAGTTAATCAAATAAGTAAATAGATTTGGATTTTAAGGGGCTAAATAAGCAATTCATGAGAAGTACCTATGCCACATATTTGTTGTTTAAGTGAAGATAATATGCTCAACTCAATATAAAAGTGTCATTTCATGTAAGTTGAGTTCAAATGGATTTAACTAATAAATAAAACCAAATCACTTCAATTGACTATTTGACCAGATTCATTCATCTTTCAAGGTTTCCATACAAAATAAGGGCATTCACATGTTTTAACTCACTTTGAAATGGATTTATCCAACAAAATATGGCATATAAATCATGCAAATATAGTTTGATAAAGTCAAAGGGCCCACCATCCTCATTCCAATGCCAAAAAAGAAGTTGCATGCAAGATAAAGACACTAAGGAAATATATTGAAGATAGTTAAAATCAAATTGAAATAAAACTTTACTTGAGTTCATGTGGATTTGACCTCCTCTTCTCATATTTATGCCACATTGGCTAGAGATTCTTCTCACTTTTACTATTTTCTATATATTTAGGCTTTCAATCCATTTTTTAGGATCCCTCTCTTGGGCATGACTAGACTCTACCAAGATTGGGATTTGTATCCTTTTTAGATAAATAAAATTATTGTTTTTAGATTCTTATATATTGGTATAGTGTGTAATATAGGTTTGATTTGCACATGTAGTAGACTTTTCTCCCTTGGCAAGTCTTGATCTCACCTAGTTACTAGTTTGTCATATTATATAGGTCATATTCAGTGTTTGATGTTGATTGATTCAAGATAAAAATGGATATATATATATATATATATATATATATATATATATATATATATATATATATATGTATGTATATATATATATATATGTATATATATATATATGTATGTATATATATATATATATGTATATATATATATATATATATTGACTAATTAGTTCCTTGAATCATGAATATTCCATCATTTCCCTCATGATTTGGTCAATTGATGAAACCTCTATGTGAAATATTGATGCATAAGAGACTCTAAAGTTGTAGCTTCAGTCATCATTTTGTCTTATCAATTCTTTGTGAGTTCAAATAGAGTGGATGAACCAAAAATATAGGTGTATCACTAAAAATATCTTACATTTACCTTTTAATTATCCTTATAACCCTTTTCATCCCAAAAAGTATAGTAGGTTTTAGTATCAGTGAGCAAATTGATACATCAAAGGAGCTAGCCTCATCAAAACTAGAGGTCTAGTCTAAGTTCAGGTATCCCACACCTCAGATCATTCTAATGCTAGTCTATGTGTTAATGAGTTTTAGAGCAATCTTTCAAACCTTCAGGTAGGGTGTTATCTAGGTTGCTAATAGTTTTGGTACACTTGGTGGGACATAAATTCATCTAGAAGAGTAAAACTTTGTAACATGTTCATATTTAGAGCAAGTTTGAAGTACTCCTATGGTCCTTATTTCAAGGTAAAAGGCATATTTTTTCTCATAATTTTAGTTATCTTTATGATTTTCTAGGCCATGGTAGCCTATAGAGAATAATTCCATCATTCATCTCCTTATCAGTAGTTCTATTATGATCCTCATGACCCATATCAATCCTATCATGATCCATATCAACCATGTGATGAGTATACAGAGCCTTATTAACAATATGATAGCTCATATTAGTCCTATAAAAACTCTCATGACTCTTGTTATCTTCTTGATCAACCCAATTAAGTTTCAAAACAATCCATCTCAAGCTTCAAACAAACCCTACTTGGCTATGAGAAACAAATGATAAGCATAGACACTCAAAATAGCTATAGACAAAATAATTTTTAGCATGAAATTTAGAATATGAGAGCTAATTTGCATTAGGCTAAACAGTTGTGTGCATCCTTCATAAGGAAAGGTCACTCAAAGTTTAGTGTTGATATTCTAAACATAGGTGGTCTAATGATAGGCATTGAAGAGAGGTTGGTGGTTTATGAAAAACCCAAGGGTCATCACAAGTAAAAATATGTTCCCATAGAGCTTCCATTTTCCTTCCATGAATGTCAAACCAATGTATATTACATCCCTTAAGATTCAATCCAAGCCTTGCCTAGCTTTCCTACATAGAAGTCTATCCAAGAGAGACCATAGAAAGCAAAAGAAATATATTTTGAAGTGTCTAATTTTTAGATTGCACAGTAGATTATACATGAACCTACATCTTCAATTTTGTAGGGAGATATCTCTAATTAGTTGGTCCATGATTTTGAGGTTAATTTAGCCAAATAGGTTAAGCTTGTAAATCAACATCTTTAGTATTCAATAGCAGATACAAAGGAAATATAATAGCAAATTCCTTATTTCACACCCATAGATACAACAAATACAAAATAGAGGTTTTTAAACCTAAGTTCATGACTTGGAATTAGATACAACAGTCCATAGAGAAAGAAGAACAATTAGGTAGAAGCCAAAATGCTGAAGTCAAGAGCAAGTAAGAAGTTATTCAGCCTCTACTCCTTCCTCCTCAAAGTCCCAAGCCCTTTCCTTCATATAAATCCATCTAATAAATAGTGAAATAGAGAGAGGAGGTGAAGATGATCCAAGAGGATCAGCTCCATGAGCAAAATCAAGCAACCATGGTAACATATTTAGACCTTTCACATCTTACTAAGTATTTTCAAGGATCTACCATGACACTTTTGGAGTAAGAACCTCTCCTTTGTGAGTTAAGTGAATACGATTCATTTAAGGAGATATAAAATGAAGGTGAATTGAGTGATCAAGAAGAAAAAATCACTATTGGGACACCACTTAGTAAGGACAAACATGATTCAACCTTTAATGATGCCAAATAAGATGAGTTGTAAGAGGTTTATCAATAACTTGTATCAAATGATAAAGATCAAGTACAAACTAATATTTCTTTAGATGGAAAACATGAAAATAACTCACATACATCCATTTCTGAGATGGATAATATTGCTAAAGCTGATGATCATTAGCAACAATTGTACTATGAGTTTTTGAGTGAAATTAAAGAGATTAAGATGATAGATTTGGATGATGAGATAGGATAGTAAGATGATGATTCATCTTAATATTCCACCAATGTTTTGGATCTTTAAGAAGGCAATGTTATTTTTTAGATGTCAAATCAAGATGAGTTGGAGCTTTAATGGATAGATGAGATGCCATTCTCTACTAAAGATGAAGATGAAACAAGAACAGTAGATCAAGAACCTTTATATGACTCCACTAAAAGGTTAGAAATGTGTGATTAACAAATTTTAAATGGTAAAAATACAAATTAATTACATGTCCTTTTAGTTGGTCATGATTAAAGGGTATTTTGGGATGACTTGGAGGGATTTTTTTCAAATTTTTATAGTACATCTCCACCTCATATGGAGATTGAAGAATGCCTTGTAAAGAGTACTATTATAGATGTTCATAAAGAAGAGATTAATGACATATTACAACCATTTTTGAATACCTATCATAAAGTTTAAGATCTTAAAAATCCACTAATTCAAATAGATCAAAATGAAGACACAAATCCAAGCATGCCAATTGATTTACCATTATAATCATTGAATGAGAATGTGACAAGTTAAGATCAGCCTATGAATGAGGTAGAGTTAGCATTCTTTATGCAAGAAAGAATAATTTTCAGAGATATACCATGCCACTTTTGGAGGAATAACCTCTCCTTTGTGAGTCAAGTGAATGATATGAAACTAAAGAGATATAAAATGAAGGTGACTTGAGTGATCAAGAATAAAAAATCATTATTGGGACACTGGTTAGAAAGGATAAGCATGATTCAGTCTTTCATGATGCCAAAGAAGATGAGTTGCAAGAAGTTTCTCAAGAACTTGTATAAAATGATAAATATAAAGTACAAAATAATATTTATTTAGAAGGGAAATATGAAGAGCACTCACATGCTAAGATGAAGAATAATCCTAAAGTTGATGATCATTGGAACCAATTGTACCATGAGTTTTTGAGTGAAATTGAAAAACTTAAGATGATAGATTTGGATGATGGGATAGGACATCAAGTTGATGATTCATTTGAGGATTCCACCAATGTTTTGGAGCTTCAAGAATTCAATGTTATTCTAGAGATGCCAAATCAAGATGAGTTGGATCTTGAGTGGATAGATGAGATGCCATTCTCTACTGAAGATGAAAATGAAACAAGTGAAGCAGATAAAAAACCTTCATATGAGTCCAACAAAAGGTTGGAAATATGTGATCAAAAAAATTTAAATGGTAATAATGCAAATGAATTTCATTTCCTTTTATTTTATCATGATTAAATGGCCTTTTGGGATTACTTGGAAGGTTTTTGTTAGAATTTTGATAGTCCATCTCCACCTCATATAGATAGTGAAGAATGTCTTGTAAAGAGTATTGTTGAAATTGTTCATCAAGAAGAGATTAATGACATATTTCAGCCATGTTTAAAAACCTATCATGAATTTGAATATCTTAAAAAGACATTACTTCAAATGGAACAAAATGAAGACACCAATCCAAGCATACTAGTTGATTTGCTAACATAATCATTGAATGAGAATGTGACAAATCAAGATCAACATATGAATAAGGTACAGTTATCATTCTTGATGAAATAAAGAATAATATGGGAGGAATATGATTGGGTCTTGTATCCATATCTTCAATCCATGTACTTAATAATGGAGGTAGGAAGCCTAATTGCATCATCCAAAAGACATGAACATACAAGTGCTCCTATATGCAAGAAGAAGCCATCCAAAGGAAGTAATCACACTTTAAGGTTATATGGTGAACCAAATATCCTTCCATTTGACCCTAGAGGGAAGTTTTTCACTCTAGGTTATTTATTTTAGGTTTTTTTATTTCAATAAGTGAATAGCATAAGTAGCAATCTACTTTCCTTTTATTGTGTTTTCCTATTTTCCTTAGATTAGATGTCTTTGTTTCCTATTTTAGTTTTTTCTTCCCTTCATTTTTTTTGTGTCATAGTTATAAAAGGTGTTAAAATTTTCAAAAGAGTTTGTTTTCCCATCTAGAGAGTCATCAAGTCAAAGATATTATGCTTTAGTTTTCCATTATCACATGAAATCTAGTGGCTTATTTTGACCAAAAGGCTAGTCAACCCTTGTGATTTTCCAAAAATGTTGGTAATTTTTCCTTTCAAGTCCAAATACCAACCCCCAAATTCAAAACTTTCTAGGATCCTATTAGCAGTCTCTATAAGGTGGTTAAATAGGTGTATTTTAGCCTAAAAAGTCATTTTTGGTTTTTCAAAATGTCAAAATTGGAGTCAAAAAGATCATTAAAATATCCAATATGCCTTCAATTATATCTAAATACATGAATTTTATCTTATTCCAAAGTTTAAGAAAGCTAAAAAGGTGTGCTAATGCCATTTTAAATCAAAAAATGCCCTTTTTACCTCACATGTTCCAAATTTGGCCTTCTAAAGCATGGAAAAGGATTATTTCCTGTTTTTGTCATGTTAAAGACCCATGGATTCCTTTCATGCACTTTACTTTGGTGGTTCAAAGCTTGAGTTATCTTTAAAATCTAAGAAAAGGCTTATTCCATTCATTTTATAAAGGATAAGTACATATTTATACAAAATTCCATACACCTAAGGCATGAAATATGAGGAAGATATGACAAGGCTTATAGAAGAATTTCATGGTAATTAGAGTCCATACAAGCCCAAAATTAGTTATCTCCAAGCAATTGGAAATATTTCACAAAGAGACTTACCTTCAGGTTTGTTGTTGGTATGGATTGGAGAATGTAGGTACAAGTCTAAAATTTGAGCAAAGTGATTCATCAAAGGAGATAGTCTCATCAAAACTAGAGGTCTAGTCTGAGTTCAAGTATCCCACATCTCAAATCATTCTAATGTCAGTCTAGGTGTGAAGGAGTTTCAGAGTGATATGTCAAGCCTTTAAGTAGGGTGTTATATGGGTTGCTAATAGTATCTGAGATAGTTCTTACACAAACACTAAAAACTATATCAAATTAAATCACCTCTACACACTTAAGAATATGAATCAATCAACTAAATTTTTAATAACCAATGTAATTTGCTAATCATTCAATAGTTATTTCAAATCTAATTCTATCATATCAATCATAACAAGAAATAATTCCTTCATAACTTTTGCACACTAAGAATTATTGAATCACACAACCAAAAGGGATAAGCATAATTACACAAATACTGGAAAGAAAATACACAACACATAAGTTGACAATCAGAACTACTTCTACTCGTGTATATTTAAATCTTCTGGCCCATAAAAAATGTGGGTTATATGTGTTTAAATAGACTTGGGGAAGGGTTCACCTCATCCTCCAAGTACATGAAAAATAAATTACATGGCATAGTTAGTACTTTAGTTCTAATTATGGTCCCAAAACCATATAAAAGTTTTCTTACACTTATAATTAGTTAAAGTTTACCTTTACAAAATCATGCAACATGTGCATGTTTACAAAATGAATAGGAAAATTTTTATAATATGTTTGGATTATAAGAAAACTATAAATATAGATTGTACACCACTATTATAATGTACATACAATAAAAAATTGGCCCTTTATGACTGAGTCAATGTCTGCATAGATGCACTGACTTTAGTTGGAGTTATGACTATGGCCATTGATGTAGAACTAGATGTGGAAACTTCAGTCTGTTTCTTCTTTGCCTCTATCTCAAGCCAATATTTATGTGACACATCATGATATTATATAATTATATCCATGTTCAAAAGAGAGGGTATATGTACCCTTTCAACCTGTAGACACCGAAATTGTGTCTAACTCTTGGTCATCCTCCCCCTTGGTCCATTCCTAACCCATTCCTAAAACATGCACTTACTAATTTAAAAATAATAATTTATTATTAATATCCTCCCCTTTAACACCTCGTCTAACACCTCGCCTTGGACTATTTCCCACCTTATGACTCACCCAAGACCTATTCTTACTTCTCTCTAACCGCCTAACCAACTCTTGTGCGTATTTAGCCCAACCTTTGACATTCTCCAACGGATAGTGCACTTGGCGGATGGAGAACGGGCTTGGTGGCTCTTTTACCCATTCTCCACCTGCCGATGTCAGTCAAATGTCGGCCGACGCCGGTGGAATCGCCGATGTTGGTTATACTTAAACCAATTTTTCTAACCCTTTGACGGATCTAATCAGAAATCGGTTAATCTCTGGAGCTAATCACGAATCTCGAATCCTCTTCTGGTGAAACAAAGTTCTCGTGCTTTTGATTTTTAGTGTTTTAGCTTCTTGGTGTTCTTATAGGGATCAACATTCTTGATAGCATTTTCTAGGCACTGAGGTCTTGCATCAAACATTTTGCACAGGGATTGCATGATATCTCCATCACCAGCGACAACTGAAACACAGCTTCTGCACCTTTGCCAACTCGTATCACAGCTAAGTATTTGTATTGTTTTCATTTCAGTGTCATTTCAAATATATTAGCATTCTATCTACCATCTATTCCAAGAATCCTTGACCTAACCTTCCCTATTCTTCTCGGAGAGGCTGAAAAGCCTTCTCTCACCCCTTATTCCCTTTTCTTTGCCTCTGACACCCCTTTAGTCTCTCTTTAGACAACACCCTCTGTTCAATCAACTCAGCACAAGCTATCAGAGACCTATAGACCATCTTGAGATCAATCTAATCAACCTAACTAAATTGCTTCATGAAAAGGCTAAAAGGCCTTTTTCCTGCCCTTTACCCCTTTTCCTGACAACATACCCTTTGCCTTAGTTCTTATTAAAGATTAAATATATTGTTTTACCATCCCAAACAAACTCCTTGACTCACAGACAAGACCACAGTCCATCTTGCAGACCAGAAACTAGACCTGTAACCCATCCCTGGCCATTACCCCGACTGACCTCATCCACTTCCCCTACCGATGTCTGTAGTCTAACCGTCGTCGGTGACCTTCTTGATCGACGCCGACAATATCACCAATGTCGACGACTGTGCTAAGCAGATTGCAACTTATCAGGTATGCATTTGCTTTCAGTTCTTTCTTTTTAGTCTTTTATTATTTCTCTTTTTTGTCTCTGTCATATTCTGTTTTAACAGTGGATTGTCATCCTCCAAGAAGCCTTAACGCTTCTAGGACCAAGCTTTTGCTTGGCAATCCACCCTTTTATCAACTAACATTTTTTGTGTTTTAGTGTCTATCTCTTTCAGGTGTCATCCTCCACAACCAAAGAGGAGTTCTCACAACGTCTGGATTACGGTGCGCAGACTACATCTAGGTACATACAAGCCTTGACCATTTCTTTAAGTTTCTCATTTTCTCTCTTTGAATGTGAAAGCTAAAAATTAGCATAGAAACATTCTGGCACGCCCGGTGGGACCCTTAGGGCCTTCCTTGGGTTCCTTTCCTTCTTTTTTTATTTAGGTGCATTAGGTTTCTCCCTCTTCACCTCTTTCTTCTTTTCTAAAAGACATCATAAGCAGGAATAAAAAGAACTTTTCTTTCTTTTCTTGCATTTCTAGACTAGTCAAAAATCATATTCTTCAACCCTTTCTCAACTTGTTTTCATTCCAACTTAACATTTTGACTTGGGGCTTAAAAATATACATTGTATTCCATTTTTGCTTGCTTGCATTTCTTAGTCCACACTTAGTAATTAATAAACCGCATATTGAATTAATCGTAGATCACTTGATGTTACACAACCAAACCATGTGCACTAAATCAAACATCAAACTCACTTGAGACAAGGCCCGACTGGGATTTCATCACCCAGCGGATACCTTACCCATCCCGACGATCCTACTTGGATTTCACCACCTAGGGGAAAGCCCACTCTATTCTCTGGCAGAGTCTAATCTATAGGGAAAGTATATTTTGGCTAAGCGAGACCAGCTTACCACTAGAATCGTGAAGTGAGGGGAGCTTGATCCTTAGCACCAGGCCAAGTACGAAACCTAATACAGACCTTTGAGCGCCTAAACATACCTGAAACCATCTTTAGACTACCTCTTCTAGGACCCTTCTAACAGCCAACCTCCTCAAACATCACTTTAAGGCATAAGCCACACGATCCTAATAAAATTATTTCTAGGGATTTAACGCTTAGGATCTGCCTGTCCTCATCTTATTTTCTATTTTTATCTTTTTTTTTTAGCTGGTAAGGATGTTGTCTTCTTTATTTCCAAAAACTTTTAAATTTTCTGAGTTTCTGGAAAACACAGTAACTGACATCGGTTTTATAACCGACGTCGGAAACTTTTCTCCACCGGCATCGGTTATCTGACCGACATTGGTAGACTTCTTCTGACATCAGTTTTTGTACCGACGTCGGTCACTGTCCAATCTTTTTTCCAAAAATAGCAAGCTTAAAATCCAACTTTCTTGCTATCTAAACATCCATTCTGAGTTTTTAAAACTAAAAAAGCATAGCTTTCTGAAACCTAACCCTTTCTTGCCTTGAATGGTTTTGACATGCAGTCAAACCAAGGCTCTTCTTAACCATGCTAGGCAAAAATCGCTTCCACCTTCACCATCTATAACTAGTCCTATAATGGAGTTCCACTCAGAGACTGAAAGAACTCCTACTCGCCCAACCCTGCCTCAGACTCCTATTATCCCAGAAGGGGACCAAGATTTCGCACGATTCTTAGACCTTAACGTCAAATCCTTGTAGCACTATCTCGTGCATAGCCAAACGTGAGACTCCCTAGGCAACCCAATCTATGGGATGCCAACTTCCTTAGTCGAGACAAGAATCACATCAACAACATCTACAATTTAACCTATAGACAATCAAGCCAACACCTCGACTAATAACCCAACCATGTCCTACCTTCAAAATTTAACCTCTCCTTCTAGACCTACCTCCATGGGGGTTCTGTTACTCCCTCAACCTCAAGCTACTCAACCAAATCCTGCACCTTTCCAAAACCTAGTGGTCTCTATCCCCCCTACTCTTGCACCTATCAACACAAGAGTAATTGTCTACCCTTCAACAAGTGTGGCTACTCCTCAACCATCTTTGACGGCCCCTATCCAACTTGTGCCTACCAACCCCATAACACAAGTGCCCTTGACTTCAACTTTCACCCTGATAACTAGCTACCCATATGTTGCATCTACGCAACCAACCATGTCATATGCCCCTCTCAATATATTTCAAGCACCTTGTAATCTAGGGGGCGCTCCACCCACCAATCCGTCAGCAGATATCATCAAAATGCTGATGGACAAGATGTCTAGCCTAAAGACCTCCATTTTTGGCTCACGCAATGCTCTCTTATACGAGCAAATTTGCAATGAGCCCATTCATCCTTCTGTCTTGATTAGACCATACCTCAACCAGTGGGAGCTTCCCAAATTTTCTCGCTTTCAAAGCAAGGAAGACCCACAACAGCACTTACGGGCATTTAGACATGCCTGTTACCTTATTGCCCATGATGATGCATTACTCTTACGCACGTTTCCTATGTCCCTCTCTGATGTTATGCTTGACTGGTACAGCTCCATTGCTAGCCATTCCCTCTTCACATTTACACAACTGGCCCAGCTCTTTCTTGATCACTTATCCATTAACATCACCAAGAAGGTCTCGATCACGGACCTCTATTCTATCTGCCAATTCGAGGATGAATCTATAGCTGACTTCATTGCTCACTAGAGAGGCCTCATCAATCAACTCTCCTTTTCCTTACCCCAACCCAAACTTATTGAAATTTTCTCCCGAGCCTGCGCCAAACATATTTCTTCCACCTTACGGGTTCAGACCTTCCGCACCTTCGACGAAGCCTTCACGATGGCTTGCAAACTTGAATTACGTGCCGTCAAGGAGAATAAAGTCAAGTTGTAGAGCAAGAATCCCAACTCTAAGATCAATGACTCCTCTTCTTCTAAACCTTCATCATCCAATCTTAAGTCTAAAGCTTCAGCTAATGCTGTGGTCGTTAGACCTTCGTCCTCTTCAACCAATCAGCTTGAGCCATCCACATCTCAGAGCGCCACCCACCAATTCTAGTAGAGATACGTACAACGACAGTATACTCCTCTTGGAGAATCATACGCATCTATATTGGAAAAACTTGTTAAATAAGGGGTTCTCAATCTCCCCTAGATCTGACCACCTCCACAATTTGATCCTTCATGCGCCATCCCTGCATGGTATAGGGAAAACAACTTCTGTAATTACCACCGTGTCAAAGGTCATGACACAGAAAACTACAAAACCTTTAAAAACATAATCCAAGACATGCTTGAAAAGGGTGACCTTATCCTAGATAATCCCAATGCACCTCCTAATCAGGGCATTGACATCTTCAAGCAACCATTCCCCAATCATCCACCAACCCAAAACAATGTCCAGACCTTGATTGACAACACTCATGAACACAACAATCGAATAGTCAATATGGTCTCGCCCTTCATCCCCGACCAACCTCAAGAGGTTAGTCCATCTATCAGTCCATCACGTGTGGATGAACCTCTTTCTCCGGTTAGTTCTCCATCAACCTCTCTCATCTTGGAGGATGCCTCAACCTTACCGGCACCACCGGTCTCACCATCCTCCTTCCTGCTGCCTATGGAGGACCCGACCTTACCTACTCCTTGACCGCAAGTGGAGGGCACCATAATCCCTGCCCTTTACCCACTTGAGGAGCCACATTCTCCAATTCATTCTCCACCAAGAGAAGAACCTGACTCTCCATCTTCTTTGACCAACGACAATCCAGTTATAACTCTCACACACCTTGGGTCCGAGACTACTACCACACCTAACACATCTTCTCAAGGACCCAAACCTCATCCAACATCTTCTCAACCATTTTCTCGACTAGTGGAGAAAATTGAACTTCTCCCTTTAAGGAAAGTGGAGCATCAGGGATTGTGGGAGCGTCTTAAATCTCTTCAACATCCCCATGCCCTCTCGTCTCATGTTGCCAATCCTCCCAAGGCAGAATCTCCCAAGACTCTCAACAAAGACCAGACTCCCATTTCTAAACCTGCATCTACCCCATCTAAACTGATCAAGTCACTCGGCGTTTGCCCTGTCTCTACCCTCACTCACCCGTAAGTGAAGGTGGACTTAGACCAGGCCTCGACCAATAGTAGTCTTCCAACCAAGTTAAAGAAGACTGCCAGACCACAAAAGCAAACCCCTCCTCCACCGTCAACATTACCCTCCATTTTAGGCCCTCATTCTTCTACCCTAATCAGAGTGCTCCCTACTCTGACCCTTAACCAAAACAAATTACCTCCATTACTTCCTTTGCCAACCATAAGTCTACCCCCTCTCAAAAATTTGGCACCTCTCATGAAAAAAGTGCCGTCTTCACATGTGGCCGCACCACCAACCCAAAAGGAGGTACAGAAGCCTTCTTCAACACCTCCCAAGCAAAAGTCACCAGCACGTCATGCATCAATAAGCACGGACCCCTTAGTAGGTTCATACGCTTTGATATTACACCAACTTTTGCAGACTTCTAGCATAACCCTTCCATCTATCAAGCCATTCCAACCCCTCAGGTCAAAACCTTCCTGGTTCGATGATACAAAGATTTGTTTATACCATCGTATGTCAGGACACAATACCGAGACTTGATGTGCCCTCAAGGCAATCGTTTGCCTCTATATGGAGAAAGATACTCTTCTCCTTGAGGACACTCTTGATCGACCCTCGACACCTTCCCATCCAACCTCTTCAACCACATCATCTCACCAGCAGGCCATGACCCCTTCTTCACCTCCTATCTTTGAAATCAATGCTATCCACATAACCACTAGGTCACAAAAGGACAAGGCAAAAGAAAAAGCTGTTATTCCTTAAATCTATCCTTTTGTCTAGTCACCTCAACCACCAAAACCCAAGATTTCCATCTTAGGTGCATCCCAACCCCCTTCTTCAGAGGCAATCAAAGACTCTATGATAAAATAACTTCACCAAACGCTTGTGAAGATGACCTTATATGACCTTATCCAAAGCTCCCCCCAGCATCGTCAGGCTCTAATCAAAGCCTTATAGGTAGTAGAGGTCCAACCTGAAGACCCTCAACCACTAACTGCCCTAGTCCATTCTTTATCCCCCGTCGCCTCTATCACTTTCAGTGATTCTCAAATTTCTACCTCTACCTTGGAAGATCAGGACGCTGCTCTTTTCATCACAACCTACGTTGATCAAACCCACATTAAGCGAGTTATGATTGATGGGGGCACCAGCATTAATATCATTTCTACCCATGCCTTTGATCAATTGGCTCTTCCCAAGAATTGCGTATCGAAAACTGACGCAATCCTTAGATCCTTTAATGACACCACCGCTAACACTATTGGCACTGTTATCCTCCATATTCACATTGGTCCACGCACAATCCCAGAGCTCTTCTACATCATTGAGGGAGAATTCCAATATAACATGCTATTCGGATGACCCTGGATCTACGCCATGGCTTGCGTCCCTTCAACACTTCACCATTGTGTCAAATTCGAACACGACAAACAAGTCCATGTCATTCCTGTCGACCCATCACCTTTTAAGACTTGTAACACAACTTATCGACCAAATGACATTCTTATTCCTCTCAAGGCACCAACCCAAACATCGTCTCCATCCATGGAAGCGTCAACTAGTACGCAAATAGTGGTTGCCATCACATCACCTTCTCAATTAACAACCAAAAACCCCATGAATGATATCTTTCAAAGACTTTCACTTGGGGAATATTGCTTACTTACACTAGACATGTTCTAGACTCTTCAAGAGTATGGAAAGCTTCATCAAAATCTAAACTATGACTGTTAGATCAGAATGGTCATTCCTTATGGTCCTCCTAGCCTTCGAACCAATCTCATCTATGGGGGGCTGGATCAAGCTCCTACTGACTCAAATCCTTCCTCCTCACCTCAACTATTCACATCCAATTTCTCCTTTCTTGGCAACCCCACCTTTGCACATACCTACCTTTATAGGTGTGCATGGAAGGGTTTTGGCTTTGGGCGCTACGAACAAGGCTCCCATCGGCCTATCGAACCACCCAATGACGATAATGCCAAGAAATGATATGGACTGGGTTTCCAAGAACCCACTGAGGCTTCCGCAAACCTTTGCCCCAAACCAACCATCGACCAATCTCTTCCAGACTCACCTATTCTTCCATCCTCACCTACGAAGTCGGTGGTTTCCATCCCTCCTAGTTTTTTTTTGCATAAACACCATCCACTTGGAACCCCTAACTTATCAGCTCAACGGGGTTTCCAGGTCTCTTCTTCTCATTTATCCCAGCATGATAGATGATGAATCGCCAACCATCAACATTGTCCACTACGTAGACAATGATGCCATTCTTACCTATATGGGTGCTGATGATTCTTTCATTCAGCACTCCCTCCCTTCTGAAACACAGGTTATGTTAAATGAATCAACCATTGACATTAACCTTTCATCTTTTGGTGTTCCTCATGTCTTAAAGATTGGTTAATCTTTAGACACTCAGGAGCAGATCGACTATACCACATTTCTCTCAGACAATCACAAAGCCTTTGCCTGGACCTACACTGACATGCCTGGCATCGACCCTAACATTGCCACTCATAACATCGTCACAAACCCAGAGGCTAAGCTTGTTAGGCAAAAGCTTCATAAAATGCATCCTCGTGTTGCGCTCCTTGTCAAAGAGGAGCTTCAGCGTCTTCTCTCTGTTTCCTTCATCCAACCTATTGATTATCCACAGTGGGTATCTAACATCGTTCCTATCACCAAGGTGACTAGGGGAATCTAGATTTGTACAGACTATCGCGACCTTAACCTAGCCTATCCCAAGGACAACTTTCCCCTTCCAAACATTGACCAACTTGTTGATCTTACGGCTGGTCATGAGATGTTGTCACTCATGGATGGATTTTTAGGATATAACCAAATCCTGATTGCACCGAAAGATCAGCACAAAACCACCTTCATTACACCATGGGGAACTTTCTGCTATCAAGTCATGCTTTTTGGTCTAAAAAATGCAGGCACCACATATCAGCGTGTCATGACTTACATTTTTCATGATCTCCTCCATAAAATCATGGAGGACTATGTAGATGACCTGTGTAGACACCAAAATCGTGTCGACTCCCCTGGTCATTCCCCGTCTTATTCTTCTTTGCCTATTTAACCCTTGTCGATCACTTGTTCCACCAACCTTGACCCTGGCAGCATGTAAAAATGAGCACAGAGCTAAAGCTAGACTCTATCTCCATTGTGCATCTACCGACGACGGTCTTTTCCCGGCCGATGTCACTGACGTCAGTCACTTATCGGCCGACGTCGGCAATCCTGCCGATGTCGGTCATCTTGCCGTTATCCGTTACCAGTTATCATTCGATTTCCCGAAACAGTTGATGAACCGTTTCGGGAACCATCCCTTGCCTTCATCAGCATCCGCCAACCATTCGAAAGGCTGATCAATCAAAACCCGAGCAATCATTCGATCGACCTGCGAACTCCAACATCCATAGACTTTGGCAATCAACACTCTCGGCATCAACCAACTCCGGCATCAACCAATCTGCGTTCGTTTCATTCCGGCACTGCACAGACAACTTCAACTATGGCTTTCATCACGTCTTCTGGCAGGTAAGTATTTATTCTATTTGTTTTATTTCTTCTTGGTTATTCTTTGTTTATCAGTTCTGTCATCCCAATTCTTCAAACCACAGACCCAGCATCTCTCATTTACATCCCTGCCTCTGTCCAGACCCTGTCCCGACTCTATCCAAAACCTGACCTTACCTTGCCCAGACCCTGTCCCGACTCTCTCAGACTTTGTCTTTTATCAGACCCTGTCCCGACTCTGCCCAGAACCTGTCTCAACTCTCTCAGACCCTCTCCCAAAGCCTTCTGCAACTTGTCCAGAACTTGCCCCTACCGACGCCGGTCGCTACCCCGACTGACGACGGCACTTCAACCGATGTCGGCACCTTCCCTAACCGACGCTGGCACCACAGAGACCGACGCCGGTGACTGTGCAGAATAGTGCTGCATATCAGGTATGCATCTTTATTTTTTGTCATTTATTTCTGTCATTATTATCTACTTTTGTCTAATATTCTACTTTTTTATTAGTGGGTTGATATCCTTCTAGGAAGTTTTTGAACTTCCAGGATCGGGCGTTTGCCTGACAGCCCACCATATCTTTTGACTAACGTTTTTCCGTGTTTTAGCCTTTTCTTCGTAGGTGTCATTCCTCCATAGCCAAAGAGGAGAATCTTCCAACGTCTAATTTCGGTGCGCATGACTTTATCAAGTACTTCTAGCCTTGACCATTTCTTTTAGTTTCTTATTTCTTATTTGAATGTAGAAAGCAATTTTGCATAGAAACATTCTGGCACGCCCGGTGGGACCCTAGGTCCTCCTTGGGTTCTTTCTTTATTTCGTTCATTTAGGTGCATTAGGTTTCTTCCTTTTCGCCTCCTTTCGTCTCTTCTTAAACGACATCATAAGCAGAACTAAAATGAACATTTCTTTCTTTCTTGCACTTCTAGACTAGCTAAAACTCATATTCTTCGACTCTTTCTCCATTCGTCTTCATACGAACAAACATTTCAACTTGGGCATTAAAACACTTTGCATTCATTTCTGTTTGCCTGCATCTTTTAGACCACACATAGTAACTTAAACCGCATATTGAATTAATCTAGATCACTTGATGTTACACGACCAAACCACCTGCACAAAACAAACATTTTAACTTACCTGAGATGAGGCCCGACTGGGATTTCATCTCCCAGCGGATACCTTACCCGTCCCGGTGACCCTACTTGGATTTCATCACCAAGGGGGAAGCCCACTCCGTTCTCTGGCGGAGTCTAAACTCTAGGCGAGGTATATCTTGGCTAAGCGAAACTAGCTAACCACTGGAATCGTGAAGTGAGGGGAGCTTGCTCCTTAGCACCAGGCCACGTACCGAACCTAACACAGACTTCTTGAGCACCATAACAAAACCCGAAACCATCCATAGACTGCTTCTTCTAGGACCTGACTCACAAAACCAACCTTCCACTACACACATTCTAAGGCATAAGCCACTATAATCCTAATAATTTACTTCTAGGGTTTTAGGATCTGCTTGTGTCTTCATCTTTTTAGTTCTTATCTGCCTGTTTGAGCTTGTGAGGACATTCTTTCTTGCCTTGAATGGTTCTGACACGTAGTCAAACCAAGGCTCTTCTTGACCACGCTAGCCATCAATCGCTTTCGCTTACCCCGTCTATAAACAATCATATAATGGAGTTCTACTCGAAGACCGAAAGAATTCCTACTAGACTATCTCCAACCCAGACACCTATCATCCCAAAAGGGGACCAAGATTTTGCAAGATTCTTGGACCTCAATACCGCAGCCCTCCAAAACTATCTCACGAGAAAACCAATGCGGGACCTTTCGGACGACGTGGCGACGACATCAACACCGTTCGCCACCCAACCTTTTACGACTCAACCTTTCACCTCAACCATTAACCCGACCATGGCCAATACGCAAAGTTTGGCCTCCTCGTCTATTTTTAGACCAACCTCCACTGGGGTTTCGTTACCCCCTCAACCACCTACAATTCAACCAAGTTCTACATCATACCAGAACTTGATTGTCTCGACCCCACACACTCTTGCGCCTATATATGTAGGAGTGCCTACCTCGCCCTTTGTCAATGCCGTCACACAACCTCCTTTGGCGGTATCTAGTTAGCCTATGCCTTCTACCTTCATAACCCAACCACCCTTAACCTCTACTTCTGCCCCTGCGACTAGTCATCCGTACGTTGCGCCCTTACTTGTACAACCGACTACGTCGTACGCCTCTTTTAACCTCTTTCAAGCGCCTTACAACCTAGGGGGCGCTCCGTCCACCAATCTGTCAGCAGACGTCATCAAGATGCTGATAGATAAAATGTCCAGTCTCGAAGCTTCTATCTCCAGTTCAAGTAATGTCTCTTCATATGACCAGATTTACAACGAGCCCATCCACCCTTCTGTCCCTATCCGACCATACTCCAACCATTGGGAGCTTCCTAAATTTACTCACTTTCAGAGTAAGGAAGACCCACAACAACATCTAAAGGCATTCAGACATGCCTGTTATCTTATTGCCCACGACGATGCGTTACTTTTACGCACGTTTCCTATGTCCCTTTCTGGCCCTGCCCTTGACTGGTATAGTTCTCTTGCCAGACACTCTATCTTTTCATTCATTCAACTCGCCCAACTATTCGTTGACAATTTCTCAATCAATATCACTAAACAAGTCTCAATCACAGACCTTTACTCCATCAGGCAATTTGACGACGAATCGATAGTCGATTTTGTCGCCCGTTGGAGAAGCTTGATTAATCAGCTCTCCTTCTCCTTGCCTCAACCCGAGCTCATTGAGCTCTTTTCCCAAGCATGTGTCAGTCACATCTCGTCCACCTTGCGGGTTCAAACATTCCACACTTTCGACGAGGCCTTCACCATGGCCCGAAAGCTCGAACTCTGCGCCATTGAAGAAGATAAGGTCAAATTATGTAACACTAACACAAGAACCAATGACCATTCTTCTTCCAGACCTTCCTCTGCCCACTCTCAATCCAAGGGGTTGGCAAACACTGTCATCTTTAGACCATCATCTTCAACAATAACCAACCGATCATCATCTTCAACATTAGACTACATCAATAAACATTTTCAGCATCAATTCACTCCAATTGGGGAGTCATATGCCTCTGTCTTGGATAAACTCGTCAAGCAGGGGGTCCTCAATCTCCCTCCAATCTGACCACATCAATTCGACCCCTCAACACCTATCCCTGCATGGTACAGGGAGAACCACTTTTGCGACTATCACCGTGTCAAAGGCCATGACACGGATCACTGTCAAACTTTCAAAAACATCATCCAAGACATGCTAGACAAGGGGAATCTTATTTTAGATAACCCGAATGCACCACCCAACCAAAACCTTGACATTTTCAAGCAACCCCTTTTTAATCACCCGCCTACTCAAGACAACGTCCAAACCATGATCAATGACCCTCAAGACCATGATATACACACGGTCGACACTATCTTTTCTCTTATCCCTGACCAACCTTTTTCACAGGTGGAAGACCTTTCTTCCCCTATACCTCCTCCACATGGCGAAGAACTTTCTTCTCCCACTTGTCCTCCAGCGACTTCTCCCATATTGGAAGACGCTTTGACCACATCAACACCAGCTGCCTCACCTTCATCCTTATTATCATCCATAGACGATCATACCTTTTCGACTCCTCAACCACACACAGAAGCCATGACTACTCCAGAGCTCTTTCCACTTAAAGAGCCCACACCTTTAATCCCTTCTCCATTGAGAGAAAAACCGTCCACATTTAAATCCAAACCCGCGTAGGCGTCCATCATGCCCAAAGAGACTAAACCTCTTGGTGTTCGCCCCACATCTAATCTCGCCTCGCATAAAGGTGGCCCTCAACCCAAACCAAAGAAGGCTACTAAACCACACCGGAGGCCTCCTCCCCTATCTTTGTCATTACCTTCAATCTTGGGCCCACATCCGTCTACTTTACTCGGAGTGCTTCCCACTCCCATACTTCACAGAGGTAAGTCACCTCCATTATTCTATCAACCCGTCAGATTTATACCTCCTTCAAACCATCGACCAACGCCTCCTTCGCCTCCCAAACCAATGTCACCAACCCTCTCTGCAATAAAACATCTCGACCCGTTAGCAGGTTCATATGCCTTGCTCTTACGGCAATTGTTGCAGTCCTCTCATCTCAATCTCCCGCCTCTTAGACCATATCAATCTCTCGGACCTAAACCACCATGGTTCGATGACACTTACATTTGTGCGTATCATCGCACGCCTGGGCATGACACGGAGCATTGTCATGCCCTCAAGGTCGTCGTTCGCCAATGTTTGGGGAATGACACCTCTGTTCTCGACCACGTTATCAACAAACCTTCAACACCACCCCACTCATCAACTCTCAGATCAAGGCCATCTTGGTTCGACAACTCTAAATTCTGCCACTATCATCACACTCCGGGACATGACACCGAGCGTTGTTGCGCTCTTAAAGCTGTCATTCATCACCACCGGAAAAAGGATTCCTTTCTTATCAAGGATCCTCTTGACCCCCCCTTTGACAAATTATCAACACCGACCCATACCTCTCCAACCTCATCACCTAAATCAGGATCCCCACACCAGACTAGGGTCCCTTCTCTGCCTTTAACCCCTTTATTCGACATCAACACAGTCCATCTGACCACTAAAACTCAATCGACCTTAACTAATCCGTCAAACATTCTCCCTAGCCGCTGGGGGAATTCAACCTTCATCCAAACTTTGATCAATTTTTTAACACAGTCTCGACCACATATCAATCACTCTTTCAACTTAACCTCAACCAGACTAGCAACCAAACATTTAACCCGACCTCAACCAAACATTCGACCCAACCAAAGATCAAATACCAACCAATCAACCCTCGACCAACCATTGACCAATTATCAAATGACCAAATCTCAACCAAACATTTGACCCAACCTTTTTATCAAAACATTCAACCTTTTTCAATCAATCAACAACCATATCAACCAACTTCACATCCACTCATCAATCAACACCTGACCAATCTAGAAAGAGGCAAATGGGGCAAGTTTGCTCCTAATTGACTCGAACCTTATCACGCACAAGTATACACCAGGGACTTATCAGCCCTTGAGCCTCTTAATGCGTTGCATCTACGACCGTTCTACTGCTAGTCGAGTATTCGTCCACTTGACACTTAACTTGAGCTCGTCCCTTGAGCAATCCCCATCCTCTTTAATCCTACTTCCTTTCAACCCTATTCCTCTTAACAATTCCTATAACCCTTTTATGATGTATGGATGCTTTGTCCTAATAAAAGGGAGTCCTTGAACTTCTACAGTCTTGTCCATGACTCAACTTCTATAAAAACAAATCAAGATGTCAAAACATATCCATGGTCACTATATCAATATCAAATTCAAAAAAAAAAAGACTGCTCCCTCGAAGGACAGCTATACTATCATTGCTATAATTAATAGACTGCTCCCTCGAAGGACAGCTATTCAAACGCCCTTATCAAACATTATTAAACAAAAATCTAGACCACTCCCTCAAAGGATGGCTATGACTAATCTGGCAATAAATAGCATTATTTTAGAAGCTTTTCGCATTGATCAGCTTCGCAACCTGACCACCAAGCAAAAGACATCTCTATGTAGGCTTCCCGCATTGATCAATCTGCGCCAAAAAAAAAAAAAAAAGTCATGGACTTGACTTATAGTTGTCTCATGGTCTCCTATAAAAAAGGGCAAAGTTATCTCTGCTCTTAAAACAGGTTACCCTCTTTCCTCCTCCTATCACCTGCTCAAGGGACTTCGAGCTCACTTTAGTGTCTAAGTGATTCGATTACCGCTCTAACATAACTATGGTCAACGACATCACGCATGAATGGGGCTCTTGATTCTCATAACCCCTATCTATGCTTTCTTTTTGGTCCTTGTCAATGAAAGAGCAATATGCTTTTCACTTCTTCTGCACTTTGATCACATTCACCTTCATCACTTGTCAATTGACTTAGCTCAACTCTCTCTTTAAACCACTCCCATTGCCTATTCACCCTAGTTTCTATGGACACCAATACACATGGAAACTACAGACCAGACCCAATTTATGTTAAGCATAAACCAATACTTGCTGAAGCATAAATAGACCTCCATTCATTTTTAGCATACATTCATCATGAATATGGAATATTGCTAGGGATGAAAAACCCATCAACCAATGTTGCAGAATACACCATTTGGAAAAGGCTGCAACATCTTTTTTTCCTCATCATTTCATCATAACCATGACCAATATATCAACTATTTTAACCACCTGTCTACTACTCGGACCCTTTGTCTGAACTACATTGGTCTGAGGCCCTTCCACAGGGGCTATGTAGGCAGCACTCAGATGACACGACCGTCTTCTGGGGTTAGCTCGACCATTCTCGTTTGTTCGTCTCTCTGATGGACAAACCTTCTTGCCTTCTTTTAACCATAATCTTGCCCTTCACCACAACCCATTTTTATCCCTTTGACCCTCCCTCCCTTCTAGGGAGAACTACATCGGCCTGAGGCCCTATCACCAGGGCTATGTAGGTAGCACTCAGTTGACATGGGGTCTTCTGGGGTTAGCTCGGCCACATCCTTTCGTCCATCCATCAACCACCAACCATTGGAGATCATGCCTATCTCCTCCGACCTCGACCACTTCCAAGACGTTGTTGCCTTGGTTATTTTTGCATGTATGCTACCTCATGACTGGTTAGCCAAATTATGCGCAGACCTTTTGGACCCTCACAAGTATAGGATCGCAAACCGGTTGATCCACACTACTTGTGACTTTTTCGTGTTTCTAGGAGCACTTCCTGAGCTCGGGATACCTGGAACACGATGACCATTTGGAGCTTCAGCTTAGATTGAGTAACCCGATCAGCAGACGACTAAATGCTGGGGCCCAGTTACTTCAATTTTGGCACTCCTCGACCCTTGACCTGCGACACTTTGACCTAACCACCTCGTGTAGTGGTATGCACGCAATCACGACCTTTGCAGCGTTCACCCTCACCCCTTTTTCATCCACTCTTTGTCAAATCAGCACCTGATTCCCAGTTCCCTTCCCTCGACTCCTGCTTTGAGGGGGAATACATTATCCTTACTCGGGGCATTTCGCTTCCTATTTTTGTCTTGCAGTTCATTCGAACAACCAACAAGACGAAATCAACCTTATCCCTCACCTGGGGCAATCACTCCTATTTTTGTCTTGCAGTTCGTCCAGAACAACCAATAAGACAAAAAGGGGCAAATGTAGAGACCGAAATCGTGTCGACTCCCCTGGTCATTCCCTGTCTTATTCTTCTTCGCCTATTTAACCCTTGTCGATCACTTGTTCCACCAACCTTGACCCTGGCAGCATGTAAAAATGAGCACAGAGCTAAAGCTAGACTCTATCTCCATTGTGCATCTGCCGACGACGGTCTTTTCCCGGCTGATGTCGCCGACGTCGGTCACTTATCAGCCGACGTCGACAATCCTGCCGACGTCGGTCATCTTGCCGTTATCCGTTACCAATTATCATTCGGTTTCCCGAAACGGTTGACAAACCATTTCGAGAACCGTCCCTTGCCTTCATCAGCGTCTGCCAACCATTCGAAAGGCTGATCAATCGAAACCCGAGCAATCATTCGATCGACCTGCGAACTCCGACATCCACAGACTCTGGCAATCAACACTCTCAGCATCAACCAACTCTGGCATCAACCAATCTACATTCATTTCATTCCGACACTGCACAGACAACTTCAACTATGGCTTTCATCACGTCTTCTGGCAGGTAAGTATTTATTTTGTTTGTTTTATTTCTTCTTGGTTATTCTTTATTTATTAGTTCTGTCATCCCAATTCTTCAAACCACAGACCCAGCATCTCTCGTTTACATCCCTGCCTCTGTCCAGACCCTGTCTCGACTCTATCCAAAACCCGACCTTACCTTGCCCAGACCCTGTCCCGACTCTCTCAGACTTTGTCTTTTATCAGACCCTATCCCGACTCTGCCCAGAACCTGTCCCGACTCTCTCAGACCCTCTCCCAAAGCCTTCTGTAACTTGTCCAGAACTTGCCCCTACCGACGCCGGTCGCTACCCCGACCGATGACGGCACTTCAACCGACGTCGGCACCTTCCCTAACCGATGCTGGCACCACAGAGACCGACGCCGGTGACTGTGTAGAACAGTGCTGCATATCAGGTACGCATCTTTATTTTCTGTCATTTATTTCTGTCATTATTATCTACTTTCATCCAATATTCTGCTTTTTTATCAGTGGGTTGATATCCTTCTAGGAAGTCTTCGAACTTCTGGGATCGGGCGTTCGCCTGACAGCCCACCATATCTTTTGACTAACATTTTTCCGTGTTTTAGCCTTTTCTTCACAGGTGTCATTCCTCCACAGCCAAAGAGGAGAATCTTCCAACGTCTGATTTCGGTGCGCATGACTTTATCAGGTACTTCTAGCCTTGACCATTTCTTTTAGTTTCTTATTTCTTCTTTGAATGTAGAAAGCAATTTTGCATAGAAACAACCTGCTTGGAAAGTCTAAGCTTCGTTGCGACCATTTGACTATCCTCAAGATCATCTTCTCTCGCCTTCTTCAGTACCATGTCTGTCTTAACCCCAAGAAATACGTCTTTGGGGTCCTCTCCGAAAAGCTCTTGGGATTCATTGTCTCTCTTCGTGGCATCGAGATAGATCCCACCAAAATTTGCGCTATCCTCGAAATGCCACCTCCAACTAATCTCAAGCAACTTCGCAGTCTACAAGGGAAGCTCCAATCCATCTGCCGCTTCATTTTGTAGCTTTTTGACCGCTGCCAACCCTTTCATCACCTCCTCAAGAAAGACGTCTCCTTTAAATGGGATAAAGATTGCCAAGAGGCTTTTAAAGCCCTCAAATGCTATTTGGTTTTGCCACCAGTCCTTATTCCACCAAAAGATGACCAGCCCTTCTACCTCTACATCTCAGCAACCAATCATTCATTAGGTGCCATGATCGTGCATCGAGACGAGCAACACCGTGAGCAAGCAGTCTACTACATAAGCTGAACACTTGTCAACTATGAAACTCGATATACTCATACTGAGAAACTCTGTTTGGTATTAGTCTTTTCCACTACCAAGCTCCATCACTATCTTCTCAATCACAAAACCTTTGTCATCACCCACACTGATCCTCTTAAATACATGCATTCCAAGCCATATCAAAACCAACGTATGGCTCGTTGGCTCATGATTCTTGCCAAGTTTGACTTAGAATTTGTCTAGCAAAAATCTATAAAGGGGCAAACAATCACTGACCAACTAGCGGATGCCCCTCTTCCTGACAATCAACCTTCTTAGTGCAAGTTTCTCGATGAATCTATCGCCACTCTCTCAATTGATGACACATTCTACCAAATGACGATGTTCTTCGACGGCTCTAAATGTCAACTCGGTGGGGGTGCGGGGGTCATCCTCATCCCACATGAAGGTGAGCCCATGCCCCTGTCTTTCAAACTCGACTTTGAATGTACCAATAATATGGCCAAATACGAAGCCTTAATTTTGGGACTTTAAACTGCCCTTTCTTTAAACATCAAGACCATCAACATCTTCAGTGACTCACAACTTGTCGTCAATCAAATCAATGGTTCATATCTTTGTAAAAATGAAATTTTACAAAGGTACAAGCACCATGTTGACACTCTTCTAGCATCTTTCGACCATCACTTATTGCAGACTGTCCCTCGATCTACGAATAAGTTTGCTGACACCATGGCTTCCCTCGCCTCGCATATTCCTTCTTCATCATCATCCTCATCAAGAATTTATGTCATGGTACATCGTGTGCCATTGCCTTCATACATTTCCACTGACATCAACCTCATCCACACCATAGACTCTAGTTCACAAGATGTATGGTATAAACAACTTGAAGACTACTTGGCTCATTCTATCATTCCTCCCAACCTCTCTAGTAATGCACGACAAGATTTTATCAAGCGCACCGCTCGCTATACCATGCTAGGGGGCCTTCTCTATAAAAGAGGTTTTGACGGCCTTCTTCTTTGCTATTTAAACTCCACTGAAGCCTCTCATACTGTTAAACAAGCCCATGACAGGATTTGTGGTGGACACTTCAGTGGTAACTCGGTTGCCAAGCGCATCCTTCGCCTGGGTTATTATTGGCCCACTCTTCATCAAGACTGTAGTGATTATGTTTGGTGTTGCATCAAGTGTCAACAGCATGCTAACTTGCTTCATCTCCCTAGCCACGCCTTACAAGTTGCTCAAGATTTTTGGCCTTTTTCATAATGGGGCTTAGATCTCATCGGCGAGATTAACCCTCATTCGTCTCTTCATCATCAGTCCATCATCACTGCCACCGAGTATTTCACTAAATGGGTGGAAGCTATTCCTCTCATCTCCATAAAAGCTGACAAGATTGTCGACTTCATCAACACCCACATCATATGTCACTTCAGTGTACCTCACAAAATCATCACCAATAATGGAAAGTCTTTTAAAAACAAAATTGTCTAGAAACTTTGTGACTCCTTTGGCATTAAACTCATCTTTTCTTCGCCTTACTACCCACAAGCAAATGGGCAGGCCGAGGCTTCTAACAAAATCTTAACTAAAATTCTCATGAAGGTGGTCAATGACACTAGAAGGGATTGGCATGTTCACATACCCTTCGCTTTGTGGGCCTATCGCACTAGCATCTGAACCTCTACAGGTGCTACCCCTTTCTCTCTAGTGTATGGAATAGAGGCTATTTTACCTCTCAAAGTACAGATCCCATCTCTTCACATTTCTCTCCATGACATTCTTTCTAATGATGACTTTCATCAAGATCGATTAGCTCAACTTGAGTTACTCGATGAACGTCGTCTTGCTACCCTCAACCATCTCCATGTCTATCAAAATCGCATCAAACGAGCCTATAACAAAACTCTGAGAGAAAGAGATTTCAATATCGGAGACCTCATCCTCAAAGAGAATCAACATGTAACCAATATGGAACAGAGTAAATGAGGCAAATTTGCTCCTAATTGGCTCAGACTTTATATCATCACGCATAAGTATGGATCAGGGACTTATCATCTGTCTTCTCTTGAAGGCCGACCAGAACCTGAGCCCCTTAATGCTTTGCATCTGTGACCATTCTACTATTAGTCGAGTACTCATCCACTTGACATTTAACTTGACCTCGTCCCTTGAGCAATCCTTGTCTTTTTAATCCTTAATCCTTTCCCCCCTTTTTCCCTTAACAAAATCCTCTATAACCCTTTTATAAAGTATGGATGCTTTGTCCTCATAAAAGGGAGCCCTTGACCTTCTATAAGTCTTGTCCATAACTCAACATTCTGTCAAAACTAAATCAAGATGTCAAAATATCCAAGGTCACAAAACCAAATCAAAAAGTAGACTGCTCCCTTGAAGGACAACTGTACTATCATTGCTGTAGCTAATAGACTGCTCCCTCGAAGGATAGCTATTCAAAAGCCCTTAAATCTATAAAGCAAAATATAGACCACTCCCTCAAAGGATGGCTATGACTAAATCTTGTTACAAATAGCACTTTCTTAGAAGCTTCTTACATCGATCAGCTTCACAAATGACCACAAAACAAGATGACATCTCTATGTGGACTTCCCGCATTGATCAGTCCGCTCTAAAAAAAAATGGGTCATGGACTTAACTTGTAGTTGTCTCAGGGTCTCCTATAAAAAGGGGCAAAGTTATCCCTACTCTAAAAATGGGTTACCCTCTCCTCCTATCCCATTACCTACTCAAGGGACTTCGAGCTCACTTTAATGTCGAAGTGATTCGATTACCGCTCTAACACAACTCATGGTCAATGATGCAAATGCATAAATGGGGCTCTTGGTTCTAACAACCCCTATTTATGCTGTCATTTTGGTCCTTGTCAATAAAAGGGCACTTATGCCTTTTACTTTCTACCTACACTTTGGTCACATTCAACCACATCATTTGTCAAAACAATTCAATCTGACTCTTTTCAAACCACTTATATAACCTAATCATTCTGGTTTCCATAGACATCAACACACATGGAAACTATCAACCACACATTTTATGTCAAGCATAAACCATTACTTGTTGAAGCATAAATTGACTTGCAATTCATTTTTAGCATTCATCCACCATGAATATGGATAGTTGCTAAGGGATGAAAAACCCTGACCAATGTTACAGAATACACCATTTGGAAAAGGCTGTAGCATCATCTTCACCTCGTCATTTCAAGCATGTACCCTTGGACATATGGGAAGTGCTATATCATTATCATGACCAAAATCAACCACTTCGATCTTTTTCCTCCCTCTTGGGAGAAATACATTGGCCTGAGGCCCTAACAACAGGGGCTAGTAGGTAGCACTCAGTTGGCATGGGGTCTTCTGGGGTTAGCTCGGCCATTCCTTCATCACATTTATTCCATCATGTTCTTTCATCACCTGCCAATCATATCACAAATAATCACATATTTTCATAATCATTAACATTAATCATTTTCATCCATATCATTAATCATTAATCCTAATCATACATCCATCATCATATAAACACAATAATATCAGCATCATAATCCTAAACATCAAATCAAAACATGTATCAAATCAAAATAACATATAAACGCATCCATAACATTTTTCATAACACATCAATGATCAAAATCACATCATATATATAACCATGTTTTATACAATCACACAATCTGTGCCTCTATCTCTCTCTCATACATCTCGCATCAACGGCTCACAGGCTGGTATATACATAAATATCATAATCTACCCTCAAGGCTGTGGCTGTGGTGGTGGTGGCGGTGGCCAAGAAGATGTTGTATCCTCTCCCCCCTTTGATCTGTGTCATCTGCGAGACCCAGAAGCCATCACTCAAGACATAGATCTCTATCGACTCTGCTCTGCCCTCATCTCAGAGTATCATTGTATCTGAGGGAACCCCCTGATGGCCCTCTCATAATACGCGATCTCATCCAGTGCATCATTGTATCTAACTAGAGATACAGTCTACGGTGGACCCATCAGACTTGCTGCCATGCCCTGCACTGAACCCTATAGCTGTGAAAACTCTGGCTACACTGACACTGACTATGTGGGCTACTGAACTAGCTGCTGAAGTGGATACTGCATCAAGCCCTATCCTCTCAAGCCCTATCCTGCCGATGCCTATGCCTGGGCTGTGGCCAACTGACTCTATAAAATAGTGACCTGCCCTATCAAAGCAGCCACTCAACTTGTCAACCCTACCATCTCCTCCTATACACCTATGACTTAGCTCTCCAAAATGGTCACTCATCCTCGTGCTGCATCCCTCTCCTAGATGGCAGCATCTCTCTCCTGTCTAACAGTGTCCCTCTCCTGCCTCGCAATATCTCTATCCCTGACCACTACCTGTAGATCAAGCTATGGTCTCACTTGCACCCCTGTATACTGACCTTCCCACCATGTCGAGTAGGCCTCTGTACATCCCGGGTTGGCTATCTCGAGGCCTACTAGTATCTCCTCAAAATCTAGCCCCTTTATCTCCTCTAGTAGTGGGAGCAGTGCCTCTATATCATCCTGCCTGTACTACAGAAATGCAAGAGGTACATCCTGTAGTAGCTCGTAATGGCACCACACTCTCTCTGTTGGGATCCTCTCAAGCTCACCAACTCGCCTACCTCTAACCCATTACATGCTCTGAGTCTCGACCATCTACTTGCCCCAGTCTCTAAACAATGGATATACCAAGTATGGTCTCTAGATGATATCTGATGGAATCAGGGCCTCCAACACCCCTCTGTAGTGGTCAATATCTCTGACCACTCTATCCACCTGCATTTGCACCATCACCTCACACCACTACCTGAATCCAACCCTGAAGCTAGCCTGAATCACCACTGGGAGGCCGAGAGGTCATGTGACCATGATGTGCTCATAAGCCCAACAATGTAGAAGGTGGCTGATGCACAAGTTATACCGCCACTACCAGCTAATGCCCCACAGCTCTCTATACACTTGGGCCAAAAAGACTGGTGCCTAGGCAAACACTATCTGTTGCTCAATCATATCTGTCAAAACTCTGGTCATAGTGACTAGAAACCTGCCTCCCTCTGCATTTGGCAGCACGTAAACTGTGATGCCTATCATCATCAGGATCGCCAGCTGATGTGCATCCTCATCCACAGCGTAAAGGGGCTCATACACAAAATTGGTTGAGTGATAACTCGCCTCAGCTGCATGCTCTCCAAACAATGTAACCATATGAATATCATGCACCTCTCTTGAGCATGCATATAAGTTTGCTTCATGTACCAGCAGCTGCAAAATCCAGTATACATCCTCCACTATGACCGTCATCTCTCCAGTGGGCAGGTGGAAAGTGTTGGTGGAATGATCCCACCACTTGATCAACACCACCATCAAGCTCACATCTCGTGCCACTCTGCAGTAGCATCGCAGCCCACCTAGTCCCACTGTGCTCATCTGCACCCACTCCTCTCCTATGATGTCCCGACACATTTGCGTCAGTAATGTCGGCAGTCAATCTCACAGCATCAGAGTCTACCTCACCTGCATCCACCCAAGTCAATCTCATGTTAAAAATTTCCCTCCTCTTTCTATTTTGACCAACCTATTTGACCATCTACGCCTGACCCGATCCCTGAGAAGCCCTTGGCATAGCTTCAACCCCTCGACTTGACCATTTTTCATCCCTCTTTTGATCAGGCATCCACTGACATCGGTTAGCATTCTGGTGATGGCACTCACCTAACTGACATTGGTCACTTAGTAATCGACGTCGGTAGGTTAGTGACTGACGCCAGTCGCTGGTCAGCTGATGTCGGTGAACACGCTGACGTCAGCGACTGGTTTAGCGCTAGGGCCAAATGGGGCAAGCCCTAAATTTAGGGCTTCCCCATTTCTCCCCCCAACACCTCCCAAAACCCTCTCAATACCTCCTAACCTATTCTAGATCCCTTCCCCACCCTCCTAGCTACCCTCCCCCCTCAATGTCTACCTAAATTAACAAAAATTTCAAAAAACAAATCAAAACAAAAATCTAACCAAATAGGGCTTAGAGACCCTCCTACCTCATCTCAGCATTGCCGCGCGTGGTGGCACAATGGGTGCCGCTAGTGGTGGACCTCCAGTGGGTCCTCTACTGCCCTCTGCCATCACTTCTGCGTCAAGCTCCTCCTAGACCACAAACGTCTCTGCAGCCTCCAATCTCTCTCCATGCATCTCTCTCTCTCCACCAATGTTTCTCTGACACCTCACACTGATCCTCAGTCAACTTAGTGTCACTTTCACTCACTTGGATCTAGAGCTCTTTTCTCTCAGTCAACCAAATCACAAATGACTTTTGGTCAGCCACCAATCCAATTTTGTCAGATTTGGTAGGTTGCCGATGTTGGCATAATCATGCCCTAGTCTACTGACATTGGTCGATATCCTACCGATGTCAGTCCCTTTATGTCTCTGATGTCAATTTTATCACCAATGTCGGCAACATTCAAACCTCCTTTTTTCATCACATTGCCCCAAAATCATGTCCCCAATCAGTCAGCCCTCTAGTACACATCATTGTGGCCCCCTGGGGCACACTTGAGATCACTTTTGCCTCCATCCATCGACCACCAGACCTTAGAGATCATGACCATCTCCTCTAACCGTGACTACTTCCAAAGCGATTTTGCCTTGGTTGTTTTTGCATGTATGCTACCTCATGATTGGTTAACAAAATTGTGCACATAATTTTAACCTTCACAAGTATAGGATTGCAAGCCGGTTGATCCCCACTACTTGTGACATTTTTGTGTTTTTAGGAGCACTTCCTGAGCCTGAGATACCTAGAACACGATGACCATTGGAGCTTTAGCTTAGATTAAATAACCTAATCAGCAGACGACTAAATGTTGGGGCCCAGTTATTTCAATTTTGGCACTCCTCGACCCTCGACCTGCGATAATTTGACCTGACCATCCTCGTGAAGTGGTGTATGCGCAATCACAACTTTTGCAGCATTCTCACTCTATCTTCACCCCTTTTTCATCCAATCTTTGTCAAATCAGCACCTGATTCTAGGTTCCCTTCTCTCGACTCCTACTTTGAGGGGGAATACCTCATCCATAATCGGGGCAACCAACCCTCCTATTTTTGTCTTGCAATTCACTTGAACAACCAACAAGACGAAATCAACCTTATCCCATACCTGAGGTAACCGACTCCTATTTTTGTCTTGCAGTTCATCTAGAGCAACTAACAAAACAAAAAGGGGCAAATGTAGACACCGAAATCGTGTCTAACTCTTGGTCATCCTCCCCCTTGGTCCATTCCTATCCCATTCCTAAAACATGCACTTACTAATTTAAAAATAATAATTTATTATCAATATCCTCCCCTTTAACACCTCGTTTGACACCTCACCTTAGACTATTTCCCACCTTATGACTCACCCAAGACCTATTCTTACTTCTCTCTAACCGCCTAACCAACTCTCATGCGTATTTAGCCCAACCTTTGACATTCTCCAACGGATAGTGCACTTGGCGGATGGAGAATGGGCTTGGTGGCTCTTTTACCCATTCTCCACCCGTCGACGTCGATCAAATGTCGGCCGATGCCAACAAAATTGCCAACGTCGATTATACTTAAACCAATTTTCTAAACCTTTGATGGATCTAATCAAAAATTAGTTAATCTCTGGAGCTAATCACGAATCTTGAATCTTCTTCTTGCGAAACAAAGTTTTCATGCTTTTGCTTTTTAGTGTTCTGGCTTCTTGGTGTTCTTGCAGGGATCAGCATTCTTGATAGCATTTTCTAGGCATTGAGGTCTTGCATCAGACATTCTACATAGGGATTACATGATATCTCCATCACCAGCGACAACTAAAACATAGCTTCTGCACCTTTGCCAACTCGTATCATAGCTAAGTATTTGTACTATTTTCATTTTAGTGTCATTTCAAATATATTAGCATTCTGTCTACCATCTATTCCAAGCATCCTTGACCCAACCTTCCATGTTCTTCTTGGAGAGGCTGAAAAGCCTTCTCTCACCCCTTATTCCCTTTTCTTTGCCTCTGACACCCCTTTAGTCTCTCTTTAGACAACACCCTCTGTTCAATCAACTCAGCACAAGCTATCAGAGACCTACAGACCATCTTGAGATAAATCTAATCAACCTGACTAAATTACTTCACAGAAAGGCTGAAAGGCCTCTTTCCTGCCCCTTACCCCTTTTCCTGACAACATACCCTTTGCCTTAGTTCTTATTAAAGATTAAATCTATTGTTTTACCATCCCAAACAAACTCCCTGACTCATAGACAAGACCACAGTCCATCTTGCAGACCAAAAACTAGACCTGTAACCTGTCCCTGGCCATTACCCTGACTGACCTCATCCACTTCCCCTACCAACGTCGGCAGTATAACCATCGTCAGCGACCTTCTTGACCGACGTCGGCAATATCATCGACATCAGTGACTGTGCTAAGCAGATTGTAGCTTATCAGGTACACATTTGCTTTCAGTTCTTTCTTTTTAGTCTTTTATTATTTTTCTTTTCTGTCTCTGTCATATTCTATTTTAACAGTGGATTGTCATCCTCCAAGAAGCCTTAGTGCTTCTAGGACCAAGCTTTTGCTTGGCAATCCACCCTCTTATCAACTAACATTTTTCGTGTTTTAGTGTCTGTCTCTTTCAGGTGTCATCCTCCACAACCAAAGAGGAGTTCTCACAACGTCTAGATTACGGTGCGCAGACTACATCCAGGTACATACAAGCCTTGACCATTTCTTTAAGTTTCTCATTTTCTCTCTTTGAATGTGAAAGCAAAAAATTAGCATGGAAACACAACCTATCCTAAGAGTATTACATGCTCTATTTTTATCATCTAGAAGTTGATTTTAAAAATTTCAACTTCAATCATCTTTTTCCTTACAGATCTCAACTCTGATTCAATGTATTCTAACATCAATCCTTGTAAACTTTATTTGAAATTATTATAATCCTCTTGAATAATATTATCAAATTTTATCCTACTTATTAACTTTCTTGTATCATCCTTAGCATTTTACAATTTCAAGTTATTCAAGTTTTACATGATGAGGGTCTCATGTTCTTGGAATTTGGGGATTAATGCCCCAATAGCTATTACCCATTATTTAGCCTCTTCTATTCAAATGAATACCATGTTGAGTGCATTATATGCCTCTAATGGTGCCATTATATTTAGGTGGATATAGGCCTTATTAGTTGTGTAAAGAATTAACAACTTTAATTTATTCTTATCTGCCTTCAAATAATTAAATAATTTATGGGTTTGGTCAATGTGAGGGGCTATTTCAACCTACATAAACTCTAATGCCTCAATTGAATTTTAGAATTTTTATACTGCCTCTTGTACCTCAACTTTTATACCTACTGGGATATGCACTATCTTTAATATTCTTTTAATTGTTCCAATTCTATCTCTAGTTCTTTTCTTGATAGCTTTATGCCTTCATGTATTACGACCATGGTATATTTATATTATTCATCTAAAGACCTAAAATATTCATTATAGGGGGATTGGCCCACCTATATATTTTGTCTCTTATACAATTAAAATACTTATTTCCTTTCTTCAATAATAATTTCCCTACCAACTTCATCCTTTGACTTCCTCTTTCTGACTCTCTAAATGCTCTCAGATGGCTTGTCAAACAAAGTTGTGATGGATGGGAACTTTATTATCTTGAAGCTAGGAATTTGAGTAGTCTTATCTCTTAGATCAATGGCCCATGGAATAATTATCATTTGGTTAAGGTCTATCTCCTATGTGGTTTTAACCATAGCCTCTTCAAAATCCTATGTTGATTATTGTTTCTTTTTTGCCTTGAGGATTGTGTCAATCAGGGAAGGCCAAATTCTTTTAGACCAATCCAAACCTTGATATTAGGGGAATGGATGGACCATGATAACCATATTTTCCTTCTTCCCCTTTCTTGAGTTTTGAAAATGGTTTCTTGGGATGAAGGGGTGGATGAGATGGGTAAAGTGATCTAGTTGAATGAAACATACAGTTGGGGAGTGGCCATGGATATTTCAATTTTCATGACTACCCTTTTCCTCTTCAATGATCTGACTATGGTAGTGCTAGAGGGAATACTAGAAGTGGCCATGATGGAAGTGGATGGTATGGTGGTGGAGGAATGATCAATAATGGTGGAATATGAATCAATAGTGGAAGAGTCATTCTCAAATTTTGGAGTGAGTAGAGGGATATGTAAAAGAAAGGAGGAGGTTAATGGATCATCAGGGGTAGAAGTGACAACTTCCACTCTGGAAGTCTTCAACACAAATGAAATTGATAATAAACCAGAAATAGGAATAGATGAAGAAATTAAGGAAGTGGTCTCTAAAGGTAAATCCTTTTTACCTGTTATGTACTCTATTTTTGGTGTTTTCCCTTCATCGATCATGAGGCTCAGTTCCTTGGCTCTTTCAAACTTAGCTTCTTCATCAAGTTCTTCTACTTCATCCTCTTTTACTTATTGGGGCATTTTAGGTAGGCTTTATGATTTCTCAATTATTATACTACCTATAAGGGGAATCCTTAGCTTATTCTTGTAGTAAATAGTATTCCTAGGTTGTAAGGAGGAGCCTTGTTAAGCTAAGGTAGTTGCTTCATCCATGGATACCCCTAAAGATGTAGATTCTTATACTTGGGTTGTAATTGTAGGCATTTGTATTTCACTTGTAGATGGGTGCTCTTATCCTTGTTCTTTCTCATTAGAGGACTCTAGATTAATGGTATCTCTTGGAGCTCCCATAGGATTAGTCTCACTCACTCCTAGTTACTTATGGATAGCCCTTAATTTAAAAGGAAGTTACTGTGAAGGCTCTCCTTGTTCCTTAGTTTTCTCTAGAGGGTGGTTGTTCCAAAAATTTAAATATTTCCATCCTATAAAGAGTGGTAATCTACTATGTAATACCTTCACTATAATTGAAGGTTCTTTTTGAATAACCTTTAAATGATCCTCCTTCAAGTGTTTAATTATTTCCCTTTCCAAGACATTGTCATCATTCTCTGCATTCATGAATAAAACATCATAGTCATAATGAACATGTTGGTAGGGGATACCAAGGCCCTGAATATGTCTTTGTATGTGGCCATGAGGATACTAGTCCCTATGTGGTACTATGGGTAAGTGATAATTATTTATTTTATTTCCCATATCTCAAAAGTGTTTCTTCATTATGTAGCACATCTTGCCAATGACCATATGGTGCCCATAAAATGTGTTTTCCTTGTTTTTGGTCATGTCCTCTTCAATGTTCCACCAGAGCTGGAAAGAAATTTCTTCCTCTACCAATTTGTCAAGTATATATTTTTGGAGGCTTAGGGGATGGACCTTATGTTCAAAAATCATGATCACCATGTATTCAAGATAAAAAAAATAGTCACCCCTTCCAGATAGTGTTTTCACTATGCTTTCTCTGACTCTAGGCATTGGAGACCCATGGATTGCTTGCCATACTTAAGGATAAACATTCTCAACTATCATAACCATGTTCTTTGTATATGCATAAATTTGTAAAAATTATAAATAATCACAAATGTGATTCTTGACATAGTCGGTAGATATGAATTTATAGACCATTCCCATCATACTGTCTAGTAGATATGACATAATTTAGAAGTGGCCTATTGGAGTGGGTCACTTATTCTTTTATATGACATGTTCTCTCATCTGGTAACTAATGACCTCTCCTAAAGCAAAAGTGGCATCACTATTCATCATCATATGTAATAATAACACCCAGTTCATATTGAGGAAATGGATATTGGGCATTCATAGAGACTATCAAGTAGTGCCATCCCAATCCACACTTTCATCCTAAATGTTTTTATAAGGGTGGGATTATTAACTTTATATGTCATGGTTTATCTAGGGAGAAGCCATGAGATTAACACCTTATCCATTAAATTCTCTGAGTTCCACAAAACTAGCCTATGTTTGTCAAAATATGCATTTAGAATTGGTAATGATAAATACCTATGAAATTCAGCTCTGAAGATGCATGTTAAAACTATTTGGTTATCCATATCATGTAGAAAATTATCCTACATAATCTTTCCTATGAATAATAAATCTCAAAGGAGGTCAATGCAGGGCATCACCTTGGACTTAGCTATCACTAAATGTAGTGCTTGTCTCTTAAGGGAAAGTAAGTCTATAATGAATAATAATTTTGTGGAAGATATATTTCCATCCAATGAAAATACATTGATAGAATTGATAACATCCTATAATTTAGAGTAGTTCCTGTACGTGTTGTCAAAGATGGTGGCTTCATAGATAGTGTCCGTGAATTCAATTGAGTCCTTGATAGAAAATGGTGATGGCATAAGTGCTCCCCTAAAAGCCTTGGATGAATATGTCATTGAAATTTTGTGTAGTTTTTGTAGTTTATTTACATGTTCTATGAAAATTCTATTTGTTTATTTCTTGTTTGCTTGAAATAATATCTTGGGTAGTTAGGGTTTTTCCTACGTAGGATAGTATTCTAGTTGAATTCATTTGAGAAATGAATACATCAATGGTTTCACATCATGTATATAGCCTATAGCATTTAATTCTAGTTTTTGCATTATAGCTACTCAATGTCTATATGTTTTATACTTTCTACATAGTTTAAATCTTGTTAGTTTGTTTGTCGAGTATCCTCAGCAAGTTTTGGGAAGTATTTTTCTTTATTAACTAAGTATAGTAGGCTTTTAGTATTTGGGAATCAGGAGTCAAGTTTTTTTTTAGGACCAAGATTTTAAAAATATGAAAACAAATATTTCAAACACAAATCCCAAAAAAAAACCCCAAAGACCAAAATTTGTCAGACAAAATGTTTGAATAAAGTGCTTGATACAAAAATTCCAAGGAGAAAATATCTAAAGACCAAAATTTGATGATGATTATTTTAGATAATTTGTCTAATATAGAAAACCTAAAGACCAAATTAGTTTAGTACAAATATATTGAATAAATGTTTGATATAAAAAGATGTTAAACAAAATGTCTAATGCAAAAACTCCAAAAAGTCTGATACAAAAATGCCAATGAACAAATTTTGAATAAGCTTTCAAACACAAAGTCTGATACAAAAAAACCAAAGACCAAAATCCATTGGAAAAAATGTCCAAACAAAATTCCCAAACAAAAATCCTAGAGACCAAGACCCAAATAAGTTTCTCCAAATAAACTAAGTCCTGGAAAACCTGCATAGCTCAAAAAAATATCCTAAAAGGCATTAATAAAGTTAGTTCATAAAAATGTATAATACCATGATTGATTATTTTAAGTATAAATATTAAGGATCAATCCATTTAAAATTTTCAAAAATACATAGAATAAAGGATAAACACCCAAAACTAAATTTTTAAAAGTGGGTCCCCATTTATAGATTAAGAAAATGGGGATGCTGGGTATAACAAATGATAACTTATACGGGGAATACTCCTAAGTATTTGAGAACCCAAAAATTTATTTAGTAATTTCAAATCAAACATGAACTATGCCATATAAAAATATTAAAATCATAGATATGAAAGAGACTCATATGTAAAATCATACAACATACTTGCCTTCTCATCCATGGACTTGTGTGAGCTAAAAGTGAAGTTCATTTAACCCTTGTTATAATGATTTTTTCAAAGGCTTGATGAAGATATAGGTTTTATTCTAGTTTCTCTTAAATCTCATTAAATCAAGGGAAGCTTAGGCATTACTCTATTATCAACCAAGAATCCATATGCCCGACAGAGATACCTTGGGTTCCTTCTCTCTTCTTCCTTTATTTTCTTAATCATGATGCTTGATAAATTGGCATTATTTCATCATGTGAGCCTTTTGATTTTCTTTATGTATTCTATTGGATTTATTGATTACTCTTTTGAACTCATTAGTTCTTTTATTTTTTGATTTCTCTTTTATTTGAATGGAAAGAGGAGAGTTAAAACCCCTATGAGATGGTATGGTTATAAAACAAATTATTTACTAGAATATCCATGCCAGCTACATCTGCACCAATAATTTATCATCTTCAACAAGTATTAATATAATAAATGTGTTTGGTCCAATGGAATAAGAAAACTATATAAATTCATATGAAGTACATGAGAACAACTTTCACATACCTAGTAGAAATATTTAATTTTGACATAGTCTAGAATGATGTGTGATTACATACCTACATCCTGAAGACCCTAAACATAGAAACATACCCAATTTGTGAATAGGTCTTAAGTTATGAATCTCTTTATAATTTTCCCTTTTTTTAATATTTTTATTTAAGCATAAATTAAGGGGCTCAATTGGTGGAATTATCTTGGTTATATTAGAATAAAACAATTCATATTGTCATAGGAAACAATAAAACAACTAATCTAGAAATCATTAAAACTAAACCTAAAAAACAAGAAACTATATTAGGAAAGCAATAAACTAATCTAGAAATTAGGAAATATAATCTAATAAATCAATAAACTAACATAATCTTACTTCTATGAGTTTCTTCATCAATTAAGGGTGACTTTAAATGGTATAGCCTTGAAGTAATGCTTCAGAAACTATCCATTGACTCAATATGTGAGTTCATTACCATGCATATCCTTTAGACAAAATGCATTATTGCCCAAGATCTATGAAATATGATATGGTCCAATCGATAGTGGGGAGAATTTTTTAAGTTGTCCTTTATTTTCATGGGCTTTATCTCAAAGAAACACAAGATCTAAGATCCTAAATGCTTTGACCTTTGCTCTTTTATCAAACTATCTCTTGACTACATCCTAATTTTGATGAAAATCCATAGGGCCTCAGTCCTTGAATCTTCCATTTCTATTATGTCCAATAGTCAATATTTTACTTTATCTTTAGGTTCTATGTATTCCTACATGATTTGATAAGTTGGTGATTTTATCATGATTGGGAATACTGGCTTGCATCCATACACTAACAGATAGGTTGAAGCTTTAAGGGCATGCTCGTATGTTGTTTAGTCTTCCCAAAGGGCATACTTTAGTAGATTTTTCTAGTCTCTATACTTGTCCCCAATTGATTTATTAATTTGTATCTACCAGGTTCTTCTTTGTTGATTCATCTAATCCATTTCCCTAAGGGTAATGGTTATAAGATGACCTAATAGTGATTTGGTTTTCATGAGCCCATTTAGTGAATTTAGTTGATATAAATGATGGCCCATTATCAAAAACTAGAGAAATGGGGGTGCCAAATCTAGTGGTGATGTTTTCCTCTAAGAAGTGAATCACATCTTGTGCTCTAGAATTTTTTTTTTACATGGCCTTAGTCCATCTAGTATAGTAGTCTATGTTAGTGAGTATAAACTTATGACCTACTAATGAATTTGGGTTAATGATACCAATAAAGTCTAGACCCCATTGGGATAATGGCCTTCCTTCAACAACAAGTTTTAAGGGAATTTTTGCATGTAATTCTCTCTTTGTTAAGAATTTTCATCCATGGCATATCCTTACATGAACATGAGCATCCTTGAAAACTATTGGCTAGTAGTAGCCCATTCTTAAGATCTTGTGGGCTATAGTATTTCCAAATGGATGACTAATTCCTATCCTCTAATGCAAGTTTTCTAAAATCTCTTCGGATTCTTATGTAGATATACATCTAAGGTAGATGCCTTCATAGTTTATTTTATAGAGAACTCCTTTCTTGATCATGTAATGAGAAAATTTAAGCCTCAAAACTATCCTTCATTTTCTATTGAGTTCTGGGGAACAAGTACCTATGAGTAAATATTATATTATGTTAGTATGCCATTTTATTTTAGATACATTAGCTTCACATACCTCTTCAACAGTGATACATGAGTTAGGTTTAGTCATGAGTTGAATAATGCTTTGACCCTGGATGATATTAACAATCTTGATTTCTATGTTGAACTCCTAAAATTTTCCGTCCACTTATTTATGCATTCTCCTAATTCATTTTGTGATAAGTTGAGCTTGATAATAAAGTCAGGCACACTGGAAATAGTTTTATTCCTCAACATGTAGTGAGAAAATTTCATTACTACTTTGACAAGAGCAAAAATCTAATTATTAATCATGGAGTACCTGAGTTCTACATCCTTCAAATTTGTGCTCATAAATGAAATTATATGCTTAGTCTCATCTTTATTCTATGTTATCACAACATCAATCATATGTTCTAAATAAAATGATTACAAGTAAAAATCATTCATAAAATATGGACTGATAATTACACGGGCTTGAGATATTACATCTTTAATGTCTTGAAAATATTCTAGGCCTCAATTATCCATTATATTTTATCATCCTACTTTAGCATTTCATTTAGAGGTCTCATAATATTTGTAAATCTGGAGATAAACTTCCTTACAAAATTGATCTTCCTAAAGAATGACTTGATCTCCTTCTTACTATTTGGTGGTGGAATCTTTGAAATTCCTTGGATTTTATCTTGATCAATGATGATCCCATATTTGGTAATGGTGTGTCTTAATATCTTGCCTTCAGTCACTCCAAATATTCTTTTCTTTGGGTTTAGTGAAATGCCAAACCTTCTACATCTCTCAAATATTGACCGTATATGGGCTATATGATCATTCCTATTTTTGGAGAATATATTAATATAATCCATATAAATGATTATACACTTACCTGTGAATACTTTAAATTCATGATACATGGCTCACTAAAAGGTGGATACTACATTTATTAGGCCAAAATGCATCCTCTTATATGCAAAAGTACCCCACTTTGTAATAAATGCAATCTTCATTTTATCCTCTGATTATACCAACACCTAGTTATATCTTGAAAATCCATCTAGAAAAGACATAATTTTAAAGCCACTCACTATCTATATCATCTCATCCAAGGAAGGTAGTGGATAGTTGTCCTACTCAGAAGCTTTGTTGAAGTTTTTGAAATCAACACATAACTTGATCTCGCTACTCTTTTTTCTAACTGGAACTAAATTTACCACCCATGTGGAATATCTGATCTGGAAGACTATCCTTATAATCAATAGCTTTTCCACTTCTCTTTGAATAAGAGGCTTCAGGATTGGATTTACTAGCCTTTATCACTGTTTGAATGGCTTGTGGTCTAATTTTAGTGGAATTGTATGAGTGATGACCTTTAGGTCATAAACACTCAAATCTTCATATGTCAATGTAATTACATCTTTGTATCAGGGGATTAATTCCTTCACCCATTTTATTTATTTTGGAGTGTAGTTGAGGTCAATGTTGACATAACATGGGCTATGTTCATAGCCTAAATTCTCCCTTTTGAAGTCAAACTCATTGACTTTGGGTGGCCTTAACTGTTGATTTTTAATATCTATATCAAATGGCCTTTCTAAGGAGACCAAACCAGTTTGGAGATGATTATCTTTGATTTAGAGGATACCTTCCTTATCTGATTCTTCTTGGAGGAGATGGATAACTTCTTTGTTATCAATGATTTAGGAATCAAATTGTCTTAAAATGGCTAGAATCCAAATTATTTATTGATCATCATCAAAGACCTAAAAAATGTCTACATATCAAGAACATAAGGATAGGGTACTAACTCAATGGAGAATCTATTTACCTTAGATTCTTAGAGAGGATCTAAATTAGCAACAGCAGTAGCTAGTGAGTCTGTAGCTTGATTTTCCTCTCTGGGAATTGCTACTATGATGAAAGATTCAAAGATATCAATTAAATCCCATGCTCTATGTTTATATCTTTTTAGATAAGATAACTTCCACTGGTATTTATTTCTAACTTGACTAACTACCAACTCTAAATCCCCTAATATCATCAATTGTTTGACATTATTCTTAAGTGAAAATTATAATCCTATAATGAAGGCTTCATATTTAGCCTTGTTTTAGATTAAGGTAAAATCAGGTGTTGAAGGGACCCCGAAACCCTGAAACAAAGATAGAAAGATGAAGCATTTACAACCACAGGAAAAACCTAAAACCTACTACAAAGAAGTAACATAAATAGGTTTTATATGGACTTGAAACCACCTGAAAGACCACAAGTCAAAACCCATGTTTTACATAGACCTGGCTACACCATAGTCAAAAGATTACAAAAAATCAAGAAACAGGACCAGATAACACAACCAACTAGAAGAACTAGGCTATTCTTCCAGTTCCAAAATCATTTTCACTACTTCCTTACCTTTCACAGCAGTATCCTGAATGGTAGTATCCACTGACATGGCTCCTCCTTGCATAGCTTTCTTTCTTGAGCTCTGTCTCGTCCTCTTGCTAGGCCCCTCCAAGGATTTGATCTCCTCATTAACTCTTTTTCCAATATTAACAGTTGTAGCACATATGTTAGATGTAACTTCCTCCATTTTCATTCTGCTCTCCTTGATGAGTTCCCTTAGGTTGTTCTCATAGTCTTTGAGCTTGATGGGGATGTCTCTCATCTATTTTTCCATGTTATTGATTTTGTTCCAAGCTGCCTTCTGCTTGTCTTCCATTATTTCCATTTTCCTTTTGAGATCCATTATCTCCTTAAACATCCATGAATCGAGTTGGAGGATAGCCTCTGCTTTGCAATTAACCCATCTCGTAGGTGTGTGCCTTCCATCGTTCTACCTTTTATCACTCCACTCTTCTGTGTTCTTATTAGGACTGTTCCCACCTTCTTCAATGTGAACCTCTCTTCCCCTTTGATTATGTTCCTTAGTTTCAGCTTGAACTCCCAGGTTCATTTCTTGGTTGTCGGCCTAAACTATGTTTTCCCTCTCATTTATTGAAACAAGGTCCTCAACAGGGTCATCCAGGACTTGTTAAGGTGTGGAGCTAAAAGCTTCAACTACTTGCAGACACAAGAAAAGGATGCTGAAGAACTAGAGCCACCAGCATCGGCAGTATGACCGACGTCGGTCAGATGCAGTGGAGAATGAGACCGGTGACGGCAGGGAGTTGGCCGACATCGAGAGCACCAGACCAGCAGGGACTGGTGTTGGTCGCTTGTGTATTTCTAGAACTACTGTTGATGAACAGTCAGTTAAGTGAAGCGAGTGTTTGCATGTTAAATGACTAATTATAGTCACGAGCTGCGTGTCTAATTATTGTAACTAGAGTTCTATTTTTGTAAACATGGGATCCTATTTAAAGACCCATAAGGCATGTATTGTATTCATCCTAAGGCAAGTAAAAGCATTGAAGCAAGCAAGGTCAAGGAGATCTACAGGTGTAAGTTCAAGGAGATCAGCTGAAGCATTCAAGGAGGGATAGCAACTCAGGCTTTAGAGTTGTTGTGTTGAGCAAGAGAGAGAGGGAAGAAGGTCTTGAGGTGTGGTAAGCCTTTGAGGTGGAGGAAGAAGTGGCATCTTCCTTATTGTATTTTCTTCTAGTAATATTTAATACAAGAGTGTGTATTGTCTCTCAAATTCTTTATTGTCTCAAGTTTTTAGTTACTTTATCATTCTAGTATAATTCTGTGTTTAATTGCTTATACGAGAAGTAATCATATGTGCTCTAATTGGTAGAGCTAGATCCCCAGACAAGTGGTATCAGAGTTACGGTTTGCAGGAAGCAGGGTATTGTTTTTTGATTACAGATCATTCACAGAGTATTCTGATTGAGTGGGAGTTCAGCAATGGTAGAAGAAAGTAGACTACGAATGGATAAGTTTAATGACAAGAATTATCAACATTGGAGGATGTAGATTGAGGACTATTTGTATCAGAAGGATTTATACTTACCATTGGGTGGGGTTGCATGCAAGCCCACAGATATGAAGGATGAAGAATGGAACATTCTTGATCGGAAGGCTCTAGGTTTCATAAGGTTGAGCCTTGCATCGTCTGTGATTTCTAGCTTATCACAGTGTAAGACAACGGAAGAGTTGATAAAGTCCTTGGCGAATTTATACGAAAAGCCCTCAGCTTCTAATAAGGTATATATTATGAAGCAACTATTTACTTTGCAAATGCAGGAAGGTGGATCGGTACATACTCATCTCAGTGATTTCCATGGTTTGGTAAACCAATTAGCTTCAGTTAATATTGTTTTTGATGATGAGGTAAAGGCTCTCTTGATTTTATGTTCTTTGCCTGAAAGTTGGGATGGTTTGGTTATGGCAGTAAGTAATTCTGCATCTACTTCTAAAAACTTAAAATTTGATGATGTTGTGAGTGTGATCTTGAATGAAGAAATATGCAGGAGAAGCACAGGTGAATCATCAGGGAATGTTCTAAGTGTAGAAAGCAGGGAAAGGCAAAGGGAGAAGGTTAAGCAAGGGAAATCAAGGTCGGGAAGGAGATCTGAGTCCAAAGGTATTACCTGCTGGTTTTCTGGAAAGAAAGGACATACGAAGGAGTGTTGGTTGAGAGATAAAGAGAATCAACATGCAGGTATGGAAGAAGCAAAGGATGCAAATATTGTGATGCAGGACGCTCTCATACTTTCTTCAGATAGTTAGGTAGGATCATGGATTTTAGATTCTGGTTCATCTTTTCATGCATCCCTAAACAAAGATTTGTTTTATGAGTATGAACAGGGAGATTTTGGAGTGCTCTATTTAGGGGATGGTATGCCTTGTCAGATAGTTGGCAAAGGGAAAGTGTAGCTGAGATTGCAGATTGACAACACATGGGTGTTGAAAGAGGTCATGCATGTTCCAATTTTGAAGCAGAGTCTAATTTCTGTAGGAAGGTTGGGAGATGAGGGATGCACAATAACCCTCACAGTAGATTCTTGGAAGGTTACCAAGGGAGCACTTGTTCTAGCAAGAGGTAAGAAAGTAGATACTCTTTATTTGTCTACTTGTATTACTGATTCTACTTCTGGTGTAGATTCGAATATGTGGCCTAATAGGCTTGGTCACAAGAACAAGAAGGGAATGGAAGTTCTTGATTCAAAAGGTATGTGTTCAAATTTGGAAAGCACTGGATAGAGGGATGGATTCCCATTTTAGAGAAGAGAGTGGATGGACACATGAGATAGAAGGCTATGGTATATGGTCTTGATTATGCTGCAGAACAATGGAGGTTTGACCATTGTATTTTATCTTTACCAGGTTGGATAATATTAGCTACATTATCCTGTTACTGTATTGTGTTACTTGTTGCAGGGTTTCATATATAGGGAGTTTTCTGAGCTAAGGGTAGAGTTGGTTTAGAAGTATGTCATGGAGAATTTGGGAGCAGAAAAATTCTTGTGACATAAGATACAGGTATTGCATCACAGGTTTACATGGTGGTTGGTCTTCAAGAGTGACATTGAAGAGGGATATAGAGCCTAAGGAACAAAATAGATGGTGTACAAGTACAGGTATAAGTTGCAGCTATTTATCTCCAAGTGGGAGATTGTTAAGGTGTGGAGCTAAAAGCTTCAACTACTTACAGACACAAGAAAAGGATGTTGAAGAACTAGAGCCATCGACGTCAGCAGTATGACTGACGTTGGTCAGATGCAGTGGAGAAGGAGACCAGCGATGGCAGGGAGTCGACCGACGTTGGCAGCACTAGACCAGAAGGGACCAGCGTCGGTCGCCTGTGTATTTCTAGAACTGCTGTTGACGAATAGTCAGTTAAGTGAAGTGAGTGTTTGCATGTTAAATGACTAATTATAGTCACGAGCTGCGTGTCTAATTATTGTAACTAGAGTTCTATTTTTGTAAGCATGGGATCCTATTTAAAGACCCATAAGGCATGTATTGTATTCATCCTAAGGCAAGTAAAAGCATTGAAGCAAGCAAGGTCAAGGAGATCTACAGGTGTAAGGTTAAGGAGATTAGCTGAAGCATTCAAGGAGGGATAACAACTCAGGCTTTAGAGTTGTGTTGAGCAAGAGAGAGAGGGAAGAAGGTCTTGAGGTGTGGCAAGCCTTTGAGGTGGAGGAAGAAGTGGCATCTTCCTTATTGTATTTTCTTCTAGTAATATTTAATACAAGAGTGTGTATTGTCTCTCAAATTCTTTGTTGTCTCAAGTTTCTAGTTACTTTATCATTTTGGTATAATTCTGTGTTTAATTGCTTATACGAGAAGTAATCATATGTGCTCTAATTGGTAGAGCTAGATCCCCTGACAGGACTTTATCATCCTCAAACACTTACTGGTTTTCCTCAGAGTCATGTTCACTATTTTCAAACTCCTCCTCTATGTTGACTCCTTTCTCATTCTTCTCTTGAACTTCTTCTTCCTCATTAGAATTTGTATTCCTACTTTCTGTTCCTCCATCTTCCTCCAAGCTTTCCTCCCTAGACTTATCAGTTCTCTCCCATTCTATGTCCTCGTCAACATTCTGATTCTTGACACTAGGGGGCTTGATTTTATCTTTCCCTTTAACAATTTCACTCTTGTTACTCTGTGAATCCTTGTTATTCCCCAGATAAGGGTTCATAACCATGGCCTTGTTCTTGCAATAGCCTCCAATTATCAAAATTAATCCTTCATGCAGAATAAGACGCGTTTCCTTCTTCCTGTGAGTGAATAAACTTTGGACCAAAGAGAAACGCAGATAAAAGGGAAAGGGGAAGGGAACGAATATTTAGCCTTGTTATTAGTGAAAGGGAATTGTAATTTGTATGTTTCTATAACTTCTTCCCTTATGGATCAATCAATTCAATTCATATGCCTGATCCTTATTTGGATCTGACACCATCAAAGTGTAAAGTTCATAGTTGATTGAAACCTTCAAATTCTAGCTCTTATAGTTGATTTTGCATGGTAAAAGTGTAAATATGTAGGCTAGGAGATTCATACTTTACCTCTTCATTCTTGACATTATACTTTATGATAGGATATTTCATCCTTGTTTCCATGTCTATCTAGATTTGATTTGTAATGCCTCTCCATGGTATCTAGATGTGAGATAATTATATAGATAGATATCCATTGAGTGTTTTAGACTAGTCCCTACTCAGCAAAAGGTCATAGCCTTTAGGTATGTATACTATAAGGATATTAATAGTCATCTAGACTCATGTCTTAGATGTAATTTGAATACTTAAATTAGTCAATTCTCCAACCATTGGTACCACCATATTATATAATTGTGAAACTATTCTCTTTGAAGGGCTTGAAGTTAGTCCCATCTTTTGACATATAGTAGTAGGCATTATAGTTGTTAAAGATCCAAAATAAAAAATATATATGAATATTTTTACTAAATGCTGATAGTCAGCAAAAAGGGTGAAACTTTTGGCTTGCTTTTATAGATGACATTGGTGTTGGTATATTCTTTATCTGTAGATGCTTTTATCCTTTCTAGAGGGGCCTTCATTATGATAGACTTCCATAGTGGTTCCTTTTGTTTAGTGATCTAAACTAATTCATGAAGAGTAATATTTTCTTTGATTTTATTCATGTCTTCAATAATGTTGTATCCTCCTTCACTCTATTCATCTTTGTTTTGAGGTTAATCATTTCATTTTAGGGGAGGTAGATTATTGTCAACTTTTGGACTGGGTGGAATGTTTATGCTATTTGGAAGAGTAGAAGTTGTAAAGGGATGCCTATTCCTTAGATTGTAACCACCTTTCTATAATTTTTGGAAAGCATGGATCTCATTAGTGTTATCCTCTAGTATGTTTTCATCTTCACTTGGAAAGGGAAACTCATGAGTCTCAAAGAACATGGTAGTACTTGAAGAGCTTGGGTCTTGGTGGGATTTTAATGGATTATGCATTTGGTCTTGCCTTACTAATTCTCTTTGAAAGATTTCAAATGTTGCACAAAACTAAACATAATCAAGCTCATCATACTAAGAAGAATTATGGATTCTACACCAATTCGGTAGATCTACCTCTATCATATTGATCTTTGTAATCTTGTTAGGTTGATTTATGATATTTATAGGCCTATTTAATGGTCTATTGTACCTCTATAACCTTGGATTCTAATTACCACTTAGGCCATTATCATTTCCCATCTTTCATTTCATGTCAAGGAAGTCATTACTTAGCTTTTGAACCATCCTTTGAATATCATCTATCTCTACCTTTATAGAGTTAGTGCCCTAGAGAATAGTAGTAGAAGATGTAGCCAATTATTGATTTTATTGGTAACCATTACCTTATGAATGGTTGTTCAAGAAACTATAATTTGGTTGTGTTGTCTATGTCAGAGGAGTCAATGCATATAACTAGTTTTTATTAAATGTAAGAATGTTCTACTTCACATGTGGGACTAGATTCAACATTGGTAAGCTATTGTTGACATTAGGTATGTGAGGCACTTGGTGATTAAGCTACCTATAAATGTTTATGGCCTTTTCATATGTTGATGCTAAGGTGGTGCTAGTAGCTACCATTCTTAAGGACATCATAGTAATTAAATTCATATCATTCTTGTAGATATCCAATACTAATGCTTCTTCTAGTTTATACCTTAGGATTAACCATGCATACATATTTTGAAATCTTGCATTGAAAGTGTGAATCAGTTTGTTAGGCTTCCTCTTCATGTTAGTGAAGTGTTGATATATCAAACTAGGGCTAGTAACCTATCCATTTTATGCAATAAAAGATTCTTGACATGCATTCCAATAAGTGATGGTATTTTATGTTAGATTCAAATACTAATCATAAGAAACATACATTAGTGTAACATGGAAAATCCTGCATGCGACATTCTCATTAGTAGCATTCATTAACCTCAAAGAAACTTTAAAAGATTTGGTATATTCCTCTACTATTCTTGCTCCTAAAGGAGATAAATATGGTGGGTACTTTTTAGGATTCCTAGGTAAGTCATGCACATCCTCTAGGATGGAAATAGTAGATCCAACTAACTAAGGTGGCTGAGCCATGGGATAATTAACAAGGGAAGTGCTTCTTACTAGAGAAGGTGTCTTAGGCCTTTTAGGAGTAGTTGGTATAACTCTAACTCTCTTATTATTTTACAAGGGTGAGACTAAAAGACTAGCCTAAGAATTAGATCTTATCACTCTCTTGAGTTGTTGCATTACAACTCTATGTAGAAACTAAACTCTTTTATCAGAGGTGCAAAGCCTCCTTCTAGTGATAGATAGGGTATGTTGATGTGGGTTTTAAGCAAAATAGTCTCATAATGAGGTAGCCTATAAAATTTTAAGATCTCAATGGAGGTGAATTCCACTCTATGACACAAGTTGTAGGTATGTGGTATTTGATAACTACGGGATTGAATAATAGGTAAGGCATATAGGTTGTTGATAAGGATTATCAATGGAGGGGTGGTATCTAAAAAAATAAATTAAAATATAGATGAGATGGTGGCTAGATGGTTTCTAATATAGAGTGAGTAGGTCTTAAAATAAACTCAAAAAGGAGGGAAAGGTAGAGCAAAAATGAAAGATTACGTGACTTTAGTAATCAGCTCTCTAGCTAATTTAAAAGTGGATAAGTGTTTTTAAAACCTATGTTTATTTCTAGTAGTTATTTTACACACATATTCAGACATGGTCAAGCATTCTAGGATAATGTTGATATAGGAAACTCATAGGCCTTAGTCAAAAGTTGTTCCTTTTAGAGTAGGTGTTGCACACTCGTAATCAAGAGATTATGGCTTAGGCTAGTGAGGTATCTGAGATAGTTGTTACACATACAAAAAAAACTATATCAAATGAAAGCACCTCTACACACCTAATTAAAATAGGAATAAATTAACTCAATTGTTAATAACCAATGTAAATTACTAATATTTCAATAGCTAATGAATGATTCACAAATTACATTTATTATTAACAATTGAGTTAATTGATTCATATTATTAAGTGTGTAGAGGTGCTTTCATTTGATATAGTTTTCTGTGTATGTTCAATAACTATCTCAGATACCTCACTAACCTGGGCTATAATCTCTTGATTAAGTGTGTGTAACACCTACTCTAAAAGGAGCAACCTTTGACTGAGGCATGTGAGTTTCATATATCAACATTATCCTAGAATTCTTGACCATGTCTAACTATGTGTGTAAAATAATTACTATCAATATACATAGGTTTTTAAAGCACTTATCAACTTATAAATCTAACAGAGAGGTGATTCCTAAATTCACCTAATAATTCCTTTCTACTCTACCTTGCCCTCAATCTTTCAATAGATATTGAATGATTGGCAAATTATATTTGTTATTAATAACGTAATTTTCCAATCATTTAATAGTTATTGAATGATTGGAAAATTACATTGGTTATTAAAAATTGAGTTGATTGATTCATATTCTTAAGTGTATAGAGGTGTTTTGATTTGATATAGATTTTTGTGTATGTGTAACATCTATCTCAAATACTCACTAACTCAAGCCATAATCTTTTGATTAAGAGTGTGCAATAGGTACTCTAAAAGGAGCAACCTTTGACTGAGTCCTATGAGTTTCCTATATCAATATTATCCTAGACTATTTGAACATGTTTGATTGTGTGTGTCCAATAGTTTCTATCAATAGACATAGGTTTTGAAAGCACTTGTGCATTTAAAACCCAATGATAGAGGTGATTCCTAAAGTCACAAAATCTTAATTTTCTTCTCTACCTTTCCCTCCTTTTGTAGTTTATTGAATGATTATAAAATTACATTGGTTATTAAAAATTGAGTTTACTAATTCATATCATTAAGTGTGTAGAGGTGATTTCATTTGATATAGTTTTGTATGTATGTAAAACATTTGTCTTAGATACCTCACTCGACTGAGTGATAATCTTCTAATTAAGAGTGTGTAATAACTACTCTAAAATGAGCAACCTTTGACTGAGGCCTCTAAGTTTCCTATGCCAAGATTATCCTAGACTACTTGAACATGTTTAATTTTGTATGCATAATAGCTAATAGCAATAGACATAGGTTTTGAAAGCACATGTCCACTTAGAAATTATCTAGAGAGATGATTCCTAAAGTCATAGAATCTTTGTTTTTTACTCTACCTTTCCCTCCTTTTTGATTTTATTTTAAGACCTTCCCACTCTAGATTAACAACCATCCATCCACTAACTCATCTAGATTTTACTTTCTTTTTTTAGAGACCACCCCTCTATTCACAATATTTGTTAACAACCTATATGCCCTACCTACTATTCCATCACCTAGTTATTAAAGACTACATACCTATAACTCATGTCCTAGAGTGTATTTCACCTATATTGAGATCCTAAAATGTTATAGGCTAACTTGTTATGAGATTGGTGTGCATAAAACCCACATCAACAATGTGTAGAAACATATTCAAGCTTGACACTTTATTCACTTACCTTCTCTCCTAGGAAATAATACTTAATGGGAATGTGCTTAGTCCTTGAGTACATGATAGGATTCTTTGAGATACTTATAGCACTTATATTTTCATAATGGATAGGGATAAAACTATCATACTCTACCTTGTAGTCTTTTAATATTTAGCTCATCCATAGGAACTGAGTACAACATAAAGCTACTAAAATGTATTCAACTTCACAAGTAGATAATACCACTAATGGTTACTTCTTTCTTATCCATGATACAAATAACTCTCCTAAGTATAATTATCCTCCACTAGTTCTCCTCCTATCATCTAGACTTCCTGCCCAGTTTACATATATATAGGTTGTCAAGTTAAACTCCTTGGTCCTTGGGTACCATAACCCAAACTCCATATCCCCTTGAGAACCTAAGTATCATTTTGACTACTTGCAGATGATTTTATTTTATATCTACTTGAAATTTTCCCAAAATAACTATTACTTGCATGATGTTAGGTCTATAGGTAGTGGTGTATATCAAACTCCCAATTATTAACCTATATTAAGTTTGATTGGCCTTTGGAGATTCATCTTCCTTTCTCAACTTACACCCTATGATCATGGGTGTGCTAATTTCCTTACAATCTTCTATTTAAAACTTCTTCAACATCTCTCTTATGTACTTAGCTTGTGAAACGAATAAACCTCTTTCTAATTGATTGATTTGTAACCTGAGAAATAATAATATTTATCTCATTATGGACATCTCAAACTCATTATTCATCACCTCTGCAAATGCCTTAATCATATTCTCACTATTTCCACCAAATATGATGTCATCCACATAGACAAATACTATAGACTGATGGTCATCTTATATATTTATGTATAGATTACTATTTGTAACTCCTCTTTTAAATCCTTGATCTAATAGATACCTATCCAATCTAAAATACCAAGATCTAGGAGCTTACTTTAGACCATAAAGAGCCTTTTTCAATCTACAAACATATATTACTTTTTAATTGATAGTGATAAACCCTCAATTTGTTCTATGTATACCTCGTCTTCCAAGTTTCCATTTAAAAAAGGCAAATTTGACAACCATTTAGTACACCTTAAACAATTTTAATCCTACATATGATATAAATATTCTGATGGCCTCCAATCTTGCCATTGGTTAAAAAAAATTCTCAAATTTTACCCCTTTAACTTGTGCATATCCCTTGCATACCAATCTAGCCTTGTTCCTAGTGACTTTTCTATCTTCAATCAATTTATTTATAAACACCCATTTTATACCATGGCATTCTTATCGTTAGGCCTAAGAATTAGTTCCCAAGTCTCATTATTCTCTATTTGGTCTAACTCCTCATTCATAGCACTTATCCAAAACTTGTCTTTTATTTCTTTTACAAGGTTCTTAGGTTCGATCTAGGACAATAGAGAAACATTATTTTGATTTAGGTTACTTAATATTATTCTTCTTATTTGCATACCTACATCCATGTTGCCAATAATTTGTGATTTAGAATAATCTCTTTGAATATGTCTTGAGTGGCCTTTTGAGTCTTATATTTTCTTAACTTCTTATTTTTCCTCGTCAACCTCTATTATTTCCTCTTCATTCTTGAAGTATATATTCTTTGATGTATCCTTTGACTATGAGTATGATTTCCTTATCTCATCAATAGTCACATTGGTTCTTTCCACTATCTTCTACAACCTTTTTTTATAGAATCTATAGGATGATCTCACTTATGAGTATCCTAAGAATATACCTTCATCAGACCTAAAATCAAACTTACCTAAGTCTTCCTCATATCTTTAGATAAAACATTTTCTCCCAAACTCTTTAATGTGTTCCACATTAGTATGTCTATCTTTTCATAGTTCATAAGGACTCTTAGTGCCATTAGTCTTTATCTATCCTCTATTTAAAATGTAGACTATACTGCTCACTGCCTCTCTCTAGTTTCCATCAACTAACCTTGAATCATTTAGAATAGTCTTTTCAATTTCTTAAATTGTCCTATTATTTATTTCCACTACCCAATTTTGTTGAAGTGTCCTAACTTCTGAGAACTATCTCCTTATTCCATGAACCTCACAAAAGTCATAAAACTAATTAGACCAAAAATTTCCTCCCCTATCATATCTTAATCACTTGATCTTCCCATTATTCTCATTCTTAACAAGATCCTTGAATGACTTTAACTTATCAATAAATTATAACTTGTCTTTCAAGAATGCTACCTAAGTCATTCTTGTGTTGTCATTTATTATTAGCATGAAGTAGCTATATCCTTAAATGCTTTAGATTATTATAAGCCCACAAAGATCAGTGTGTATTAACTCCAAAGGTATATTAGTTGAGTACTTCTTAGACTTGAACATTATTCTAGTTTTCTTACCATGTTGGTATGCCTTGCAAAGTGTGTTTATTGATTTGGTGATCTTAGGCATGTTCTTCACAAACTTCTCAATCTTATCTTGGCCATATTATCAAAGTTTAGGTGACCCAATATTTTATTCCATAGCCAACATTCATCCATATTTTTCATAAATAATCTCTCCTTCTTGATCTCATTCAAGACATATATATTGTTCTTAGTTTTCTTAGCATTGACAATTAGCCTTCTTGATTTGGCTCTCCTTATATCACACCCTTTATCATGAAAGGTTAGTGTGTGTCCTTGGTTATACATTTGACTTACACTAAGAAGGTTATGTTTAATCCTTCCACATACAACACATTTTCTATCTTGGTCTTCCCATCATCCAAACTCAAGATAATCTTTCCAACTAAATTCATAGTTGTGTTATCTCCAAATCTTATTGTTCCTTTAGCATTATTGTTTAAAGAGATAAAATTGGTTTTGTCTCCTATCATGTGGATTAAGAAACCACTATTTATATACCATTTCATGCCTTCATATTTAATGTGAAATTCAATCTTAGCTATCATAGATTCTTCATCTTTAGTCTTCTACTCCTCCTTCACCTTGTCCACAGAGTCTAACTTCTTGATCCACTTCTCAATAGTATAACTATATACCCTTTTGTCTTGACTAACCTTCCTCATATGTCTCATCTTTTAGTCCCTTAAAATATGTCCTCTTTGATCATAATTATAGCATATTATTTTTATTCTACTATTATAATGGACATTCAACCTATTCCTCCATGAGGAAATGATTCTTGCATAGTGTTTACAATCCATAGCTCTATGTCGATATTGATTACATGAGAAATAGTAACCATTGAATGAATTTACATACCTTGTCTATTTGAGTTTTAATGATACACCTATACCTTTTTTGTCTCTTGAATGATTCAAGTTATTCTTGACTTGTTGATGATCAACTTAAGTCTCATATTTGAGAGCTTCTACATAGTTCTTCACTTTATCAGTATTGTTCTTTGAGGTCTGACTCTCCTTGTTTTCCTTTTGGTCTTCTTTGAATCTAAGACCTATCTTGTCATGTGGAGACCTTTGAATATTAAAAATATCACCAATAACTTTAGTACTCTTCTCAAATTTTTGATGTGTCTTTAACTTAACTATTTCCTGATCCAATTCTGCCTTTAAGGACTCCATTTCTATTCCAAACTTTATGCTTTCTTCCTCCTTGGTCTTAAGACTTGTAGTGATAATTTCAATCTAATTTTACAACTATTTTATGATCTCCTCATGTTCATTAGTGTTTTTTTGTAGTTTTTTTTATTTTTAAATAGATTGATGTGATCCTCATAACTCTTAACCAATGATCTTAATTTATTATTCTTCTTTCTTTGGAACTTTAACTCCTCTAGAGTAATCACCAATTCTACCTCAGGGTTTACTTCAACCTATTATTCATCTGCTTATTCATCATCCATAAGGCTTTTCCCTTTTGAGCAACCCTAATTGTATATTTTTATAGCCATAAATAAAGTTTAATTGATATCATGGCCATTACTATCATCATCACTATCAGATGTACTAGTATCACTTACATTAGATGAGTTACTATCTTCTTTGGTATAGAAACTTCTCTTGTTATTGAATGACCCTTTCTTGCCTTCATAATTCTTGAAAACCTTTTTGATCTTGTCAAGTTTATAGACATTTTTATCATCAACATGATTTCAATCATGTTCTCCTTCATGCTCAATCTTATCCTTGTTAGGACATTTAGAAGCAAAGTGAAAAATCTTACCATAGTTAAAGTATTTGAATGGAAATTTTCCCTTGCATTTACTTGATCCTTTTCTTAGTTTTTTGACAAATATGGCTTCTATATTATCATCATCAATGTCTATGTCAACATCATCCTTGTACTTCTTACCTTGTGACTTTTTCTCATTTTTGAATATAGCTTCCTTCTTGTAAGGTCTTCCTTCACTTGTTCTCATTTCATAGGTAGTCAAGATGTCATGAAGCTCATTAATATATGGTATGTTAAGATATTTGATCTCTTCCATAGAAAATACCTTTGAATCAAACTTAGATCTCAAAGATATCAATACATTTTATACTATTATTTATTCTTCTAGCTTCTCTCCTAGGCCTCTAATGATATTTATCACTTCATTGACTCTTAACAGATAAGATGTAATGTTTTTATCCTCCATTCTTTGCCTTTCAAACTGCCTTCAGTTGGTCTAAAATTTTTCCAACTTAACTTTGGTGTCTCCTTCATATATGGTCTAAATATTTTCCCAAATCCCTTTAGTTGTATCATAATGTATGACCTTTACAAATTCTACCTTTGAAAGACCACATAGGGTGGCATTCATTTCCTTAGATTTGTTCGCACTTGCCTTCTTTCCTATTACATCATTTGGTGGTGTAGAAGGTGGAGTGAATCCATAAACAAAAAATTGCCATATATCATATCCTAAGGACATTAGATAAGTCTTCATTATAATTCTCTAGAATTCATAGTTATTCCCACTAAATAGATGAGCCTTATTGGTTAGGAAACCTCCTTGTACCTGATGACTAGACATGTTTATGCTTATAGGATCTCCTTTAAGCTATTAGGCCTAATTTAAAAGACTAGGCTATTATACCAATTGTTGAAATAATAATCACTGAGATGGGGGTGAATAATTTTACCAAAAACTTTCCTTCAATTAAATCCAATCATTTATGAACTATGAAATCAACATTGAGATCTAGTAATGCATAAAGAACCATTCATATGAGCATAACATAAGAAAACACACATATGAGTGGGAAACCCTCAAGGGGAAGAAAACCCATTATGATCTATACAAATGGAATATAATCCTATAAAACAAAATATCAAATTATATTGAGAACAAACTCAATGTAGATCACCAACCCCAATATAGTCAAGCACCCACTTGACTAGGCTTTAGCAAGCATCTACTTGTAAGGAAGCACCAACTCCCTAAGTGACTCAAAACCAATTCAGCCACTTCATCAATTTTGGTCACCAAACCTCTAATATAATTTTATGGTCTCATTTCAAGACATATTTTTACTCTATCAATCAATATTTTATTCACTTATTTGCTTCATATAAAATAGGCCTAATTTACATTGTATATATACAAGTCTCATGATCACACACCACTTGGTTAGCCACACACCTTCAACCTCTTAGGTCAAACATATAATAGTATTATATAGTATTTTTTACATTATTAAAATTATATTTTTACCCCTTTTGTTCTTAATTAACTTAATTAGGCCTCATTTCTTTTTTAGGCCTTATGGAGACCTAATTACATTAGGTATGTCCTCTTAATGCAAAATATTTATCTTATTGAGCCCATATGGATTTATAAAACAACTAAAAATAATTTAATCACTTATAAAATGACCTATACTTACATCCTCCATGTTTTTTTAGACATGTATCATTTTCTCATATCATAAAATCTCTTTTAGGACAAACTATCTTATTAGGCTTGTGTACCTTAAAAGTCTGTCTAGAAAAAATGAAGTTTAAAAACTCTTAATATATTTAAATATGAAAAAAAACATGTATATATATTCTATATGACCTCAATGTCATCAAAAAATGTTTGTAACACTTTCACTTAGGAGATAAAGGCTTAATAACATATCTCAACTTACTCACTTAGAACTATCAATTTACCTCAAAGAACAATCATGGTGACTTAGACCTCCAACACTTGTATAGATACTTGTCATGACTCTTTATACATGTAAATTCTCCCATGAGATATATATATCATCCTAAAATATAAATATCATATGATATAATGCCAAATATTGGTCTTGTAGACTAATTTCTTGACCTTATATCACACAGTCTTATATGAACCAGATAGGTCATTTTGTGAGCAACTTTTTCACCATATTCACTAACCTCCAAAACTTCTTGTAAGCATAAACATGACTTAAAATTAATAAATAAAATCTTTATGCACTTTTTTTCATCAAACTAACATTCTCAAACACTCAAATCCATCTTCTCATCTCTGTTTGGTTTTATCACTGTTCGCACCATTGGGTCTATCTACAACTAGCTAACTTGGATGACTAATTTAACACACATTAAGGCTAGAACCTATCCAAAAACCATCATATACATGTATTATGAGTATTTATATTTTTCTTACATTTATTTTCTCTCCTTAACCAATAAAACTTTTAAGAGCTAGATTAATTTCTTGACAAATAACCTTGTAACTATGCATTTTCTCTCTCATCTGACTAACCACCACCACCTAGAGGTACCTAGGAGAGTTTAATACATTATCTAATAGTATTTATATTAATTTTAGTCCATTTTAAGCTAATTTTAATAATATCTTTCACATCATGTCCTTATTAGGGTTTTAGGGAGGTTTAACACAAGTTTTGGTATTAATGATTGTTCATAAAAGACTACCCATTAAATCCAAAACCAATGCCTATATATTTTATCTAGGACCTTTCCCCATATCTCCTTAACATTTTAGGTTCCATTTTATAATTTACACATGCCAATTAACATCTAAAAGTGCTTCACAGGTCTTGACCTTGTTTTATGAACTTGAGAAGGCTTAAAATGGTGTTTCATGAAATTTCCTCCAAACTATGACCTCAAATTTTGTGAACATACCTAAAAAAACTTATCTTACCTCTTTCTATGCTCACATATGCAAAATTTCCTTGAAATATGATCTTTATACCTCATTAGGCCAAGTAGGGTCTAAGAGAGGTCTAGGTGTAGGCTTAGTCTGAAGGTCCTACCCCTATAGGTTCACCCTAAAACTCTCATGAATGTTCCAATGCCTCACATACATGCTCAAATATTTGTATACATATTTCACATCCATGTGTTCATTCATTTTTATGCACATACCTCTTCATGTCATGACTAGGCTTCATATGTAACTTTGACATCAATGACTTGTACCTTCATGCAACCATAAGGCATTAGTTTCCTTAAAATTTTCTTTCATGACAACATCCTTTAGTGAAAACACTCTCTCAATGTCCTTTATCACATCAACACACTACCAACTAGGCTTAATCACCTTTGACATCAACCTCATGAAAGATGCACCTTTAACATAAATGACAATACTCAACATCAATTAAGTATATTTTCATGTTATTATAGACATATACATATAGACTAGATAGTGAATGAATATGATAGTTTAGAATAAATCAATTTACAAAGATATCTCTCTAACCCTAACCCTAATTTATATATTTTTTAATTTAAAAATTCTATAAATTATGTATATTTGTGTATTTACTATAATTTATTATTTAACTTATTATATAATATTTCAATAGTTTAAGAGTTAATTGTTTAATCAAATTAATTCTAATGTAAACATTTTGGTAACCCACATTTCAATTTGTATATTACTTATTGATTATTTATTTTTGTTATAGTGTTTTAGTTTAATTTTTTAAGTTCCTAATATTAAAATAGTGTAGTCTTCAACTTTGGATATTATTCATAACATAACTATTCAATTTTTTCAACCTTGGATTAATTTGACACTGAAAAAGTTTATCTTATCACTTTAGATAAATACCAATAAATAGGCTCTTTATTTCAACCTCAAGTTGAAAATTTTTGTCTCCTATACACCATTTTTTTTCATTTTTTCACTTTTTTTTTCATTTTATTTTGCTTGTTTTATAAATTGTGTTATGAGAGTTTTAAAACTACTTAGCTAATATCATGAAAGGATATGTAGTGTTCATTTTATAAACATCATGGCATGAGGGCTTTTATTCCAACATTCATAGCCATAGTAAAGATCTAAACATGGACTTTAGTTTCCACTTACCTTAAAATATATCTAAATGCCTAGGATCTCTTGTTTACACCAATAGGAATCCTCTTTTATCCATTTGATTTATGTTGCACCTGAGAGTAGCATATCTCCTAGGGAAATTACTCTCAACTTACCCTCAAAATTATTTTCAGTGGGATATATTCATAGATCTACATTTTTGGTTAGTACTCTAAAAAATTAGGCTAACACTAATCAATGAAAAAGTATATGTGAGAGCCTAAAAATAATTCAAAACCTTACCAAGATCACCCTTTATCTATATTTTCTCTTGAATTATCTTCTTATATGGTATATTTTGTTGATTCATTTTGTATTCATAGTAATAATTCTTTTGATTCACTATATAAACTAGATCACATGTTTAACTCTATTTTTTACATTATAATAGGTTTAAAAAAATAATCGCTTCATCATTTCTTACATCAAATTCTATATTTTAATCACATATTAAGGACCCTTATGTTATTTTTTACTTCTTATTGTGCTTATATTTTCTCTTTTCCTTATTTTCATAAACCCTTCTCTTCCTATGGGTTAGGTCTAGGTAAGAATATGATTTTTTTTGGATAAGAGATATCATTTACTTCAACCAAATTATAACTAGAGGCCTTGGTTATAAGGAAGATTCCATCCCTTATGGACAAAGTTAAGATGCACTATGTCATGGGATCATACCCTTTGATTTTAGTACTTATTTTAATATTCAGGTTGAGTTGCTTCTTATCACAACTAGACATCAAAGAGCTTGATCCCAGCCTTTTGTGCTTCCTTCTTTTCACCCTCAATATATCTCTATTAGAATTTATTCCAAACCAATTATTCATCCACAACTTATCTTAGGCTCTCACATCCATGTTGTTAAAACTAGATGAATACAACCTCTATAAACAACCCAACCATAAGAACCTATTATCAATATTCCTCATCGACCTCCTTCACAAACATCAAGACAAGCCACCCAACCCAAAAGGTATGTTATCATTAAGTAATTTCATACTAATCAACCAATATTTCTATTCTAAGATCATTGCAAAGGAAACCAAATTATAAGGATATATTATATGAAATGTTATGAGATACTAATATTTATATAGATACACAACTAACTTCATTTACTTATATTATAAAATAGTGAAAGATATTGATAGTACTATTTATTTTGATATAGAAGATTTTCTGCTCCAACACATTATTGAGTAGAATTTCCCATTATTCATTTAGGTCCAAATTCATGTAAAATTGATTAAGAGTGATAATTGACACTAAATCTGGAATGAATATTTTTAGTTATAAATTCATTCAAAAAATAGGCTTTAATAAGAGAAACCTTCAAAAAAATGAAAAACCTATACACAAATTTGATAATCCTCTAACATTGGTAATGGTAATTATCACATTGGACATTTTAGTGGGTCTTAAAATGGTCTTTGATATCTTAAAATTTGTTGAGGCTCAATTAAAATATAATTTTTTATTAGGTAGACCTTGGATTCATGTTATGAGAGTTGTACCCTCTACATTTCATAGGTGCATCAAGTTTTTCCATGATTAACACGAGTATAGAATTCTAGTTGATGATACAAGTTTTCATTATTTTAAAACCTCACAATCAATTAAAGGTTCCTTTATATCCCTTGATAAACCAATTATAATTTCCCAGATGCATAGTTATGATATGGGTGAATTCACTAAAGTGGTAGTCTTCAGTGTATATAAGAACCTATTCAGTAATTTTTTCTACAAGAGCAAATTTACATAACTTGAAGAGCTTATCATAAATGAGTACAAGTAAGAGGTAACACTTATGGAATTTGTATAATCTAGTCCAAAGCTAATACTATTAATAAATACACAATATTCTAATTTACAAATATAATATTACTATAGTAGTGATGATGAAAGTACACGAGAGATAACAAATGAAAAATTATGCAAATTATCTTTCAATCATATTGATGAAGATGAAAAATTATCTCATTCATTCTTTACATCAATTAGGGTATGTGAATACAAGTTTATATCTCTTTTATAGTAATAAAGGGAAAACAATAATTTCTAAATAATAAAGTACTTGTAATACCACATCATAAATTATTTCACATTATATTGATTCAATCACTTCTAATCACACATTGATTATGTTTTCTATGAAGAAATCACCACCTCAAAATATAAAGGTCGAATCATAAAAGCAACATTATGTTTTATTCAAATATGGATTTCTTAATAAAAGTAATTTAAATAAAGAATAAAATAATACTTACATAGGTGGTCTAAAAATAGACTCCAAAGTACTTGTATTCTTATCTATAGCACAATAATGCAATGGTTAAATGTTTTAATGAACGCACAGTTACAATCCAACAAAACATTAACAAGCATATCCCAACAAAAGGATTTAATGAAAATATGGAACACCCTAAGGCAAAAAACATTTTTGCACATGGTAAAACTATTAAAATATTTAGGTTGTTAGAATGTAAAGTAGGTAAATATACACTTTATGTAAGTACTCCATGGGAGCTTTCTTCAAATTAAATAATTGGTTAGCTTCCTTGTTTAGTACCTATTTATACACAGCTTCTTTGATCCTTCTTTTGTTGCTTATTACTCTACACATACTCCAATTCTTTTTCTATAGATTGGATCTATTTTAATTATGGGTGCATTTCACTTGCCTTTATCCTTGTTTTATTTTACTTACACATTTTTTTAGAGTTGTTCGAAGACTATTCTCTTTATTCCATTTCACAACTTTTCTAATTTTGTATTTTTCCAAGATTTTTCAAAATTTCATTTATACATGATTTACTTTTCAAAATGTAAAAAATACAAAAACATTCATATATTCTAAAAATTACAAAATACATCAAAATATTTGTAAAAATCAAAACCAAGACCTATATACATAATTTTATGTTGTTGGATTATCTATTTTCATATGTCATCTATTATATTTTTTAGTATACAACATATTTCATTGAATTTTAAATAAATTATACTTCACATTAGGTATATAAGTGTGTAACAGGATACATTTTATTGCAATAAAAACTATTCATACACACAAAAAGCAATCTTATTCAAAAAATCTTCCATACAGTCAATCAACACAACAATGCATTATTCTAACAATAGAATACTAATCAATATCATCTTATACATTTATGTCCTTATTTTTTTTTTAAACTATGCTTCCAATTGCAACATAGTCACAAGGACTTGTTCTACATATTATGATCATAACGAAGAAATAACACTTAGATATCACTCAATTTTCATTTTTAAGGCATATTTTTCCATGATTTCAATGTTGGGCTAGCCATCTACCCAATAGCCTTTCCCATTTGGGGGCATCTCATTGCTCCACACAAGCTCCTTTACATGTTTTATTTGTCTAAAACCTCTCTTTTCCATGATTGAGCTATAACAAAAAATAAATATATTATTTTCCTTCATAATTTGCATTTATTATATTGTATATTTTATTTTATCAATCTTGAATATGGATACATATTCTTAAAAGATGCTACTTTCACTTTATCTTAATTAATTTAAATACTTATTTCATTACATCACATGCTTCATTTTTTTTTCTTTTTATGTGTGGCCCTTGCCCTTGTGTATGTTCAATATACACCATCTTATTTATATGACATAATAATGACTTGTGTGTATGTCTATTGGACTTTTATTTTTGTGAGACATTCACATGTTCCTTATATTCAACTTTTGTAACTTTTGTGTGACATTTATGTGATTATTTTAACGCTATGAAACATCTTACATGTCCCTTATATATGGAATTTGAGCCTTAATTCTTGACATTATGTGGTATTTCTTATATGTTTGTTACTTACTACTATGGTGCCATGATGTGTATCATGCATTGCTACATACCTATTACATATATCTATGGTGCCATGATACATATCATGCATATATTATTTATGTACTTCAATGTTTTATGCATCAAAATATAATTCTTATAATACATATACAATACTTGTAAGTTCTTTACATGCTTCATACACTAAATCAATGTTATATTAAATTAAAATGATGCAATGCAATATCCAAACTTTTCATATGCCTCAATGTTACATATTTTATATCCTAATATAGTTTAAATATTCACATGCTATTACTTGATTACATCTTTCACAAATTCTCTCAATTTTTCATTTAAGACAAGTGATTTCCATGAGATTTCCCTCATATCAAATGGGGGCATCATAATGGGCTTATATATAATATTTCACAAGTAATACATTTCATATTTGATAGTTTAAAACATGTAAAATCATGATTTTTACATTTTGGAGGCATTCAACTTGCTTATGCATTCCACTCTTATAGAAACTTGTGTGTGTGTGTGTGTGTGTGTGTGTGTGTGTGTGTGTGTGTGTGTGTGTGTGTGTGTGTGTGTGTGTGTGTGTGTGTGTGTGTGTGTGTGTGTCACTATATAAAATGTAGGGGACATGATATGAATTCATATCAAAGCTAATACTTCACAAAATTTAGATTTCTCTTTTTCAAGCAATCAAAGTTTCAATAATTTATAGTTTGAATCTAGATCTATCAACAACAATGTGATTTATTTTTTTCAATTGGACCACATTTGATCTTATTGATGTTTCATGTCTTGCTTTCACTTTATCAATCCATGTATTATTTCTCACCTCTTCTTTTTAATTTAGCAAGTGAGCCATATTTGAGCTTAGTGATGCTCAATGTCTTGGTTTCACTTTAGTGAACCACTATGTTGCTTCCCATTTCTACAAAAATATTACATAATACTCTATGAATATTGGATCATATAATATTTCCCACTCAATCATCATCATTTATTCTTTAAATTAATACTTTATTACTCTTAATTCACCACATTTTTGTCACTTCTCCATATGCCTTAAGAAAGGAGCATGCACATCTCCATGACAAAGACAAAGTCTGTATACACACGTAGGTATTACATTTCCTTTAGTAAATTTAAACATAATTATAATAAAGGGTAAAAACATAGACACTAAAATTTAGCCAATAATTTTTTAACAATGTTTTTCCTCGACATCCTTACCTTGATTGGTCAATTTACCATTTTAATCCATAACCTGTAAGAATCCCTCAAAGTCTCACAATTATTGTGCATATCTCCAAGACTTCCCTATTTTGTCCCTATTCATCCTTATTCATCATTTAATTCACTATGATTTTGGTTTCATAATTATCTATCCTTTCTCAATAAAATCACACTATCAGACAAGGATATACTATGTCCTTGTCTAGTAGTGTGTTCTTGTCCACAATTCCCCAAATGTCATCTTTTCAAAAATGACACACTTCATAATAGATTTCTTATGCAGACCAATAGGTCAATTATAAAAAATATTTAAGATATTTTCTATTAAAATCACATCAAATTCAATACTTGAGACCCCCATTTACTCTATTTATCACTCACTTACAAAACATAATTTCAAAATCATCTATCTATTTAGCAAAGATCATTACTACAATATTACAGTTATTGGCCAAATTAACATTATTTTCATTTAGTTTGAGGACATTCCTTAATAAAATATTCTAATAAAATTTTACATTATCATCCATATAATCTCCCCTAAAGGGATAAATAAATTGGCTTGAGTACTACTTGGAATATGTATGTATCACTTAGTCAACAAGGAGTTTTCTAAGGATAGCCCAGCCATATCCCACTTCACCACTTTTACCCCTTTTACATTTGTTCTTATTTTATGTACTTTTTTAGGCTAGGGTTTTTATTTTTTAGGTTATCTACACATCCAAATAATCTTTACACAAAATAAAATAGTGTACAAATAGATGATAACAAGCCTAAATTTTTAGATCCATCACACATTCTATCTAGACAAATATGTAGTAGTATACAATGATACATTATGACCTTTTCCTTATTTTGTATCCTTATCCATATATATAGTATATCTATGTTTTTGATTAACTCTATGTTTTTATTTTATTATAGATAGTTATAGATAGTCATAGTTAGTGAATGAATAGCACAGCTTGAAATAAATAAGTTTTCAATGAAATGTATCTAACCCTATGATGCAGGAACATCACTACCCATTGTACCTATTGGTTTATTTTGAATGTCTTTAGTTTTTACTAATTTTTTTTGGTCATATTATGTTTTTATTAGTCCAAATTATGTGTTATGTCCTTGTGAAATTTGAATTTGGGTGGCATTGGCATTTTCCCGCCAAAACCTTGATTTGAATTTTCAAATTTCAATGTGAAGTTTAAGAGATATCCCTTTTATTTCAAGATGTCTCAACATTTTGTTTGTGTGTTTGGGTTATAATAAAAGTTAAATATTTCATGACTCACTTGATGAGTCACCTTGATGGTTATGTTAGTAGTTAGATAGTTTATACACTCCCAACGTACAAGAAGGGAGTTAGAAATTAGTTAGGATGGTTATTTGGTAATAAAAGTTCTTGTCCATGTCTTTGTTTTGGATTCAAGGTAGGAAGAATTTTAGGGGTATGATTTTAAATTTAAATCATATTAACCCAATAAAATTGAATTGAAAACTTTGTATTTGAAAGACAAAATGGGTTGTAAAGCCTATGTTTAATGTATGAATGTAATGGCATGACTGAGAGTAGAAGAGGATACTTTGTTAAAGACATGTTATATTTATTTATGGAGATATGATAATTTATTTTCATTATTTTTAAAATTTTATATACATTTTTTAAAGTGGATTTCCTATAGATAGATTAGAAGTTCAAGACAAAGTGTGTTCCCTGCATTGCTTATACCCTGTGTGTAGTAAAGACTAAGAGGAGGTGAGATTCAAAATAAGATTATATTGGTAGTCATTAGATTATATGGTTAATTGATAAAATTATATAAAAAAATTTCAAGATTCATTAAATATTATCCTTTGTTGTTTTTGAAGATTGGTTGAAGAGTTATGAACATGGACCTTGCATATTATGTGTTTAGTGATAAAACAAAACCTACACAAATGTCAAAAAAGGTAAATATTGTTAGATAGTTGGTATAATATGAATGTTTAAACTGATAATCCTATTAAAAAAAAAATTTGGACTTGTTTTAATTTTTTTCCAATACCATTGAATGAGAAAATCAATGAAAGGTTTATAAGTCATTATACTTGTGCACATGGTGAAACAAATTTCTTGATAGAAAATGTGATCATATGTGCTGGAATGAGATTGAAATATTTGTAAAAGTATTAATATATCAATATAAACCTAAAAAAACATTAATATATTTTTTAAAGTTGACATAAATCTTAAAACCTCGTTTTGACCATTCTCAGGTCTGTAGAACCAATCCAAACCTTGTGTTAGCGTATCCACTCAAAATTGTGGATTATGAGAGATGTGACTGATGAAACCCCATGGAAATTATTTAAAATGAGGTGACACAATTTATTTAATTTATTTTAAATTTTTAATATGATCCCATACATATAAGTATGGTTTTGAATAGATTGTGTGTAAGTCAGGTTCTTAAGAGACCTAAAAGGCCTAATTTGAGAGCAATAAAGGCCTAAAAATATGATCTTACAATTGTTTTAAACATATAAACTTTGTGAAATGAAGGAAGATATAGGGTATTTTTAAAAGGTTTTGTTTTCTCAATATTTGTGTGTACAAAACCATACAAGGAAGAAAACCAAAGAAAAAGACTACTAGAGAGAACCTGTGACAAAGTAAGAAGTAAGGAATGGAATTAGTGGTTATCTTGAGAGGTTTGTGAGTGAATGTAAGGACTAATAAGACCCATTTGAGTTTTATAAGATCATAAGAGACATAAAATAGATCCATGAACCCTTGAACCAATAAAAAAGAAGCTAATGAAGATTACAAGAAAGAGTGAAGAGGTTGCAGGTATGTGAGAGAGAGGTAGAAGTATAAAATAAATAGGAGAAGTGTAGAAAATCCCTTAAACCAAGAAGTCTTAGTTAGAAGAGATAGTGAGAGATCCAAGAGGGAAACTCAAAAATGAGCTATAAGAGAGATAAGAGAGTCCTAAGAAAAGGACAAGAGAAAGAGAGAGAGTCCCAAGTGAGGACAAGATAAAGAGATTGACTCTAAGAGAGAGAAAGAGTCAAGTCAGAGAGAAAAAGTGAATGGTCAAGAAGGCAAATGGGAAGCTTGTAAATAATAAGAAGAAAGGTCCAAGAGAGAGACCTAGTGAGAGAAAAAAGGGGAAAATAATGATAAAGGGATTGATGAGCAAAGATTGCCATAAGAGGATGGAATTAAAACAAAGAGAGTTAGAGGGAGAAGGAGATAGCTAAGATAAAAGAGGTTATGACAACACTATAAAAAATATTGGAAGAGATGAGACAAAGATTTAGTGTGTGCATAAAGATAAAATTGAGATGGCATCTCAAATAATTGATGGAAAAGATAAGAAGATAAAATATGAATAAGTTAGAAAGGCATCCTATAAGGAGAATTGAAGGGGAAAGCAAGCCTCTAATAATTAACACTAATTAATTTTTTACATGTGTATATACAAGTGAAAATTTTCATGAAGATTGGAAGCATGAGTAGCATGCTAACAATGAGAAATAAATGGAGTAGATAGCAGAGTATGGTGACACAATCTTGTGTTATCTTGAAGAAGGTGATCCATTGGATGAATATGAATAAGGAATTAAAGATTTTACAACAGCACCATGCCTCATTATGACCAAGAAGGATGAAAATTTCAATCAAGGAAGCCTTGAGGAGAGCCAACAAGTACAAGGTATATGTTTTAATTTAGTTTTTGATGAATGTGTTGATTTAAACATCATTGAAGATGAGTTATATGATAGTACCTTGAAACTAATGAACATGTTAGTTGAAGGACAATAAGGTATAGTAACATATAGTGAAGTGTTTGACATCCATGAGGTGGTAGTAGTAGAGAAGGAAGGAGAAGCACATAATTAAGTGTTTAAAATTTTTTAAAGGCAATAGGTGAAAATGTCTTACTTGGAACCAATGGGAGAGCAAGGTGATGTAGATGATTATATAGTAGAGGATAATGAGATATGGCATCATATAATGGAAGAAATAGATGTTTTGAGTATCATAAGAGACAAGGAGGCTATCATGGTATTTAAGCAATATTGAGTCAAGGTGAAGAAGAGATGTCAGCCAAATAGCTAGAATAATTTGAAGAGGAATAAGGTGAACTCAAAGGGAACAAGCAAAGAATGGTTTTTATTAACATGTTTGCTTCATGTATAAGTCATTGGAGGTAAGGAAATAAGCAATAGTTTCACATGATTGGTTGGAATATGCAAATCAAGAAGAAGATAAAAAAGGAGGAGATAAAGTGTGTTTAATCAATAATCAAGAAGGAATAAGTGTCTCAAATAGACCTTGAGATCTAGGTGGAATAAGTAAGTTTCAAATAACCTTAAATACAAATCATTTATAACTTTTGTGGAAATTTTCTCTTGCTCCTCAGTAGTATGATGTTGGAACATCACTACCCATTGTAAAAATTGGTTTATTTTACATGTATTGAGTATTTAATAAGTTTTTTTTGTAATCTTAGGTCTGTAGGAGTCTGCATTAGGTTTTAGGTTCTTGTGAAATTTGAATTTGGGTGGCAATGGCATTTTCTTGCCAAAACCTTGTTTTGAATTTTCAAATTTCAATGTGAAGTTTAGGAGATATCCATCTTGTTTCTAGATGACTCAATATTGTGTTTGTGTGGTTAGGTTATAATAAAGTTTCAAGAATTCATTATTCACTTGATGAGTCACCTTGATGGTTATGTTAGCAGTTAGATAGTTTACACACTCCCAATGTACAAGAAGGGAGTTGGAAGTTAGTTAGGATGGTTATTTGGTAATACAAGTTATTATCCATGTATTTTTTTTATATTAAAGGTAGCTAGAATTTGAGGGGTTATATTTTAAATCTAAATAAGATTAAACCCATAAAATTGAATGGAAACTTTGCATTTGAAAGACAAAATGGGTTGTAAAGCCTGTGTTTTCTATATGAATGCAATGGAATGACTTTGTAAATAGAGTAGGAGAGGATACTTTGTTAAATACATGTTTTATTCATTTATGGATCTATGTTAATTTTTTATAATTATGTTTACAAAGTTATTTACATTCTTTAAAATGGCTTTCCTATAGATATATGAGTTCAAGATAGAGTGTGTTCCTTGCATTTCTTATACCCTATGTGTAGTAAAGACTAAGAGGAGGTAAGATTCAAAAGAAGATTATGTTGGTAGTCATTGGATTGTATGGTTAATTGATAAAATGATATAAAAAATTATAAATATTAATTAAATATTATCCTTTTTTGTTTTTGAACATTGGTTGAATAGTTATGAAGACAAACCCTGCATATTCTATTTTAGTGATCAAACAAAACTTGCATAGATGTCAACAAAGGTAAAGATTATTAAATAGTTGGTAGATTGTGAATGTTTAAGTTGATAATAATATGATAAAAATAGTGTTATACTTGTGTTAAATTTTTTACAACACCATTGAATGATAAGATTATTGAAAGGTCTGTAGGCCATTATACTTGTGCACATGGTGAAATAAATTTCTTGATAGGAAATGTGAACAGAGGTATTGGAATGAGATTAAAATGGTTGGAGAAGGATTAATATATTAATAGAAACCTAAAAAAACCTTTTAAAAAAAATTAAATTTTAAATAAATCTTGAAACCTCATTTTGACCCTTCTCGGGTCTGTAGAACCAGTCCAAACCCTATGCTAGGGTTTCCAAAATCATAGATTATGAGAGATGTGACTAGTGAAAACCCATGAATATTAGTGAAAAGGAGGGGGAACACATGATTTAAGGTATTCCAAATTTTTAATCTGATCCTATACATATAATTATGGTTTTGAATAAACTATGTGTAAGTCAGGGTCTTAAGAGACCTAGAAGGCCTAATCCGAGAGCAAGAAAGGCTTAAAAGATGATCTAACAATTGTTTTAAAGCTAAAAACTTTTTGAAATGAAGTGTGAGGATATAGGGTAGTTTTAAAAGGTTATGGTTTCTCAATATTTGTCTATATGGAATCGTACAAGGAATAAAACCAAAAAAAAGGCTACTAAAGAGAGCCTATGACAAAGTAAGAAGTAAGGAATAGAATTGGTGGTTGTCTTGAGAGGCTTGTAAGTGAATTTAAGGACTAATAATACCAATGTGAGTATGATAAGGTAAAAAGAGCCATAAAATAGATCCATGAAACCTTGAACCAATGAAGAGTTGTTACAATCCTTTTTAAGGAAAGAATAAGTTGTTTAAAGAGTAGTGAAAGTTGATGGTGAGTGTTCATCAGAATTAAGGATTCAACAAGAGAGTTGAAATCAAGTAGAGACAAAGAGTTGTATATAAATTAAAGGACAAATAGGAAAAGCCAAGAGATCAAAGCTAGGATGTATTCTGGTAGAGGTAGATGTAAGTAGAGGTGAATGTATTCTTCTTTTCATGCCATGAAAGACAGATTGGAGATGACCTATGCATCACCCTAACCTTAGTTTCTATTTTTAGTAATTTACAACTATAAATTTTGTAAGGCACTTAGAACATAAATGCTCTGATACCACTTGTCAAGATCTACCTCCTCAATAAGAGTACACTATGATTACCTTGTATAAGCAACTAAACACGAAATTATACCAGAATTAACAAGTAACTAGAATTCACAAATGACACATAATATGAGAGACAATACACAATTTTGTATTAATACTCATGCTAGAAGGAAATAAAATGAAGATGTCACAATCTTCCACACCTCTTAGATGTATAGATCTCTTTCCCTCAAGAGTTCACTCTCCTACCAAAAATGGTCCCAACACACAACTCAAACACAGAGTTGTTGTTCACCTCCAACCAGTCAGTAATAACACTGCCACTACACAAGTACTCAAAGTACTTCAAGTAGATCTCCCATGAACTTGCAACAACCTGCAACTCAAATGATCTTACTTACCATGTAGAACTTCTCCCTGATCTTGCAACAACCTACAGATCACCCTGTTCTTACAATTGGAAGGGTCTACCTTGCCTTCCTCTATTGCTCTTGATTACAATACATGCCAATGGGTCTATAAATAGATCCCATACTAAACAATAACTTAGACTTCTAATTTACAATAATTAGACACACAGCTCAAGACTTGAAATAGTCTTTACATGTAAACAATCAGTTCAACAAACTAACTGTTTGTGCAATAAACAGTTTTGGAACCGCGCAGGTGACCGATGTCGGTCCCTGTCTGTCTGGAGGTGACCGACGTCGACCGACTTCTTCCGATGTCAATTTCCCTTTACACTGAATATGACTAATGTCAGTTGTGCTGCCAATGCCAGTATCCCTAGAACTCAGCAACCTCCTCCATGTCTACATTAGTTGAAGCTTTTAGCTCCACAACCTAACAATCTCCCACTTGGAGATAAATAGCTGTAACTATACCTATACCTGTACATCATCTAGTTTATTTCCTGGCTTTGTATCCCTCTTCAAGATCACTCTTGAAGACCAACCACCACAAATCCTATGATGCACCTCCTGTCATCCAAATCACCTGCCACATCCGCATCTACAAACCCATGTAGAAAAGAACTTGAACCTGCATAGCAGGTGCACCTGCTGCTGGTCCCTCTCAGATATCTAAGAATCCACTGAATTGCCCTCCAGTGCTTCTTTCTCAGATTGGCTCCAAACTTGCTAACTACTCCCACTACTTAGGAAATCTCAAGTTTAGTATACATGTACTCAACCTCATCATGTGAATCAGGTCACTATTCATAGAATTGTCCAACCATCGGCATGCTAACTGGTTTCACACAATCATCTGGAGACAAAATCAACCTGTGACCTTCCATGTCTCTAGAACACACTCATGCCAAAGAATCTTGCTACTCCTAGATTCCTCATGACACACCTCTGAACTAACTTTACCTTTAGTTCAACAACTCCCTGCATATGTGACCCTACAACAAGCACAACATACAGTAACAGGATAATGTAGCTAATATTATCCAACTTGGTAAAGAAAACACAATGGTTAAACCTCCATTGTCCTGCAGCTTACTCAAGACCATATACCCTAGCTTTTCATCTCACGTGTCCATTCTCGCTCTTCTTTATCCTAAAAATCCATTCATCTCTTAGTGTTTTTTTCCAGCTAGAAACTCCACCAAAAACTCCCATTTGGTTCTTCTCCAAGGAATCACATTCCTCATCCATGCCAAGCTCCCACTATTTTCTGGATTCTACCTGCTCTGCTTCTTTAATAAATTCCTAGTTCTTGACCATCAGTAAGCAACAAGTAGTGTAAAGAAGGGAAATGACAAATTTGAGGCTTACTTACCCTTTCAGTCCTCCATATGGGCATTTGAGACTCCTTGATAGCTTGTTGTCTGCCCAAAATCCATCTCAATGACCGATGTTGGTCACATCTCAATCTGCACAAAACCGACGTTGGTTCCATGCGACTACCTCATCACCGATGTCAGTTCCCCCTGACCGATGCTGGTATTTATTTGTCCAGAGTCACCGATGTCAGGCTGCACATAAGTGATGTTGGTCCCTGTCTGGATGCCGACGTCAATTTTCTAACCGATCTCAATCTCTGTGTTTTACTTGTGAGCGATGACTTCTACCCGTGAGCTCTTTTTAGATCAAACCCTTGTCCATATCATCCTTGCTTTTCTTAGAATTCTTTAGCCCCTTACACTGATCTTTGTCTGTCATCTTCTCCTTGAAAACCAAGACTTTCTTGTTCTTGTCACAAACATCAGATTTCTCAAGAAATGTCACTTTTTTCTTTTGTATACAGCAATCTCGATCCATGCTTTTCAAAACTAAAAGCATAACCTTTGACTCAAGAACATGCATCTCCTTCTTATTCATGTGACCAAGCCTATTAAGCCACATCTTCAAGTCTACAACTATAGTAGATAGACCAGAAGGAGAATCAGTAATACAAGTAGATAGGAAAAGAGTACCTACTTTCTTACCTCTTGCTACAACAAGTGCACCCTTGGAAACTTCCCAAGAGTCCGCTGTGAGAGTTACTGTGCAACCCTCATCACCCAACTTTCCAATAGAAATCAAATTCCACTTTAGGACTGGGATATGTATGACCTCCTTTAACACCCATGTGTTGCCCGTCTGTAATTTCAGCTTCACTTTCCCTTTGCCAACCATTTGACAAGGCTTACCATCACCTAAATAAATTTCTCCAAAGTCTCCCTAGACATACTCAAAAAAAAATTCCCTATTTGGGGATGCATGGAAAGAGGCATTAGAATCTAAAACCCAAGATTCTACTTTATCCAAGGAACATACCAGAGCATCCTGTGCAACAATACCTGTAACATCTGCTTCTTCAGTTCCTTCTTGTTGATCTTCAACCAAAAAACAATCTTTCTTTACATGCCCTTGCTTTCCACATTTCCAGTAGGTTATTCTGCGATACCTAGATTTGGATCTCCTGCCTATCTTTGACCTTGATCTCCCATGCTTGATCTTCTCTCTTTGCCTTCCCCTGCTTTCAACACTCAAAGCATTCCCTGATGATTCACCTGTGCTTTTCCTGTGAATTTCTTCATTCAAGATTACACTCACAACATCATCCACTTTTAAGATTTTTGAAGCAGATGCAGTATTACTAACTGCTATTACCAAACTCTCCCAACTTTTAGGTAATGAGCATAAGATTAAGAGAGCCTTAATTTCATCATCAAAAACAATATTGACTAAATTTAACTGGTTTACCAAACCATGGAAATCACTAAGATGAATATGTACAGATCCACCTTCCAACATTTGCAAATTAAATAATTGCTTCATAAGAAATACCTTATTCAAAGCTAAGGGTTTTTCATATAAATTTGCCAAAGATTCCATCAACTCTACCATTGTCTTAGCCTGTGATAAGTTGGAAATCACAGATGATGCAAGGCTCAACCTTATAGATCCCAGAGCCTTTCGATCAAGAACCTTCCATTCTTCATCCTTCATATCTGTGGGCTTGCATGCAACCCCACCCAATGGTAAGTACAAATCTTTCTGATACAAATAATCTTTAATCTGCATCCTCCATAATTGATAGTTCTTGCCATTAAACTTCTCCATTCATAGCTTACTTTCTTCTACCATTATTATACTCCCACTCAAACAGAAACCCCTGTGAGTGACCTGTAATCAACAAACACTAACTAGATCTGATATAACCTATTAGTAACCCAACAAAAAGCTTTGATACCAATTGTAAGGCACCTAGAACATAAATGCTCTGATACCACTTGTCAAGATCCAACTCCTCAATAAGAGTACAATATGATTACCTTGTATAAACAACTAAACACGAAATTATACCAGAATTAACAAGTAACTAGAATTCACAAATGACACAAAATATGAGAGACAATACACAATCTTGTATTAATACTCATGCCAGAAGGAAATACAATGAAGATGCCACAATATTCCACACCTCTCAGATGTATAGATCTCTTTCCCTCAAGAGTTCACTCTCCTACCAAAAATGGTCCCAACACACAACTCAAACACAGAGTTGTTGTTCACCTCCAACCAGTCAGTAATAACACTGCCAATACACAAGTACTCAAAGTACTTCAAGTAGATCTCCCATGAACTTGCAACAACCTACAACTCAAATGATCTTACTTACCATGTAGAACTTCTCCCTGATCTTGCAACAACTTGCAGATCACCCTGTTCTTACAATTGGAAGGGTCTACCTTGCCTTCCTCTATTGCTCTTGATTACAATACATGCTAATGGGTCTATAAATAGATCCCATACTAAACAATAACATAGAATTCTAATTTACAATAATTAGACACATAGCTCAAGACTCGAAATAGTCTTTACATGCAAACAATCAGTTTAACAAACTAATTGTTCATGCAACGAACAGTTCTAGAATCGTACAGGCGACTGACGTCAGTCCCTGTCTGTCTAGAGGTGACCGATGTTGGCTGACTCCTGCCGATGTCGGTTTTCCTTTGCACTAAGATGACCAACATCGATTGCACTACCGATGCTGGTATCCCTGGAACTCAGCAACCTCCTCCATGTCTGCATCAGTTGAAGCTTTTAGCTCCACAACCTAACAAAGAGTTGTATATAAATTAAAGGACAAATAGGAAAAACCAAGAGATCAAAGCTAAGATGTATTCTGGTAGAGGTAGATGTAAGTAGAGTGAATGTATTCTTCTTTTCATGCCATGAAAGACAGATTGGAGATGACCTATGCATCACCCTAACCTTAGTTTCTATTTTTAGTAATTTACAACTATAAATTTTGTCAACCTTCATATTTACTATATTTTTTATTATTTAACTTCCTAGAACATATTTCAATATTTTACATTTCTAATTAGATTTAATTATTTATCCAAATTAATTATATTATAAACAAGAATTCAAGATGCATAATTGTGTCAGCCAAACGATTCAATATTTTAATGAAATTATAAATTTAAGGAGAATCCATATGGGATTATAATCATTAGTTTTATGAATTGATTGACAGGTTAAACTTAAATTTTAAGGATCTAGACAAAATTCTTGGTTTGTACAAGTCATGTAAAGAAAAATAAAGTTTAATATATCCTAGGCTAGGCTTTCCATAAAATTTATGGTAAGATTTGTTGTGATCATATTCAGACATATAGAGGACTATGAAGAATACCCTCCTAGCATTACAAAAATTGATTCCAAGTTAGATGTGGCATTACACATGATAGATGACCTACAAGAGGATAAAAACTAAGATTTTCTAATGGTGCATTGAGTGTGGATAAAAGATAAACCACAAGAATTAATGATAAAAGATAAAAACAAATTTATACATAGTATGTTGCACTATAGGACATGCAACTACAAATTTTCATTCACTAAAAAATTATGTAAATAGTACAAAGTGTATTATATAGTTTATATAAATCCCATAGCCATAATTAAAATAAGTGTAGGGATTTCCAAGAGATAAAATAATAAATCACTCAAAATGTCTTCACAATCACTGCAAAGTAGTCTCCTATTCCAAAACTAAATGTGTTAGTTTGAGATGTCAAGATAATTGCACAAGGTGTATGGGGTACCTTAGTAGTATGTCTTACACTAGGGTGGACATCTCTATATCCTTAATATTAACTAGGGTAGACTCATCATTTTCCTTAGTATCAACATGTATGGTCACTCCCTTCTCCATAGTACCAATATGGATTGACCCCTTCATCACCACAACAACAACCAAACTAGACACCTCCTTCTCAAAATAAATATAGAGTATATTCTAGTCAAAAACAAGTGTGGGGATCACCTCAAAAATAAGGAGGTAATAAAAACATAAGTTATGGAATAGATAACCATGACAACATATTACTTGTTACTTATGTGGATAAATGAATCATATCATATAAAATTGTCCTTGTAAACCATAATGGGAAACATTTTGTGCATATTGTATACTTGTAATACAACATAACACTGAGATTTTCCACATTTTAGAGAAGCATAAGAAAAATAATATAGTGTGAAATGTGAACATGGTACATTCTCACCCGAGGAAATAAACTTATATCTAGGTTGTTACTATGAAATAACACTGATAACAAGGTATTTCACCTCTAGGGTCATATGAAGAAAATGTAATAATAAAATTACTAGAGGATAGGTATATTGACCCTGTACGAGAGAAAATTATTATGAATGAAGTATCCCAACTATGATAGTCAATATAAAATCAAAATTCTAGTGAAGGATATCTCATGATAATGAATTCCCAAATGTATAGACAAATCATCCAAGTATTACAAAAAGAGGGAGTAGTCACAACTTTGATAGAATTACTAAAACATGTAACTATTATATGAAAAGAGGATATCTCCCAAAATATTAAAAATTTATTTCCATAAAATTATAAAAAAAATTATTCAACATCAATAAATGTCTACTCAACAAAGTTTTCATTTAGTCTTATCATTACCATTGAACCATATTGTAGATGATATTTATAGAGTATACAACACCCTAATCTTATACACTTGTGATGGAAGTGCATCAATGTATATAGCATAATATTGATGGTGTTTTATTTTTAAAATATTTTATAGGTATTATGAGGTCAATAAGAGGCTAATTCCATTCCCAAATTTTTCATTTGAGTCCATTTGTTAAGGCTTTCTATTTTCCTGCTAAATAGGGAAATTTGAAAATTTGAAATTATATTACATAGTTTGATGGGTTTGAGATATTTTTTGGGTTTAGTTCCATGTGTTATGTTTCTATAGGGTTTAATAAATCATATTAATTGATTTAAAATCATCATATAAGTTTTAAAATTTCTTCAATTCAATTTAGGCTTATCCAATGTAGTAATTGGGAAAATAAAGCATGTTTGATGAGTTTTAAAGGTACTTGAGAGATTTTTGTGAGATGAAATAAAATCAAAATAAGATTATAAATTTTATATACTTTTAACCACCTATTTAGGATCTAATAAAATTTTTATAAAAGGTTAAAATATTTATGTTTGTAGGGATGTTGAAGATTGTCCACTTCTAGCCTATGTGTAATTGAGAATAAAGAAGATATTTATTATGTTATTAAGAAAAATACATAATTATTTTAAGTATATATGAATTATAATTATTTTATTTTACCTTTATCAGAATTATCATGGTGTATTCTTAGGTCACAAGTCCAAAAACAAAGTTATATAGCCAAGAATATAGAAACTACAGTCTATGAAGGTAGTAGATCATCAATCATTTGATTGTTCAGGTAAAATATGTAATTAAAAAAGGAATAAATATATTTATGGAAACTAATACATGAATTATTATCTTTTTTTTTAAAAATTATACTTCAAAAACTCAATATCTTAGCTCTCAACCTCCTTATAGATGTACAAACCCTAACTCAAGGTTTAGGAGACAAAAAGTGAGTTTGTAAGAGAATGAACTATATAAAAGCCTTAAAATTTTATATATATATGATTTTATGGCTGTATAAATGGATTAAATTTATTTTATATTTTTTTTGTCTTCAAGGTAAGCTATAACTGACGGTATACACCAGGTCTATAGGTTATTAAGGAAGACAAGATTTTGATAATGAAAAATTATTTTTCTCCCACACCATTGATCTAAATATCTTGTAAATTTGTGGAAAAAATATATAGAGGTTTTTTAATAGTACCCAATATGTTTCAATTTTTAAATATTATTATAATTTAATTTATAGTGTACTGTATTAAATCAGGCCTATAGGTTGTCTAGGAAAATAGGGTTGCATCCAAGAAAACTCAAGTTTATATTAAACCATAGTTAAAAATCCTTAAAATTTTTGTGTGAAAGTGATTTAAGGTTTCCTTAATATTATATGAAATTTATTAAGTATTAAATATCCTTATAATAATATTTATAAGTGAGTGTGTAGTCCATACCTACAAAAAGACAAGAAAACACAGAGTGTTAGTATTGGAAACTTACATAGCTTCTAAAGTACTATTTAATATTATTTGAAACTTTGGGAACATGTGTTAGAGGTCTTTATTAATATTATAAAGTTAATTTTAAGAGTTTTAATACTATTTTAGAGAATATATGAAAAACTGTATCTAGGCATACCTATATTAGGCCTAAAAATAGGGCTTAAATTCAAACTTTTGAGTTTTATTAAGTATCCAAGTAAAGGAAAAGAATAGAACATGTAATATAGGCTATGTAAGATGTTATTTATTTCAAAAATACACTTTCATATGTTTTAATCCTAATTTTCAACACTCATTGGGTAACAAGGACCTAATAAGCCTAAAAGGAATATTATAAGTCTACCAGTAAACAACCATTAAAGGTTTAGTCTATTGTATAGTCATTATTGATAATGGATCATGTATAAATAATATCCTATACAAAGGTGATAAGAAGAATTTAAATAATCTTTTATTATTTTAAAGATTCAAGTTATGAATAATAAGTATCAAAGAGAACAATCAATCAAAGGAGAACAGAGTAGATCAAGGACTCCATTACATTAGTTGTGGTATCAAAGCTCAGAAGATCTAAGAAAAAGAGGTAGATAGATGAATATTTGGTTACACTTCAAGAATATGTGACCTAATAAAAATAATATAGGCTTTGAGATAGAAGCCTATATAAGAAATTTGATAAGATAAGATAATAAGCTATGAGAAATAAGCTTGTGAAGATGGAACTCAAGACTAGCAGTGCTAGAGGAGGTCAGAGGAGGCAACCAATATTAGAGATAAATATGAAAGATATGATTAACATGAATGAATTCTTACACTCAATAAATATGTCATATAAAAGGGGTATTTAATCAAGCTATGTAAGTGATGAAGAAGAACTACAAGAAGATGAGGCAACACCAAAAGGATAGGAAAGTGTAGAAGAAAATATCATAAGGACAATCATGAAGGTAAGATCTAAACCATGGTTATTAGTACCTATATATTTAGGAATTCTTAATGTATAAGAATTTATTTATTAAATTTCATCCATGGATAAATATTTTGAATATGAGATAGAGGCTAACAATAAGGTTAAATTTTTAGTTACAAGGTTCAAAGGACATGCTTCACTATGGTGGGATGGATTATAGGATGAAATAAGGAGATGTAATCAAAAAATTACATCATAGGTTAGAATGGTAGCTAATCTAAAGTCTAAAATCATGTCAAGTGATTATTATACTCAGTTTTTTAGAAAACTTCAAAATTTAAGACAAAAGGAGATGAATGTCAAAGCTTATACATAGTTTTATAAGTTGATTATAAGGATGGGTCACATAAAATATGATGTGGAAAATGTAACTAGGTATGTAAATTGTTTAAATATTAGTATTCAAGATGAAATTAGCCTATTTTCTCTAATAAAAATTGAATAATCCTATCAACTTAAACTCAAATCAAAAGAGAAGTTATCCAAGAATCCAAGAGATAGAATTAGTTATTTTAGAAATAAAAGGTAGCATGGTGATAGCATTCAAATTTATGAAGAAATATAAATCAACCCTTCAAATCAAGCCCAAAACATAAGAGAATGTCAGTTAGATAAAATGAGGACATTATATTTAAAAGGTATTAAAGGTTTATTTTTGGGTAGATGTTTTAAGTGTAATGAATTTGCTCATAGATATTATGAATTCCCAAATTATGTTTAATAAATACATACTAATCATATTATACAAGTTGAAAATGAAGAAAGTGTAGGATCATGTGGAAAACTTGAAATAAGGAAATCATTACTGATGAAATTGATACTTCTTAAATCAATCAAGGAGATTAAATATCCAATACAAAGGAAAACTATGTTTAGAACCACTTTCAAGTCAAGGAGTAAGTGCTACAAATTGGTTATGGATAGTGGTAGTATATATAATCTAGTATCTTTTGAAATGGTTAAGAATCTGATTTTAAAAAATTTGTTCATCCTACACCTTATAGAGTGTCATGGTTTCATAAAGAACATCAGGTCTTAATCAATTAACAATGAAAAACAGAGTTTAATATAGGTAGATATTGAGATGACATGCTTTGGGATGTGATACCTATGGATGTTTGACATGTCTTACTGGGAAGACCTTGGCAAATTGATAAAAGAGAAATTTATGATGGAAAAAATAATACCTATACTTTTGAGAAGTATGATAGGAGACACATATTAACACCATTAAAATATGAATATGTAGAAGCAATAAAAGTTAGTAATCAAGTGTTTATGATGAGTGAGGAGTTCTTGTAGTAGGTAAAAGAAGGTGAAGCTAAAAAGATAATTATTATAGCCATTAAGGTAAGTAATTCATCTTTATAAAATCACATTTTATTAATTAAACATGATAACATGATGAATAATGAGTTTTCAAATGAATTTTTAACAAGTTATTCAAAATATTTCATTGTAGGGGTTGATTTTCTAAAAGAGATTACCATGGAAGGCAAATAATAGAAACTTTGTTAAGTGAACAATATGAGAGTGGAGAAAAAGAGGTTGTCTTGAGAGATAAGAAAAACTTTTTGTATGAGAAATCTCTGATTATTATTGAAAATAAATGTGATCATGTTGTATAATAAAGATTATTTGTGTAAAAATAAATAGAATCTTTCAAAAAGGAAAAGCAAGAAGTAATTTAGGTAAATATCATTCATCTGAGGTGAAGAACAAGGTATTAGAAAACCCATATGAAAAAAATAAATAAATAAATACAAAAAAATAAAAAGAAGCCCCTCTTATAAGCTATCTTGGTTTATATCTATTTGGAAGTCATCTTGGTGACAAATAATGGGTCTCAAAGGCCTAAATAAAAAATTCATTTATTTAATATGTTTACTTTATGTGCAGGAACAACCAAGGAAGATAGGGAGAGATTGAAGATGAAAATTATAACAATTTATACAGATATAACTTTGGTTTTTAATGTAGTCTAGACACAATAAATCTACAATAAAAAGGAGAGATGCTTAGTATACTTATGTGGTGATCAAACTCATCCATTTGGAGAAACTAAAAAGAGGGTAGCTTTTCAAAATGATTCAAGAATAATATTGATGTTGTTTTATTTTTAAAATATTTTATAGGTCTTATTAGGTTGATAAAAGTCCATGTCCATACCTAAATTGTTCATTTGAGTCCATTTGTTAAGGTTTTTTGTTTTCCCACCAAAAAGGGAAATTTGAAAATCTAAAATTGTATTGCATAGTTGAAGGGGTTTTGATATATTATATGGGTATAGTTCTATGGATTAGGATGATGTATAGTCTAATAAATCATATTAAATTATTTAAAATCATCTTATAAGTTTGAAAATGTCTTCAAGTTAATTTAGGCTTATCCAATGTAGGAATTGAGCAAATAAAGTATGTTTGATGAGTTTTAAAGGTAGTTGAGAGAGTTTTTTGAGATGAAACAAACTCAATATAATATTAAACATGGTATATACATCAAAACACCTCTATATTATCTAATAAAAGTAATAATAAATGTATAAAAGGTCAAAATATTTATGTTTGTAAGGATGTTGAAGATTGTCAACTTCAGGTCTGTCTATAATTGAGAATAAAGAAGATATTTATTGTGTTATTGAGAAAAATAAAGACATTTTTTTATGAATTATATTTATTGTATTTTACCTTGTTTAGCATGATCATGGTGTTTTCTTAGGTCATAAGGTCCAAAAACAAAGTTCTACAATCAAGAACATAGAGATTGTAGTCTAGCAAGGTAGCAGATCATCAATCATTTGATTCTTCAAGTGAAATATACAATTTAAAAATGAATAAATATATTTATAAAACCTAATTCATGCATTTTGATCTCTTTACAACCTTTTTGGACTTAAAAAACTCAATATCTCCTTCAAACCCTACCACAGGGTTTAGGAGATAAAAAGTGAGTTTATGGGAGAATGAACCATAAAAAAGACTTAAATTTTGTTATATATATGCTCTAAGAGTTTTATAAATGGATTCAAGTGTTTTTATAATTTTTATAGGTCTTAAATTCAAGTTATAGTTGATTTTATACACTAGGTTTGTAGTTATTAAGGAAGACAAGATTTTGAGATTAGAAACTTACTTTTCTCTCGCACCCTTGATCCAAATTACTTGTAAATTGATTTAAAATATATATATGTGGTTATTAATATGACCAAATAGGTTTTAAGTTTTAAATATTCTTATAATTTAATTTATATTGGATTGTGTTAAATCAAGCCTGTAGGTTATCTAGGAAAACAAGGTTGTAGCCAAGGAAACTCAAGTTTCTCTTAAACCATAGTTCTAAATCCTTCCAAATTTGATGTGTAGGTGATTTAGGGTGTCCTTAAGATCGTAAAAAATATATTATGTCTTAAATATCATTCTAATTATATTTATAAGTGACTGTGTATTCCAGACCTATAAAAAGATAAGAAAACACAGAGTGTTAGTATTGGAAACTTGCATAACTTCTAAAAACATTGCTTGAAATTATCTTAAACTTGGGGAACATGTGTTATATTTTTATCTTAATATGAGTAAGGTAATTTTATGATATGTAATACTTTTTGATATAATATATGAAAAACTATGTTTAAGCATACATATATTAGGCATAAAAATAGGGCTTAAATTTAGACTTTTGAGTTTTCTTGAGTGTTCAAGTAAAGGAAGAGAATAGAACAAGTGAGATAGATTATGTAAGATGAGATTGATTGTAAAAATCCAATTTAATAAGTTTTGATTCTGATTTTCAACATTCATTGGGTAACAAGGACCTAATAGGCCTAAAAGGAATACTATAAGTCTATCAATAAAAATCCATTGAAGGTTTAGTTTATATAGTCATTATTGATAATGGATCATGTATGAATAAGATTTTATATTGAAGGTGATAATAAGAATTGAAATAATATTTTATTTTTTTAAATATTCAAGTTGTGAATAAGAAGTATCAAAGATAGCAATAAGTTGAAAAGGAGAAAATAATAGATCAAGGACTCCATTGCACCAACTTGGCAAACTCAGACCTTGGTTGTTCTTCTAAGTTCTAGACCTTTCACACTTACATAAGTATTGAATCCACTCTAATGCCCTTTGGTTTATATCTCTTAGTCCAACCAATATTATGTTGATGATCCAGGCCTTCTATCTTACCCAAAATGCTTAAAATGTATTTATCTTGCATCTCTTCAAGTTCTAAACCTATACTTACTTTTCTTCTCCCTACACACTAATGTATGGAATAGACACTAGTATCAACATTAATGTCCTAAACTGATGCAAGTATCTATTTCCCTAAATTAATCTATTTTACAAATGAAATATATATTAATTATTAAGCTAAGTTCTTTAATATAATTTATCACTTCAAGGGATTGATATAAATACAAGATCAACCCTCATTCATTCATCACCTAGCAACATGGGAATAATACCAATTATTCTTACCAAATAACATTAAAACATAATTTAATTAAATAAAGCTTTCTTATTTCCATACCAATCATTGATACATTACATCTATAGGTATGAATTACTAAAAAAACAACCCAAGAGCCCAATTTTCCAAGTTACAAGCTAGGTCACTATTGTGCTTACTTTTTACATATTACATGATTCACACATAAGCCAACATGTAAGAGAGAACTACATGATTCTAAGGCCCTCTTCTATATTATTAGATATGTAGATAGTGCCCATTGATAGTAAGGTCTTTAGGGTCAACTCAACACCATGTGTCCACTAACCCATTTTTTCCCATGGTCATTATAAAGATGAAAAACTAGGGTTTTTTTAATTCATGAAAAGCAACAGTCCATGACCTAGATCTAAATATACCATAGTGAAGGTGAAGTCAAACCTAGAAACATCCAAGTGGTTGCATCATTTTCTAGTAGGTATTTCATATAGGACACTTGCATCTAACCCAAATAGTAACATCAATATAACCTTCCCATGCTAATGTTAGTGTCCAAATATCCAAAAGCATTAGATCTAGAATCTCATGATTGTTCTAGAATCATCTTCTAAACTATTCTCTATCTATTCTATATTTAGCACTGTGTTAACATCATAAATAGAAAAAGTATATCACTTATTTGTTCTTTTCATGCATATATTAATTATATTTTCTATATTTAGCCTACACTTAGCATAATAAATTTAGTGTATGCTTATATCTAAGTTTAGCATTTAATTAGTCTATTATAGATCTGATTATCACCCTAATGAATTATCATTTCCATATTATTAACCCTATTATACCACCAAGGTAAGATAACCACATATCCAATTTAGGGTTATACATTTGGTGAACCTAATATGAAACCATAGAGCACTCAATGATGGGTTCCACAAACCCCTATTCTTATTACTCTTACTACTGCTTCACGATCATAAAGTCATATTTTACATATGTAGAGCATCATCGATACTATTGTAATAGAGATTTAACCTATACTTTCTCCTTAACAATGTCACAATATTATTACACCAGGTTCATAGTGGAGATATATCTATGATCATCCATTAGATGGCATCATAAGCTGATTTTTCCTTTGAAAATATTCCACAAATATCAAAAAACATTTAAAAACCCAAAAAGATTTGTTAGATAATATTTTACGATGATTAGTTTACCATAGGGTAAATAACTCCAAATAAGAATTAGTTAATTAATTTGTTTATTATTTCACCCGTAGACTTATACTAGGTTATTTGGTTATGCCTCTATGTTATTTTATTAGATGTTTTTTGAACTACTTTCATGGCTATATAATAGCCTTTGTAATGTTTACTACATTAGCTGAATAAAATAAATTTTCATGCTCTAATATTTTTTAATATTTGGTTTCAAAGTAAGAATTTTTTTTCCAAGATATTTTCAAGAGGTGGAACCCTGAGGCACCCTCATACCACAGCTAGAGGATGAATGAGCAACCTGTACTCTCATTATATGCATTGATTCAATTTATAATTGAATCTCTTTGTTTTTGGCATCAAAACATGCCTTGGAGAAGAATTTGCTCTCCTTACTTAAACACAATAGTATTTTTACAAATAAGGCATTTTAATATTATTTTTCTAGCTTATATTATTTTTTGGAATGATAAAATCAGCATATATGCAGCATGCCTTCATATGCTTGGTAAACGAAAGGAGCTATTCCAAATCCACTTCAAGATATTAAAAAAAAGTGCATTGATTTTTATAAGGATTTGATTCTTCATTGGAGCACTTAATTTATTTATAAGGAAGTAAAATCAGCTTTTAAGAGTTGAAAACCACCTTATTTCCATCTAAAACTACCATTAAAAAAAGGTTCTTTGCTAGAAACTATCTCCAACACCACCTATCTTCAAATCCATGGTATTTTCCACACGGTATGGTTTGAAATTTCTAAATCTTTAATTACAAGTTTTATCATTTATATACTTGTATTTATGCATAGGTGGGTTGGTAGGTCTTTCTTTTAGAAAAGAGTGTTGATGGTTAAAATTTCACTTTGTTTCTAAGACCAACAATGGGAAGTTTCAAGAATGTGGGACTTGCAACTTGAAACAACCTCCAAATTTTTAAGAAGTTGGTCTCTTCTTTATATCGAGCATATACTAGGAAAAGGGATAGGAATTTTAATAGAAACACAAATGCAAAGAAAGAAAATGTAACTATGGCGATGCGCCTGAATGTAATTCGACCCTTAATCTGAGCATAGTGAAACTATATGTAATATTCAATTAAATTTAAGAGCAAACAAGGCATGATCAATGTAAAATATGAAAACAATAGAAACAGAGGCTCACAACTTAGACTACTTTTGCAGTGACACAAAAAATATCAACAAAGGCATAGGACTCAATCTTCTTATTAATTATCTAGTCACATAAGAGGCACAGAAACATGCACAGTTACATAAACTTTCCAAATTAAGAAAATAGAACAAAGGCAAATGATATTCCTAATCATAGCTCTAGAAAGTCTAAAAAACTCTTGACAATAATTCTCTCAAAAAAATCTCTCTGGATTCTTCTCCTCCTTTTGGGTGATCTCTGCACCCCTATTTATAGCATCAGATCCACTCCAAATTGTCTATGTGTTTCCAATCTAATGGTCTAACTGAACTCTAACTGAACTGGAAGTATCTAACATAAGATATTTCTTGTATTTGAAATGCTTTATTTCTCTACAAGTTCATTGGCCAAAGTAAATACTCATGATGCTTCCTACTTTCAAATGGGAGAGGAAACTTGGTTGATTCCCCTTTTCCTCTTGAAAACCTTCTCTTTATTTAGAATGCACCAAAAAAAGACACTTGGCATGTTCCGCAGTACTTACTGAAGACACACGGCACTTTTCACATAACTTATACTCTTTTTGTGTCTTTGCTCAGGAGTGTTCCACCTTTGACACCTGTCGTAATCTACTTCTTCAAAACTTTAACAACTTAACAGAAAATAAGACCCATAGCATTTCTCATCTGAGCAACTTTAAAAAGGGCATAGGGACAGGTGGCAATTTCTGCTTGCCTCAACAAAGGACACATGGCAATCTTTTCTTTACTTAACTAGGGATATGTGGTGATCTCTACTACTTTTAGCCACCTTTTGAGAAACTTGCAAAAGGTGACACGTGCTGGTCTCCACGTCACTCTATCTATATTATAGAAACAATCAAGCCTCATTTCATATTTACACAGACAATGACACTTGGTGACTTTTGCTTGTTTCATAAACAAAACCTGAGACCCACCACAATCTTTACTATATCAGTGAAAAAAAATGAAGATAATTTAGAGGTTGACACATGGTGGCTTCTGCTCTCTTCACCTAGGATACGTGACATCTTCCATCTCTTTTAGAAAAGCAAATTGAAACCTTCTGTGATTGCCACTTGGCACCCTCTACCTAATCCTGATACTTAGCTTGTTGAAACCTTCTGCTTAAAAGAGATTTGAAACATGGATGCCGATATGAAATGTAGATGCTGACACTTGTCACATTCCATTGAGTTACTATGAGATATGTGGCACATCCTAACCAACTTATAGAAATTATGAAAGGTGCCTCAGCCGATGACACTTGGTAGCTTCCACTTAACTTTGACACTTAGAGAAAAATGAGGAAAAAAGAAAATCAAGCCCGAGATCTGAGTCAAAACTTCACCGTCTCGAACCAAAGTGTGCAGGGACAAAATTTTGCAGTGCGCAACTGAAAATTAGAATGAAACGTAGAGTATTTTTTACTCTATAGCTATTGGTGACCCTAAGGACTTTTAAGCCTGCTCAAAAAGAAACCACAACTCTCGCTTGATCAAAATATCAAAATTACAGCTTCAACAATGTTGTTTGATAGGCATACCACTCATCATCAGATAACCCCTGCTTATTCTACAATTCATTGAAGGCTAAATCAAGGTTAATATCCTTGTGTGAAAAATTCTAAAAAATCCGAACTGTATCCTTCAATTTGAATTTGAGCTGGGAAATAGGAATCAAAATAGCTTCTACTTCAGGGACTGATGAATCATCCCTTAAATCCTAAAAAATTGTCTGATCATTCTACTTGGCCAATAGCAAAGGTTTAGTTTCATAAACCATTAGCACCGTGTTGTCATCAGGAAATAGAGAAGGAAGACCTAATTGTACTAGGTCTTTAATGTGTTGTTTCATTTCACTGATTCCTTCTTTCATTACATCTAGGAGCTCTCTACAATTAATGGCTATAGAGTTGCAACTGAGAACCTCATTCACTCTCTTAGTAGTGACCATTCTATTCTCAATTCCTGCTGCTAAAAACATTCCATCCGTTGCATCATAAATCTTTTGCAGAAATGTTTCAGAGTCCAATACTCTCCCAAAAACTATAGCCAGATTGTTTACAACTAAATTCTCCACCTTTCTACACAATTTATGTGCATTTAGTAGGAAGGTGAGAGAAGTCCTAAGCTAAATAATCTTTGAATAGATTCTCTTCCACATTGATTCATATAGCTCCTTCACCAGATTTAACACTCTGACATTCTTTTGCTATTGACCAGCTCCAATGTCAATTATTCTGCTCTTTATTACTCGACTTGAAATTGGCCTTATATAGCCATGGTATTATTCTATTTAGCAAGCAACTTCTATTGTAATTGGGTAACCTATAGTAGGTGTTCCTCACATTTTTCTTGCAATGCTACCTTTTCTCGCCTTAGGGTCGTCACTACATCTTTTACCTATGTTAGCCCTACTTTTAAGGAATCATTTTGGGCCTAGATCACCCAGTGAGTCTGAAGAGAAATAGTATCTTGCAATTGTTTATTCAGATTCTCTATTTCATTAACTTTTCTATTGATTTATGTGGTCAAACTACTATAGTTTGCCTTTTCCTTGGCTAAATCAACCTCCATCTTTTGTAGCCTCCTTAATGTTTTCAAGTAGTCTTCAACAACTGCAGGAGTGGATTCGATTATCAGCTCAATTTTGTCTTGTGGCCTAAATAGGGACATGTCTATGGCCACTACATTCATTGTGTAGTCTTTCAGTTGCATCTAATCTCTTGGCTTGATTGCATTTGGTGATAAATGAGTCACCATCAATTACTACTAAATTGGGTCAAATTGTGATTGTAGATGTGGTGTAGCCAAGGCTTTATTTTCTTTGATCTTCTTTTTCTCTCTTCGGGCTTCCCTCGCCTTCCTAGCAGCGTCTGCTTGAGTTTGGAAGGTAGAAGGAGAGGCAATGTGCCCACCCACAAAAGGATGTCCTTGTGGCAAACCATATGTAATAGCTAATTGTTGGCTATGGGAAATTTGAGCAGGTAGTTTCTTAGGAATAGAGGGAGAAAAGTGAGGCAATGTTAAAGCTTGAGTAGGGATAGATGGGGTGAAGTGAGAAATGGGCATTGTAGAGGTGGTAGGGAATGTCATCTGGCTAAATGGAAACATCATGCCAACAAGAGAAGAAAGAGATTGAGAAGGAGAAGGAGGAATAATACTTACTGAGGAGCAATTACAATACTCTATAATTGGCATTGTGAAGGTTATGCTTCCTCCACTGAATCAAACTGAAACTGCACCCTCTTTTGCTTCTTTGGAGTCTCTTCTTCTGGTTGTGTTTCTTTTCCTTCAACATCTATTACTGCCATCATTGATGCTTGTGGAGAACTAAGAATTTCAATAGCTGATGTTGATGGGGAAGCTTTTGGTGGTGAAGGCACCACACTTTTTTGCTTTTCCATGACGCTGAGAGATTGGGGCCAAACTGATACAGCTACAGTTTGCCCTAGGCCTTATGATTCTTGGCTAGATCTTGCTTTGGATTCCAGCTCCACACTCTGTGTCAGCAAATTGCTTGTGTTAGGGCTAGATACTAAGGATAGATGACACTCATCCCAAAGTTCCTCCCATCTCTCATCTGAGTCCACGTTCCCAAAAGAGTGGGTTGTCTAACAAATTTATTGCCTACATTTCTAATAGGCTTCTATTTTCTCAACATCCCAATATTTATTCTTTAGTGCCCTTCTTAAGCCAGAAGTCATTCCGACTTTAGGATCAAAATCCCTCTGCTTAGCATAGAAGGTTTCTCATGGTCTATTTTGTGGAAGGGGCAAATCTATTAATTCAACATAAAATCCAGGAGTATCTTCCCTAGGATTTTTTCTATTTTCCCAAAAGGGGTGACCTTCATGTGTAATTCTAGTTACAACCCTATTAGTCATTATTCAGGAAGCTATGAAACCATTTGGGTCATATACACATTTATCTTTCATTAGCAGGAAACCTAGGAAGGCTAGCTTTCTAAGCAGCACAATCTCAGCGTCTCTAGCTTCTAATATCATGTTTTTTGTCATCCATGTGACGTCATACATTTTCCTCTTCCTCTTCCCAGAGCCATATTCATTATCTACTATAGACACCTGCCTGGTGACCTCTAAGAATGCTACCCTAAGAGTCAAAATCTTAGGTAGCAACATTGGTTCCCCATAAAAACCATGGACTCTAATAATTGTATGGTGGGATCCAAAAAATAAATCACAAGGAATTGGGCAATCAGCCAAAAGGTTTGAAACACTTGGAAATAGTCTATTCATAACTGGTTTAGGGCTGAGGTGATAAAAAGTAAGGGTAACAAATAGTTCCTAGAATTCATATGAATCACTAGTTTTTGACAAAATATGTGTCCATGCAGACACAAGAGTGGTCCTTTGGAGATCAAAACTTGGGTCATACATATCAAGATGCATATGTTGGGAAAAGATGTCAGAGTTTTGATATAGCATGAGGTGAAACAGATAAGAAGATTACCTAAAAACTCCATTTGATTTGAATTGGGTAAGTTATTCCACCATGGAGTATGTAATTTGCTTAGAGAAATCAAGCTGATACTCCTGAGTCTTGTTGACAGTCTTCAGCCAGAAGAGGATAGCCATTTGTTCTCTATAAATTGCCATATCATCCTTCATCCCAAAGATGAAACCATCATAAACAATGCATCTTGGCTAGCTTGTGTGAATTGGGCTCTTGCTGCAGGCAGTGTTGGCATAGTAGTATTATCATCACCCATTTGTAATTCGGATCTTAAGAACCTCAACTGAGTATTGATGTTTTCCCACATTCTTTGCATTTTAGAAATAGTGGGAAATGTAGCTACCTTATCATGATACAGGGCTAAAATGTCCCTGATAGCCCACAGTGTGATATGCATCATGAATGAACCTCGTTGTATAGTGTTTAAGGGTGCATGGAACAAGTCTACGCATAGTTCGACCAAGTCAGGGCATAGATGCACACCTGGGACAATGAATTGTGCCAGTTGTGAAGTCCATATCCTCATTGCAAATGTCTCATATTACCCCACTCTAGCCCTTTAAAGACGCCTTTGATGTGCCCCTTCTTTGAGAGTTTTACTACTAGCTCTTTGAAGAATTAGGTCCATGACTCCATCTACATAATCTCTTATCTTTGCTGGGTCACTTGCTTGACCAACTTCAAGGATTCTAGTTTGTGGGTAGGTCTTCAATGGTTGCATGGGAGATGAAGCATATGACTTGCTCGTAAGAAACTTATCAAGGGATTCATACATCCCAGCTCCTTGTTGTGAAGATTGTGCTCCCTCCATCTCTATATCTATTTTGTGATAACTCTTATGAACTTTTACAAAATAGAAACACTTTCATTGAAGCAAGTTTACTAGGAACTAAAAATGCAAGTAGCAAGATATTTTCTCACAAATGCAAGAATGTTGGAGAAACTGTAAGCTTTAACTCTTGCTAAGAGGTATTTATTGACCTATCAAGTCTCAAAATGTCATTAAACTTAGATAACCGTTAGCAAATCTTACTCAATCTTTATGGGACAGCGAGATAGACACATTATGCAAGTAGCAGCACAAGGTACCTTGGGGATTTCTAAAGATTTGGGAGATATTCAATGTATTGAGAAATTTTGAAAATTTTGAAAAACTTTGGGCTACTGACTATGTGTGCAAAGAACACTTATTTAAAACAAAAATGAGAAAACAAAGCAATACGGAAAGGGGAAACTATCTAACTATAATACATTAACCAAGTATCTTTATCTCCCTCCTGGATCAAAAGAAGAATTTCTAAAGTCTCCTTCATGACAAGATGACTTATATTTCTAGACAAGTGGTCAAATTGGATATAGCTTTGGTGACTTGCTCTCTTTGTATGCCACATTGATTGGCCTACATTCGAGTGAGTCTGAGTCAAACATGCTTCCAACATATATAAACTCTTCTTGTTCTTGGAAGCTTGTCGAATGTTGATTCTTGATACTGGCATGTCTTATCAAGAAATCAATGACTATTTGCTCATCAATAGAATCCCTTTGATATATATCATTTATTGGCTTATCTCTTTCTACCTCAAACTCAGGTTCTATTGCATGATCATCCTCTTTAATGACTTCAAAATTACCAACCTCTTGAGAGGATAATTCTGAAAGTTTGTAGTAATTTTGCATATGTAATTGAGTCTCAATGTTGTCTTGTTTATCTGCAACCATCTCATAACCTCCTTGAAAAATAGTATAACTTGACCCAATGATTTCAAACAAATCATTCAAATCATTATCAAGGAAATGTCCATGCTCCTCCACATCTTGTAATGTAAGAAGAAAGTCAGAAATTATCTCTTCTTCATCAGAGATTAAGGCATACGCTTGTGACTTCTCACTTGGAATATGGAATTCATGTTCAGAAACTCAAGGATTGATAGAAGAGGTATCTTTTGAATTTTCTTCCCTTAAAACATTTGGGATTTTATGATCTTCCTCAAATATGACATAAGTGCCCAGACCAATGGATTCATAATTTCCATATGGGTCACTTTGCATCATAGCTAATAAATGATCATTTTTCTCTTCTTGATCATGTTCAGTCCATTCACCTAACTCCTCAACAAAAACCCTTTCTTCTTTATTCATCATAGCATGAGCTACCTCTAACTTTGCAATTGGTTCATTGGTGATGTGATCCTTATATAATGGCTCAGATAATATCTTCATTTTTGAACCATATTTAGTTTTAAGGATGAGGTGAGACCAATCAAGTGACATATACCCTCCTATTTTGGCTATAAAGTCTCTTGATAAACATAGGCCAAAAATAGGAGGTATATTTATGACTACTACATCTTGATTTACAATTATATTGGGACAAGTATATAATTGGAATGGGAGTTGTTTACTTCTCCCTATTGTTTGTACTGCTTTGCCATCTAGCTACATGACTCCTTTAGTGAGTGGTTCATACTTTATTTTTAAAGCATCAGCTATATGCTTAGGCATTATTGTAGTACTAGCCCCTGAATCAATCATTGCATTATGCAGCAATTTCTTTCCAACTATCAAAGTTAAATAGAAGGGATCCAGTTTGGATTTGCTTACCTCTGGTGCATTGTTCACTAGGGCTATTGTCTACAGATGAACTGTGTCTTTGAGCTTTTCTTTTTTAGTAGGTCCTTCTTTGATAATAGTACATTTGGGCACTACTTGGCCTTGTACAACTTCTTGTAGTAGTGTCTTCTACTCAGGGATAGCCAATATATCCCATATTGATACTTGTGCTAGAGTCTTCTTCAATTGATCCACAACATTTATTGCTCCCAGGGTCTGAGTTCTTTAAAAATAAGGGTATTTTGCTTTTTCTTGAATTTGTGTAAGAATCACTTGGTTCTGCACTGGCTGAGGCATTTCTTGTCTGACAGTTGTGGTTCTTTGTCCTTGAAATGGAGGATTCTCCATGACTTGACTATTTACAACTTTAGGCTATTCCACCATTCTTCTCTTTGATCTAGTATAATAGTCTGATTGCACCACTGGTTTCTTAGAAGTGGAAGCTTCATTCAAGAATATTGATTCTTCATCCTCAACCCATGAGAACAAAGCATGTTATGAGGCTATTTCTTCTTGTTGTTTTAAATACATCCCTTGCATCTGAGCCATTAAGACTGAATTTTGCATACCAGAAGATTGGTAGGCTTGATTGTCACTAGAACTTGCAAATTGTCCATCCATTCTTCTTTGCTCTACTACCTTTTGTTGTAGATTACCCACAAGACAATCTCTAGGCATATGAGCATTATTGTAATGGAAATACTAGGAATTGGTACCATCTACATAATTATTTTGCCCTGGAACAATCTCCCTATTTGAATTGGGAGGAATAGTCTGTGAGGGTGTAGGGACTGCAACTAATTGGTTTGTTGGCTGAGGGCTATTTTGCCTTTGAGGACCATGATATTGGTTTGGCTATGATGGAAATATATTTCCTTGATAGCCTTGATATTGGGGTTTAGTATAAGTATTTTGTTGTCTTTTCATATTAATCAGCTCATTAGAAAATGTCCTTAAGATATTCTTGATATCATCCAGCTCAGATGACTCGGTAGGGACAATTTCTTTAGCAGGTGGTTGAGGATATGTGTACATAGACACAGGTGGAGCTATAGATTTAGGGGCTTATTAAGGTAATGGCAAGGAAATATTTGGAAACATGGGCATGGGAGGCCCTAGAGGTAACTTTCCAGCATCTATCAAATTATTTTTGGCTCTGACTACATTGTCATAAGCCTCTAGTAGAGTCTGACCTCCAAGTGACTGAATCATAACAGATATGTCTGAATTTAAAGCCTTAAGATAAAAAACTATAGCCATACCTAGTAATGGTCTAGCTGTAGCAGGGATTCTTTCCCAAGTCTTTTGAAATCTGGAATTGAAGTCAATAATTGCTTCTTGTGGTGCCCTTTAGATGGTAATCAATTGTTGTAATAAAGAAGACTTATCACCCTTCTCTTCAAATCTTTCAAAGAAAAGATCTCTGAGCTGATCCCATGTAGATATGGTATTTGGGGTCAAGGACTAGTACCATTATAAAGCTTTCCCTTTAAAATAAGCTGTTAATAATCTTATGGCCACAGTTTTCTGTGACAACATGTATAGCACAAACATCTGATACATCCTACAGATGTTCTTTAGGTGTTTTGAAGTATTGTCCACTGAATTTGGGTAGAGCTTTCAGGGCATTCACTGGGATAGGGTCCCAAGTAGTTGGTGGTATTGGGAGAATCAAAGGACTACCAGTGTTCTAACTTGCATAATTTCTTGGGGCTATAGGGGCTCCCATATTTTCTCTTGGTATTGGTATAAATGAATTGACTCTTCTTCTAGGACTAGTTACCAATGGTGGAAAAAGAATACCTAGATTTATAGCAGACTAAGATCTGGTTACTGGTCTGCAACTCTAACTCCTCATAGCTCTCTGGTTCATACAGTCTTGAAAGAAACTTCAATATAGTGTCCCATCGGGCGTACCAAAAACTGTTGATGGTTAAAATTGTAGTTTTTTTCTAACACCAACAATAGGAAGTTTCAAGAATATGGTACTTGCAACTTGAAACAACCTCCATATTTTTAAGAATCTGGTCTCTTCTTTATATCAAGTGTATATTGGGAAAAGGGATAGGAATTTTAATAGAAACACAAATGCAAAGAAAGAAAATCTAACTATGGTGATGCACCTGAATGTAATTCGACCCTTAATCTGAGCATAGTGAAACTAATGTAAGATTTAATTACATTTAAGAGAAAACAAGGCATGATCAATGTAAAAGATGAAAATAATAGAAATAGAGGCTCACATCTTAGACTACTTTTGCAGTGACACAGAAAATATCAACAAAGGCATAGGACTCAATCTTTTTATTAATTCTCTAGTCACATAAGAGGCATAGAAACATGCATAGTTACATAAACTTTCCAACTTAAGAAAATAGAAAAAAGGCAAATGATATTCCTAATCACAGCTCTAGAAAGTCTAAGAAACTCTTGACAATAATTCTCTCAAAAAAGTATCTCTGGATTCTCCTCCTCCTTTTAGGTGATCTCTATACCCCTATTTATATCATCGAATCCACTCTAGATTGTCTGCATGTTCCCAATCTAATGGTCCAACTGAACTCTAACTAAACTGGAAGTATCTAACATAAGATATTTCTTGTATTTGAAATGTTCTATTTCCCTACAAGTTCATTGGCTGAAGTAAATACTCAGGATGCTTCCTGCTTTCAAATGGGAGAGGACACTTGGTTGATTCCTCTTTTCCTCTTGAAAACCTTCTCTTTATTTAGGATGCACTGGAAAAAGACACTTGGCATGTTCCACAATACTTACCGAAGACACACGGCACTTTTCATGTAACTTATACTCTTTTTGTGTCTTTGCTAAGGAGTGTTCCACCTTTGACACCTATCATAATCCACTTCTTCAAAACTTTAACAACTTAATAGAAAATAAGACCCACAACATTCTCATCTGAGCATCTTTAAAAAGGGCATAGGGACAGGTGGCAATTTCTGCTTGCCTTAACAAAGGACACGTGGCAATCTCTGCTTTACTTAACTAGGGATATGTGGCAATCTCTACTACTTTTAGCCACCTTTTGAGAAACCTATGGAAGGTGACACGTGTTGGTCTCTCCATCACTCTATTTATATTATATAAACAATCAGGCCTCATTTCATATTTATATAGATAGTGACACTTCGCAGCTTCCACTTGTTTCAGAAACAAAACCTGAGACCCACCACAATCTTTACTATATCAGTGAAACAAAATGAAGATAATTCAGAGGTTGACACGTTGTGGCTTCTGCTCTCTTCAGCTAGGATACATGGCATCTTCTGTCACTTTTAGAAAAGCAAATTAAAACCTTCCACAATTGCCACTTGGTGCCCTCCACCTAATCTTGATACTTAGCTTGTCGAAACCTTCTGCTTAAAAGAGATTTGAAATGTGGATGCTGATATGAAACATGGATGCCGAAACTTGTCACGTTTCGTTGAGTTACTATGAGATACGTGGCATGTCTCGACCAACTTATATAAATTATGAAAGGTGTCTCAGCCAATGACACTTGGTAGCTTCTGCTTGACTTTGACACTTAGAGAAAAAAGAGGCAAAAATAAAATCAAGCCTGAGCTCTAAGTCAAAACTTTGTCATCTCAAACCAAAGTGTGCGAGGACAAAATTTTGTAGTGTGTAACTAAAAATCAGAATGAAACGTAGAGTATTTTTTACTCTACAAAGAGTAGGTTGGAGGTTCAAATCCTCCCAAATCAAATTTTTAAAAAAAAATCAACTTTGGTATTTCCATTAAATTTGGAAATCTCACCAAACTTAGTTGTAACTAGCTAGATTTAACTAGGAAAGTCATAAACAAAAACAAAAGGGGGGATATTATTTTAAAATATAGATTTAGTGTTGTTTTCATATATTGTAATTTTTATTTACAAAATCATTGTAATATTTCATTCTTTCAAGCAAATAAATTACAAAATCATGAGTTTTCAAATTCAATCATAGTGTTCGATACAAGCAGTGCCTCTAACTCACATTTATGGGTAAAGCCATCATGCTTGAGTTACTGCACCCATAGCCTAATATAGATACAAAAATGATGTCCAAGCATCATCCCTTTAAATCATTGGGGAGAAATAAGGGCATAATCACTCATAACCATCCCTTCATCTACCTATTTATTTCAATCAAAGGGCATAAATCTTGATTGGTGGTATTTCCAAGTATATAGAGAAGTTATGCACGTGTATGCAAAAATCCATCTAAATAGGTGTTAGTGATTAGATGAACCCTTTTCATCACTATATAAATACCATGTACTAGACTCTTTCATGTATGTTTACATTTCTTTCACGTACCACTGAGTATATAGAAACAGTGAACTTTTTCCATGTATAGATGGGTATAAAGTAAGGGTGTATATAAATAAAGGTCTTTTATAATGAACTAATGGTATATAGAAAGGAAGATCTTGATACATGGAGTGATAAGGAACCAATCCATCAAAATTGGTTAGATTATACATAATGGCCAAAAATGGGCCAAAATTCTTTCTGTTAGACTCATAGCTTCTTTGTGGTGATAACTATGCCTCTTGGAAAACTAAAATCAAGACACATTTAAAATTTGAAGACATGTGTCATGTTGTTAATGGTACTCTTACCCAACATTCTACTAACATTGATCATCAGAATAAGTTTGACAAAGCCAATCAAAAGGAAAAGTTGATAATCATGTTTTGAGTATTAAATGAGCTACAACCTCATATCCATGAGGCCATAACAACAAAAGATGCTTGGGATAAGCTCCAGACAGTTTATGAAGCCAAAAATTAAGGAACCATCTTCATTTATAGTTTCAACTTCATTCCCTTAAATTAAAGTCCAATGAAAAAGTGGAAGCTTTTCTTCACTGAGTTGTAACCTTAAGGGCCTCACTCCAAGCATTAGGTGAAACAATGTCATATGCATCTCTTGTACCTATTGTTCTAAGAGCACTACCACCCTCCTACAAGATATTTGTGACTACTTTGATAGTCACTGAATAGAAACCATCTTTTAACAAGTTGGTAAACATGTTTGATCGAAGATAAGTCAAAATTCTTGAGAATTGTTGCATGAGCCTCAAGAGTTGGCAAAATGTTCTAACTTGAGTTTGTTCAATCAAAAAATCAAGCACTTGTATTTCAGGATTCAGATTCAACCAATCTATGGCATCGTAGATATGTTACATTAGTTTTGGATAGCTCAAAGCACTCAATAATTTAAACATGGTCCATGGACTTCCTTAGTTGAATAAAAATATAGATCTCTACACTAGTTGTCTAAAAGAGAAACAACATTGGACATCTTTTGGTCAAAGTTCCTCAAGAGCATATGGTAAGCTTGATCTGGTGCATACTGATATTTGTAGCCCCATGAGATCCAGTCATTATGGGTTTTAGTATTCCATGCTCTTTGTTGATGACTACTCACATAAAATGTGGATCTACTATCTAAAGACCAAATACCAAGCCTACAACACTTTCAAATAATTTAAGGCCATAGTTGAAACAAAAACTAGTCATAAAATCAAGGCTCTCTGCTCAGACCGATGGGAAGAATTCACTAGTAAAGTTTTTTCTACTTATTTGAAAGAACATGGAATTTATCAATAAATGACTCCACTATAAATTCCACAACAAAATGGTGTTACAGAATGATATAATCACACTATCATGGAAATGGTGTGTAGTATGATTGAAGATTTAGGTTTGGCATACACATATTAGGTAGAAGCAGTGAAAAAAATAGTTTATTTGTTGAACAGGTCACCCACTATAGCTCTTCATAATATGACTCCACATGAAGCCTGGATAGGACATAAACCTTCCATTGCTCATCTTCAAGTTTTTGGATGTAATGCTTATATGCATGTTCCTAAAAAGAAGAGAAAGAAAATAGATACCAGATCCATGCCTTATATCTTCTTAGGTTGTAGTGAAGAGTCCTTAGCCTATCGACTGATGGACCCTAAAACAAAGAAGATATCCATCATCAGGGATGTAGAGTTTGATGAGAAAATTATCACCAATTTTCCTTCCATAAACTCACATGATTCAGTAATTAGACCTCTAAATAATTCAAAGGTCATAACCACACTGAAGGTGACAATGATGATGAGGATGATTAGTTAGTTAATGTAGATCAACCCACAAGAATAGTGCAACATATGCCTAAATGGTATATAAGTACATTAAGAGATGTTAAACTAGATAGAGTTCTAAACACATCAACTACTGGACCAAGGACTCATATCATGACTCAAAATGAGGTCAATTTGACCCTAATGAGCATAGTTTCAAAATTAGTAGAGCCCTCAATAGTTCAGGAATCCCTAGAGTCTAAACCTTGGAAGGATGTCATGGATGCAAAATATCAATCACTGATGAAACACAAAACATGGTATCTTTAAGATCTTTCACCAAGGAAGAAGCTAATTGGTTGTAAATGGGTCTATAAAACAAAATACAAAGTAAATGGCAATATTGAAAAGCACAAGGAATGACTCATAGCAAAGGGTTATACACAGAAGGAAGACATAGATTATGAGGAGACATTTTCTCCTACAACCAAGATCAAAACAATCAGAATGATATTTTCTCTAGTTGCATAATTTGGATGAAAGATCCACCAAATAGATGTAAAAAATGCCTTTCTCAATGGATATCTACAAGAAGTTTACATGACACAACTAGAAGGTTTTGTCTCACTTGGTAATGAAGGAAAAGTGTGTAAACTCATAAAATCTGTGTATGGTCTCAAACAGGCTCCCTAAGCCTGGTACATAAAGATCGATGAACATCTCATCCAACATGGATTCCAAATATGTCCCTACAATCGAAATCATTTCATAAAATAGCAAGGGGGAGAGATTGTAATTATTATAGTATATGTCGATGATCTAGTCATCATTAGTAGTTTAGTGGAGATGATATATGTAATCAAGAAAGATCTTAACTGATTATTCAACATGATAGATATTGGACTTATACACCATTGTCTTGGATTAGAAGTATGGAAAAAGGAACACCACATCTTTGTGTCCTAGATGAAATATGCCAAGATAATGTTTGATAAATTTAGGATTATGGATGTTAATATAATTTATACACCTATGGAGAAAAGGCTTCAATTCTCTGATATAGATCCATCACTACAAGTAAATACAACTCTCTATCAGCAGTTGCTTGGGATCTTATTTACTTAACATATACTAGGCTAAACATCAGCTATGTAGTTAGCTGTCTTTCAAGTTTTATGTAGGAGACAAATATGTCTCACTAGAAAGAAGCAAAGAAAATACTAATATATATCAAGGGTACAATGGACTTCAGCCTAGAATATAAGAAGAATGACACTTTATTCTTGGTAGGATATTCCAACTCATATCATGCAATAAATATTGATGATAGAAAATCCACTTCCAGATATGTGTTCTTTATAGGATATGGTCTTATATCTTGGGGGAGCAAGAAACAAAACTTTATTTCTTGATCTTCCACTAAAGCAAAATATCATGTTGTAGGAGAAGCTATCTGTGAAGTGATATGGTTATGTCATAAACTATAAGGATTAGGAGTACCATAGAAGATACCTACCATCATGTACTATGTCAATGAGGGTGTTCTCAAACTTTTTTGCAATCCAATCTTTCATGAATACACAAAACACATTGAGGTGCAAGTTCATTTCATTCATGAACATGTACAACAACATAACATCCAACTCTAGTATTTTTCAACAGAAGAACAATGTGAAGATGTCTTTCCAAGTCACTTTCACATGACAAATTTGAGGTATTTAGAGAATTTATCTCTTATTCACTTTAATATATGTTGAATTAAGGGGGAGAATTTTAGATAATATTTTATAATGATTAATTCACCATAGGGTAAATTATTCTAAATAAGAGTTAGTTAATTAATTTTTTTATTCTTTCACATGTACACTTATTCCAAGTTATTTGGTTATGTCTCTATACTATTTTATTGGAGGTTTATTGAACTACTTTCATGGATATATAATAGCCGTTGTAATTTTTATTACATTAGTTAAATAAAATAATTATTCATGCTCTAATTTTTTTGATAGATTTTTGGTATCTACATGTTTGATTAACTCCTTGGCATCTATGTGTTAGTTCCATGTTTATGGATGACATTCTTGGTTACTCCTACACACACGTATGTCATATTTCTACTTGAATGTCACATAGGAATATATAGATACATGATCTATTCCTATTTTGGATGTTGGGCCTTCTCTCTACTCATAACATGCAGATATTGTGGCATCCTCTTTTTTGATTTGGAAACATATACATTATATGATTTGATGGTCACTCTACATTATCATGTTTGAGATCACATATGTACTTACACATGCCTTTATCCATGATTATATCTTACATAGGTTACCATATATGCTATACACTTGACATATTTTCCTAACACCTTTGATCCATGGGCTACTATGACATGTTTATATTGGTTATTAATACTTCACTTTATGTGCTTCCTTGAGTTTCTTGCCTTTCTATTATATGCCTTTTTTGAACATTTGAATATACTCCTTTGCTTTTGGTCCCCATGCCTATGTATGATTTCAATGACATTTGCATATGTCATTATTTGTTGTATGGGCATTTGAATATGACATCCTTGATTTTGTGGACATTTGACTAAGTCATGTCCATTTTATTGTGTGGTATTTGAACATGCCCCTTGTTTGCAATCTCCTTAGACCATTACCTTTTGACTTGATTTTGAATTTTCTTGTGTGTGTGTGTGTGTGTTTACTTGCTTTTTGAAATTGTGATGTTGTCATCTAGACGTTGCCATGATCTTTATCATGAATCTTATGCCTTCATATCCTCACATTGGTTATATACACTTAAATGCTACATTTAGATAGATATGTCCTTATATACACTACATGGTTACATTCATAGATAATATAGTTATCTGACATTTTTAAGGTGAGGTAACTATTAGTTCCTATCTTTCCCTCACCTCAAAGGGGGGCATATTAGTGGGTGCATGTCATAGAAGCATGTTCTCTACATTTGGTACAATTTTCAAATTCAGGTGGAGTATGTCATATGGGAATGATTTAGACAACTCATAATTTTCAAATTCAATGAGGGCATGCTTTGGAATCATGTTTTCCATACTTACATAGCTTTTTAAATTAGCTAAAACACATAGTTATATGATTCAAATTCATAATTATGGCAAAATTCTATACATTGGTACCATTGTTATACATAATTTTAGCATAAGACATATCTAATGTGCATATGCTATGTAATTTATGCCTAATATTATAAAATTCAAATCAATTTCATATTCTAAAACTATTTTACGATCTGTTACCACATCATATATTTTTTTGTACTGATACCCCACAGACTTTTACAAACTTTATTGATCTAATCTACTACAATAGTTGGTTCACTTTTTGGTATGTTTGAGGTGATTAAATCACTCAATCTTTTTAATTTTTTAGGTTGGACTCGATTTTATCATCTAGCATCACCAAGATATAAGTATCATTGGGTTGCATGATTGAGTTAATCTTAACTACCATGTGTCAACTCACTTTTACTCCAAAGTTGGGGGCATGTCACTTCATATATCTATCTCCTTGGATATATTAACTTTAAATATTTATCTACATTTATCCCAATCTCAATTTTAGAACCTTATAATGAAAAAAACATGTTAATAGGCAAGGTGATTACATCAACACACATATGTACTCTTAAACCTTTCTCTTTCAATTTTAATCTATTTCAAGAATTTCAATCTCAGATTGTATACACTAATTATATACTATAACATTCTCTTGGTTTTAATTTAGTCACCAAAAAATCACTCAAGTTGGGCACACACAAAGATAAGGTGTGTTATACACACCTATGTATATATTCTTTTCCTTTAAACTAGAAATTACATTACTATATTAAGGGGGGAATATATATATGATATTTATGTATTATATAACACCTCAGTATTTTACACTTGTAAAACTTAGACCTTGGTTACTCTTCTTAGTTCTAGATGTTTCCCACTTTTATAAGTCTTGCATATGCTCTATATTATGCCTATTTGCTTATATCTTTTAGTTTGACTAGTCTTATGTTGATTACTTAGGCCTTTTATCTTGTCCAAAATGTGTAAATGTCATAATCTTCCATCTCTATGACTTATAAACCTGTACCTACTTTCCTACTCCTTGGACAATAATGTTTGAAATAGACATTAGCATCGACATTAGTGTATTGACCTGATACAGGTGTCTAATGTCCTAAAGTAAACTATTTTACAAATAAAACATATTCTAATACTTAGCCTAAGTGATTTAATGCAAGTTATTACTCTAAATAGATTGATATAAATACAAGATCAACCCTCATTCATTCCTACCTAACAACATGGGAACAATACCAAGTATTATTACCAAAGAGAACTCAATTGAACAAAGCTTCCTTATTTCCATACCATTTATAGGTATAACACACCTACAAGTCTAAATTACTAAAGGAGAAGCCCAGGAGCATGATTAGTGAAGTTAAAAATTAGGTCACTATTATAATTAATTTCCACATATTTCATGATTCACACACAATCCAACACATAAGGAATAACTACATGTGTTTAAGGCCCTCTCTTATAATATTGTTTATGTAGATAGTGCCTATATGAAAATGAAAGTGAATTTAATCTTCAAATAAATATTAACTCAGAGAAGATAAACCAACTAACTATACCATTAATAATACTTAGATAATCAGGATCATGACCAATATGGATTTGCTAAACCTACATAAGGGATCTCTTATTATATAATATGGCTAAAGAGGGTTTTAAAGCCTCTAGTCAAGAAACTCCACATAATAACCTTATATGGGGTAATAATAATGTTTTAATAAATTAAATCCAATCAAGTGTTCACTAAATCTTGTGGCACAAATTAGGGATAAACATAAATAATAAACATGTAAAAATAAAACTATACTCAATTTAATATAGAGGTAATCCTTAAAAAGGAGAGACAATACATTCATTAGCCATCATTCATAAAAATCTATCTATTAAAATAGAAGAGTAAGAGTTATGAATACTTACCTTGAAGATGAAATCATCGAGCTTCAACCTCTCCCTTAGCTAATGGTGCTTTAGAAGAGGTTGTTGTTTATTATTTAAGAAGCTAAGGATGGACAATGGACTATAGTCTATCCAAGGACCTCCTTGTGAATCTCAAACTTTCAAAAGACAAAGGTTATCCTCCAAGAAGAATGAAACCCTAAGTAATGACTCCTCAAGTAGAATTATAAAAAATTAGATAAATAAGTGAAAATTAATGATTCTCTCTATTGAAAATGAAGTGAAAGAGGGGTATATATAGCCTGATTTAACCCTAAGCCCTTTTAGAATTTTATCAGACACAATTGACCTTATTAGGTAGAAAATAGATTAGTTAGGTCCTAAGCTAAGTTAGACTAGGTCAACTCAATCCCATAACATATGCTATTCCAAGAACTAGGTCAATCCATTTGATTACATTTGGTAAATGGTAATAATAGGTTTTGTGTAGCAAACCATTACACCAAATCCTTGAGGTATTAGTGAAATCTACACATCAAGATCATAACATCTCACCATGCTTCTAAAGCCAGACTCTAGGATGGATTTGTGACTATACATTAGGATCCCCTACATGTAAGATCCTTAGATGAACACTACAATGCTGATGTAGCCACTTTCTCTATGACTTGAACTCGAGTGGAGTCTCTAATACCAAATGTAATGAACCATTACACCAAAACATCAAGGCATTAGTGAAATCCATACATCATGATCATAACATTTTAATTAGGTAAGGAGATATTTGAGGTGGTGATTTACTTAGAAAAGAGTGTGGGCAATGTGTAAAATCTTATGGAAATGTATAGGAGGGTTTTTTATTAGTTTTAAGTAGTGGTATAAGGAACAACAATCTTGAGAAATACCAAATGTCTATGCAACCCTTTCCCAGTGCATCGTTTAAGGTGTACACTCAGAGAGATAAAAATTTGATGGGTTCCTACAAGAGATATAGAGTTTTAAAGATTTAAAAATATTTTATGTATACATATGCCCGACTCAAAACTCATCACATGTCATGAAAGTGTAATAAGGGATGGTTTTTCAAGAAATAACATAACAACACATGAAAATGAGCTAACTAAAAATGAAATACTAAAATTAATGTTAAAATGAAATTAAATTAATATAAATACCATATACATACCTTAACTTACCTTTATATTGAATGGTTGCATGCAAATATCCTAGTCTTGATCGTGGAGGGTGCAATACCTACATTTGAGAAAACCTAGGTATACAAAACTAAAAATAGAAGTAATGTGTGCATACATAGGATGGTTAAACTAGAAATTAATAACTCTCAAAACTAATTAAATTACTTAGAAATATTGGCAAACTAGGATTGTTGAGGCAAGGTTAGAACCAAAAGACCAAGCATGCAGAAACAAAAATGATGGCAAATGAATGTAAAACACAATAAATCATGTTGGGAAGCATGTAAAACATAAATGACAAAAAGGAATGTAAAACATACTACATCAAGTTTAGAAGCATGTAAAACATAAATGAAAAATGAAATGTCTAACATACTAAATCAATTTTGGAAGCACGTGAAATATAAATGGCAAATGAAATGTAGAACATGATAAATCATGTTTGGAAGCATGTAAAACATAAATTAAAAATGAAATGTAGAACATGATAAAACAAGTTGGGAATAATGTACAAAATAAATGACAAATGAAATGTAGAACATGATAGAAAACTCTAATAAAGATATTTAAGTATTCTAAATATAACCTTATTTAAGATAAGCATGTTGAATCCAACATAAAGAAAGCCTAAATTATTGAAAAATGAAATATAAGTCACAATGTAAGATAAACATGTCAATTTAATACATAAATAAAAACACGTAAGCATGTAAAATGTCTATTAGCAACCTAAGTTATACCCTATGAAGGAGATTGTTCAATTATGCTTCAAACTTGGACTAACATGGAAATGACCTAAAGGTTGTGAGTGACCTTATCATTAGACTAGAGCTCTATATTATGGGGCCAGCTCCCCTAGTACATCACTTGTGGCTTATTTCACTAATACCTATTACTATTGTGGTGAAAAGGGATACAAATTACATAAATGAAATGTAATATAAGGGGTGGAGATGCACTAGTGTAATCGTTCATCAACTCAATTTAGACTTCAACAAACACTAGTAAGCAATACAAGTGATTGAATCTTCTAACTCCAAAGACTTCTATGCAAAAGCGTTTCACATAAAGGTTTCACTAAGTTGTCAAAACATGAGGGTAATGATGGAAGGCCTAGATCAAATCACTAACCAATGTTAGAAACTTAACATTCAAACACTATATGTGACCTATATAAGATTATATACTAGTAACCAGGAGAGATAAGGACCTACCAAGGGAGGAAATCTACCACATGTGAAAATCAAAATAATTATAACATAAAAAATCTATATCAAAGAGTCTTAAAATAGCCATTTGTATTATCTTAAGAGTTTACAAAGTGCCAATCTAGGTAGAGTCTCCTCATGCCCAAGAGAAGGATTACAAATCAAGGCCTTAAGACCTAAATAAATAGTAGAAAAGGAAGAGACATAAGGTGAGAATGGCATGGAAGAGAGATGAAAAGGTCATAAATGACCATAATCAACTCAATAATTTAGTTACAAAATAGTTACAATAGTCCTCCAAATGACATTCCATGCTTGATGATCTTCAATGACTCCTTAAGCATTGAGATGGGGTAGTGGAGGATGTGGTTGACTTGTTCAACCTCCCTCAAGGCATGTCTATGCCACTATTTATTCAAATAACTCCTCTTCCTAGTAGTTATAACACTAATGAGATGTAATTAATCTATCATAAAGTATATAATAGCCTATCTTCCTTTTGAGTAATTTGACCAAGTCAAGAAACTAACTTCTTCCTCCATTATAACTATTGAAAGTACACTTTCCTCACTTATTTTTGTTAGTTACTAGGCATAATATATTTGTATCAACTCATTTCACCAACCCTCTACACCAATTTTCATTCCTCTTAGTTCACCAAGTAGGTCCCTTATGCCTATTAGTCCTAATTTCCCAATTGTATGTGTTTACAGCCATGAAAACTTGTATTATACCTTAGGAACCTATGTATAATTGAGTTTCAAGCCTAAATCAACATCCTACATCATGACATAGGCCTTCTTGAGTAGCTCCACTTGTAAACTTTCCAAACTAAGTGACTAGGTCACCTTCTCCTTTTACATATATAGACTAGCTATTTGGAGGAGAGTTGAAAAGGCATTTATAGGCATAGTTTTGGATAGCTAGTGACTTGATAAGATGAAACAAGTGTAAAACCTCCCCCTCCAATGATTGACATCATCCCAAATAGTTATACACATTAAAAATATTTCAAAACCTTAAAAATTACACTTTTATAACAATTTCATATAATGTTTGTATAATAAAGTACTATGGGAAAGGTCTCATCTAAGTGTACCATGTGTTTCAAGTGTTTTTAGGGTCATTCATGAGTGTTTGGTTGCCAAAATCTCCAATTTTGTTAGGTCCAGTCTGTAGTAGGGTTTAAGTAAGGTTTTAGAGGTCTATCATCTTAATTATGGTTCATAAATATGAGACCTCCTTCCTAAACTTATGTTCATGTATTTTTAGTCCATAGGCCCCCTTAAAACCTCTATCAAGTTTCAGTTCCCATGTAGCTAGTGAGGATAGATATGAATGTAAGATGATGGACCTTGCATTCTTTTCAAGCCTTTTGGACCTATCAAAAGTCTTAGAATTTGGTCATAAATATATGCCCTTGAATCTAACTCACTCCTTCATGGATTTAAAGTATATATGGGTCCTAAATTCCCACTAAGGGCATTTGTTTTGATTCCTTATGTTATGCAAGATCCAAGCACTTGAAATGATGGCTCAAAGTGACTGTCTGAACTGTGTAACTCAAGGAGGTTTTTCAAGACTCAAATTAACATTTTATATTTTCCCTTTCTTGAAACATTCTCCATAGGACCTAAGTCATCAGCTCACACCTCATCATCATGTCATAATTTCTTAGGAAGGTCTAGCAGTGTCTCAAGTGTGATGGTGGAGCTTGAGGTCTAAGACTGGCTATAGGCCTAAAAGGCCTAATACTAAGTGTTATGGGTCTAGATGTCATATAGGTTACTTAATGGGATTAACATCATCATAACACATTATTTTCCACCTATCTTGAACTTTATACAACTACCTCCAATCACCAAAACTCTGGTTTACCTTCACTATCTCATGACTACCTGTAGATCACTACCTAGACTACTAAGTCTGAATGGATGATAACTAGCATTGAAGGATTGAGTAGTTTTATGTTTATTAAACCATGGTAATTAATTTATTATTCATATAATATGCTTCAAATGTCTATATATATATATATATATATATATATCCCTTCCCATAAGTTTTCTCCTAAACTGCTCTTTACCTCATCTCCCTTACCTAGGATTTACACCTAGTTAAACTTGTGTAACCCTTAGGTCTAAGATTAGAACCTTTTTAATTAATTGAGTATTATAAAACTTTTAAATCCCTATTATTTCATCCAAACTACCTCTTAATATGCCTTCATATCTTTTATTAGTCTTCAAAAAACTAAAAGTTCCTAGCTTAGGCACAGGCATGTTGTCATCAGTTTTAGGCCTAAATAGGTTATTAACCTTTTTCCTAGCTAAGTTTGAAATTTTTACCAATTTAAAAACCTTGATTCACATTTTTTACTTTATACTCATGTTTCCTCCATCTCTTATCAAGTCTAATCTTCATGTCTTATCCTCAAACCTCAAAATAACTCACTTAGTCTCATCAATGACTACTAACAAACTGAGGTATGTCCAAGATAAAAAAATGAATGTTTACACTAATTTTATAATATTAAATATATAATTAATACATTTAAATACTTATAATGATCATTTATAACAAATTTTAAGGGGTTATCACACTTTTATTGGTTTCAAACCCAAAATTTTCCCAACACTAGTTGTAGATGTTTATTGTGTGTAGGTATGGGTTGGTTGTAGATGCACATTGTCTACATATTTTGGGTCTAATACATCATTACTAACATTATTACCATATCAATCCTTGAAAATTTTTTTACTATACATTGACTTATAACCCTTACCAATACAAACTTTGTCTTCTCTCTTTGGAACAAACCTGTTGATTCTCTAAGAGGCATGTAGGTTACAACTAGGGTATTGACTATGAGTCCTTATTCATGACTAATTGTATCTTATATATCTTGGTCCACAATAAGTATTTTTTATACTCTTATCACAAAATTAAAAATCCTACTTGTATCCTTTCCAAACCTAATAAAAAACTTACTTTGTAGAGGTAGCCTGACTGTGTTCTAGCATATGACTATAGGTGATGACCTATTATTATTTGTATAAACTGAGATAATATGAGAGATAATAAGACATTGAGAAGGTAAATGACATGGATAATTAACTTCTTCCATTCATTGAAAATAACTTAGGAGGTAGTTCAAACTTTATTCATTGAGACATTCTTCTAGCCTCCTTTATAACTCACTTTTCATGATGTATACTTGACTGTGTTTTCACCTTGGCTAAAGGTGAATATTTACCATTTTAGCATGGATTAAGTCTATATAACATATCTTCAAGACCATGATGATTTTTGACCACCTTGAGGGTCACAAAATATGTGGATTCATGATATGTATGTGCATAAGGAGTATTGATATAGGTGTAGTAATAATCGAATACTTATAGAAACTGAAAATGGAGTGATAAGCTTACAATAATGGTTGAATGGTAGTGATAAAGTTATGAAAATGGAATGAAACATGGGGGGATGGAAAGACTCATGAATCCATAATTAATATATTATAAAAGGATATTATAAAAACATATGAATACTCTTTAACAAATACATCATTTTGGAGGCTCTCAAAGAAGCATACATAGTGAAAAGAGAAGCCTAGGTTTCTCCAAATTACCTTAACATATGCTAAGTGACCTTAACATCTACCAAGTGAGACTATGAGGATCTTAAGGATAGATTAATGGTGGACAAGTTGTGATAATTTTATGAAAATTTTAGAAACATAAATAAGGACATGTGACCATGAATGAAACATTACATACAATGTCTTAATGATTCTTGACAACCTTGAATCCACCATTGAACTATATAACCATTCAAACTTGCTTGCAGTCTATAGATTTGGTAGCTTGGGTGTTTTTTATCACTATAAAATCACAATTGTAGATCAAAATTATTAATAATCCATGAAAGGTCTCTTCAAGACCTAAATAATTAAGAACAATAATTATTTTGGTCAATATAGTCATAAACTCAACAAAACCATAATTCTTTCTTACCTTGTGTAGATGTGAATCATGACTAGACACCTTAAGTTCTTAGAATTTTTTCTTAAATTTGGGAAGACTAAACTAGAAACTAACACCCATGATTTTAATGTAATAATTTATACTTCCTCTATCCAAGAGCCTAAATCCTCTTCTCTCTCCTGTATGGACTGAGCACAAACTTGAAGTTCTCTTGATGTCTACCAATGAACTGAGTAGGGAAAACACATCATTTTATGGATTTTCAAGCCCTAGAAAATTATAATCTATTCAACATGTGACTATAACATATCCTCCTTGCATATCCATGACTTCTCTTGAGCAAATTTGTATTTTATGGATCTGTAATACTTGTAAAAGCTATTAAAACCTTCAAATTCTCCTCTATTTCCTCACGTGTCAATTCCAAATCACCATTTTAGGGGGGAATGAGGTAAAATTCAAGTCAAATGGAATTTGAAATCAATAAATAATTTTTGGAGAGAAAAAAAGGCATGTTTTCACATGTGTGAATTCTCTTGATGGTAAAACAACATTTTAGACTTGTGAATGAGACAATTTTAAAGCATAAAACCATTTGAATAAAGAAATATAATGACTATGAGGGTGATTAAATATGTTATTTATGGTTTAGTATCCTTTTTAAGTCAAATTTTGTCATTTTAAGACCAAAACCTTTATTTTATACAACATACATATAGCCTCAAAAGAAGATTTGCTAATGAATATCACAAAGAGTACCTTATATCCTTATTAAAAGTTTGAATTAGGCATATCTGTATCTTCACCACCTTAAAATCTTATAGTCAGTCCCATGCCTTGCATATATTGAATACACTAGAGAAGATCATGGTGAGTCATCAATTTTTGGCTCCCATCATCTTTATCAAGTCATTTTAGATCATAAGACCACTTCAATCCTTTGTCAAATACATTCAAACATCATGATAATAATTGACACAAGTTGAAATAAATACATGATAATGACAAGACATTGAGACCTAATCCCTTCATATGATAGTCAATTACATCATGATGATCAAGCACATCACCTAAGGACCCAAGATAATTGGGAGATATGATTATCACAAGTAGACTCTATGACACCTTTAGGAGTGTTGAATGACTTCAAGAATCATTTAGGAGACATCATCACTCAAGATATCACCATGTATAGGCTTAGGTGGGTGCCATTAAAATTGTTTTGTTATAGGGGTTGTCATTTGGCCTTGGGGGGCCAAATTTTCAATAATGTCCTAATCAAAGAAGAACATGATGGATAAATGAAAATCAAAAGATCTAAAAGGATGACAACTCAAACTTAGTGTTTATTCTAAGATACAATTTAATAAATCACAACTAACTAATGACATGACTAGGATGATAATGAGATGTTGTGCAAATAAATGGTGTAAGGGTGTTTGTGAGGAAAACATGCTCCTACCCAAGTTATTACAATACAACTCAAAAATTATGAACTAAGAAGCATAATAAAGAAATTATGATCAAGAATTTGATCAATTCTAAGTAAAATCCAATAAGGAGAATATAAGTAAAATATAATGTAAATAAGTGATTTGAGGCACCACATGGGTGATGTGAACATCCTTATCAAGAATGAGACACACTAGGCAAGTGAGCAAGGCTAAGAACTATCAACAACAAGGACTTAAGACACTTTGACTAATGGAAATAAAGCTTGGGATAACAAGTGAAGTATATAAATAATCTCATGAAGGATATACGTATGAAAATTAAAATGTACCTACCTTCCCACAATGTGTTCTTCATAATTCAAGACCCCTTACAGAGTTGTCGGTCTACTATGAAGATCGGGTACTTATATGAAAAAGTAGGTGGAACTATAAGTATTTAATATAATGAGACCTCCTACCCCAGTATGTTGGCCTACCACACCCCAATGAACCTGAGCTCTATCATGAGGCCAACTATGGAGTTTAAACTTTGACTAAGATAGGAGATGTGCAAAATATAGATCACGCATTTTAGTGTGATCTAACTTTTAAGATTATTTTTGCCTTTTAATCATTGCCTTTTTTATGATTTGGATTTTAACTCTTTTGTATTTTTATATTCCTCCTCCATATGTATTCAAATAACCAATCATGAGTGAAATAGTTAATGAACATAAAAGATCTTATACTTGGTCACTAGAGAAAAGTACCTAAATACCAAGGTGTCTAAAGACTCCTAGACTTGCCCACAAGTAAATGTGTAATCTCAAAATTGACTTATGTGCACCTCAAATGAAATTAAATGAGGTAAATATGGGGATCATGAGATATCCATCCATGTAATAAGTGATATAATGAGGAATTTGCTCATAGTTGATCACAAGGAGGTAAAATAGTGTTATGAAAGGGATGGGGCTATGCTATGATAGTCATGTCACTATAAAATACATACTAACCTATAAGGTACCTATCACAAACACCAATGAAAGTATTAATCATCCCAAATGAGGGTAAAATTATATTAGGGTTAAATAATCATAAAGCTACAAAGGAAAAAAAATGACATAAATAGTTAAAATGATACCTAGTAAGCACAAAGGAAATAAAGGCCAAATGTCATAAAACCAAGTAACCAAAAAAGAAACAATGGTGCTAATAAATTGAAATAAAACCAAATAACCCAAAATAAATAATTTTTTTAATAAGTGTGTTTTTTAGGAAAACCTGGTCCTATCCGAGGTATTACAATGTAACTCACAAACTGTAAAGTGAAATAAAACCAAAAAACCCAAATGAAACATTGGTGCAAGTAACATGGAATTAAATGAAATATAATACACAAAAATAAATAAAAATGAAATGAAAATAATAATAATAAACATCTATTCTAACATCTATATCAAATATGATCATGCAAAATACAAGCCTATGTGTCTTAAAAGCATTCTTGAAGTTGCATTTATTTGTTATTATGTAACTAGAATAATATTGGGAATCATAAGATGCCCAAATGGATAATTTAATGTAAGGATGTACATCATAAGATGACTCAAAGTCTAAAGTGGTAGTGGATGGGCATCACAATATGCCCCAACATGTGATGTGGAATGAGGTGAAGCTCAACTATTAGAATAAGCTGCATTAGGTTGGTAGGTGTGTTTAGAGAGATCTAAATGTGTTTGTATGTTTGATTTTGATGATGTTGAAATTGAAATATGATGTGTTAGAGAAGTTTGAATATGTAGATAAGGTAAAGGAGGACTATTTATGATGGCTTTGGGGTAGGTATTTTAACTAGGTGTTCTTTGGGTTCTTGTGACCTAAGAGGTTGAGGATTGACAAATGCAACTACCCATTCAAAATTATTCATATTAACTATCCTTTCATTATTGGTTTAGGAAAAAGGATAAACCATGATTTAAAAAAAATTAGTATATGAGGTTGAGGTATGGGGTAATTAATGTTGATCATTAGGTAGGTGATGTTGATGTGATTGAGATTCTTTAGATTGGATTTATAATGCTTGAAGATAGTCTTGATAACATTATTTTGTTAGAGTATCAAGATTTAAATGTGGACCAATAAAAGAAGCAAGAATAAATTAGTGAAGATCATGACAAACATCATGGGAATTACCTAACATAGCATGCCACCAATAAAACTTATCAGGATTGTACCATTTTGGAGGAGGTTTAGGAGGATCAAATCTCATGGATTTATAGGGTGGCTATTTATTTTGAAGTTATTCTAGAATCAATGGAGGGTGGGTGGATTTAAAATTGGTTGAATTGGATGCTCCCTTGTGAGGTTGGGGAGGCTTATATAAATCAATGTTATGAGAAAATAATTGGAAAGGTTCCATGGTAGTTACTTTAGGTGATTCAAATTGAATCTTAAGAAAGTCTTATCTTTTTTCTTGGTCAATGCTTCTTCAAAAGTTTTAGGGGAAAAGATATAACTTTTGTATTAAAGAGGAGCTTTAATATTGGTAACAAATAGGTTTTAAAAAAGTATCATCATTCATGTTATGGTCTACTTTGTGAGCTAGATACTTCCACTGTTTGATGAAAGTGTGAGTAGATTCATGAGGAAGTTGTTTGGCATTAATGAAATGGCTAAGGTAATTTTTAGGAAGGTCATTATATTGGAATTTTTTCACTAGAACATTGACTAAATCCTCTAGTTATGACATGGAATGTATAGAAAGTTAATTGTACCATTCAAGTGCATCACCAACAAAAGTTTTGGCTAAGAGCTTGGTGGTATCAAAGGTGTTATTTTGAAACCATTCCTTATAGAGATTATCATTATTTTGATAAATTTCATATATTTTAAGTCTAAAAAAAAATATAAAAGAATGATGGGGATAAGTGATTAGAATAAACCCGGATTTGTTTGCACACCATATATAGACATTGTGAGCACTCTTCTTTAGCTGGGAAGGACTACCTACAAGTAAGAAATCACTACCACAAGATGTTTGTTAGTAGTTAAATGAGTGGGATACCAAGCTACGTGCTTGTTATAGGAAGTGTGAAACTTAATTAGAGATGATAGTCCACTTTTGAGAGATAAAATAGTAATAAATAACTAAATGAGAGGTAAAGAGAGAGTGAAAGAGAGATAATATTATCATTATTCACAACTTGAGTGTAGCATAGAGTGTCAGGGTATAGGTGGTGTACTTTGTTTATATTTTAAAAGTTATTTGGGAAGGTTTTGGAGAGGTTAAGAAATCCACAATCACTGACGTCGATAAGGGAGTGACCAATATCAGTTATACTACCGAGGTTGGTGGTGAAGGTGACCAATGTTGGTTAAGCTACCAAGGTCGATAGGGGAAATAATTTCTTAGGGGATTATAAAAGGCTTTTCTAGGTTTGGATAATGGTTTTGATTAGGTTTGGGAGGTTAGGGAGAGTTATGAGAGAGAGAGAGAGTATGGTTTGGGTAGATCTAGTCAGAGGTTTGGTGTGTCAGGTTAAGGGGAAATAAGTGAGGAAGATTTGTAACTCCCTCATGGGGGGATAGTAGATATAAATTGATAGTAGAATAAAAAATTTAAAATACCTATAGAATAAGTGATGTACTTAGCTATGGTTAATGAATGATAAGTGCAGATTGATGATCCTTATTAGGGAGTCTAAACCTAAATACCTAAATAGAGAGAATAAGTGGATGTTATTGGTCCTCAAGAACTTAGTTCTTGATCATGATTGACTTACATAAGATTATATTAAGTTAGGACATCAAAAATAGAATGCCAAGAGCTTGAATGCAAGTAAGAATGAATTTTCTTGATTTTTGCTGACATAAAATTTAGGTTGGAGTTTGGCTTATATTGCCAATCTTAGCGGCCCTATAATAGGTAAACCTTCCTATTTTTAACCTATTTTCTATTATTATTTGTGCCAAGTATGGAACCCAATGTAAAATGTTAAAAATAATAGGTTAAGAAGGAGGTAGTTGATTAGGAATTTAGTTTGGAAGTGAGAATAAGTCTTGGGTAGTTAGGATGAGGAGACTAGGTCTTGAGGTGACTCATCAAGTGAGAATTATTCATAGGGTAAGGTGGAAAAGTAAGGTGGAAAAAGGGGTTTTTTAATTAACTTAATTAAGTATTTTAAATTAATTAAATATGTGAGGGGTAAAAATCATGGGTTAGAGAAGCTAATTTTTATTATTGAAAAATGAGCTAAAAAGGGGTTTCAACACAAGGATGTGCATACATGTGTGTGACATAATTTTGATGTCTATATTTTCCTCTTTTTGTCTTGTAATTTATACTGATAATTTTTCAAAACAAAAATAGGAGATAGATGCTCCAAGTATTGGATGAAGTATCCCCCCTCAAAATGGGGATTGATGGAGGAGAAACTAGAATCGGGTACTGGTTTGATAAAAAGGTAATTAGGTGAGTGGTGAAGAATTAAGTATTACTTTATATGTGTATATTACTATGAGTTATAGTTGACAAATTCAAGAATAGACAAGGTTGAGGAGGACTTAGATAGAAATAACCAAAGCACAGCTTGTAGGTGATAGTTGATAAGTTAAAATAATCAAAGTTGTAACTCTAATGGTCAATGTTTTCTAGGTATCTGGGGTAGGAAGTGCCCCTAGGAAACACAAAAGGGTTGAAGGTGATAGAAAAGGCTTGGTTACCATCCAAAATACCTAATATACATGTGTGTGCATAATATCCAACTATAGTGGAATAGCATAAATGGTCAAGACAAGCAATGTGAGGTTGGTGTAAAAGGATCAGTGAGCAAGGAGATATTCATGATCTATAATGGCATTTGTCATGGTTGGGGAGATATATGTGATCTCTAGTTACCCCAGTGTATGGATAAAGTCTAAAGAGTTAGGGTTTCTATATTGGGGAAACATTATTAGAATGGTGCCAATATTAGTGACATTATCGATATCAATAATAGCAAGTGCTGACATCGACAAACTAGGGAAAATTTATCAATGTTAGTTTGCGTAAGCATCGACATCAGCATATTAGGTCAAGAATGCTGATGTTGGTGGTTAACCAAACCTAAAAAAAGGGGGTTTGGTATTTGACTAAAATCATTTGAAATTTTGTGATTAGAGAGAAAAAATAGAGCTATGAGAGTGATCGAGATGGTAGAGGAAGGAGGGGACCTATCAGGAGGTCCACCACCATTGGAGCTAGTTATGCTAGCTAGGAGGAGATAGAGAGACAAGGTAAGAGTCTCTGCTAGTTGGTTTAAAATTTGATTTGGGTATTTTTAGTTTTTAGGCTAATTAAGAGGTGGGAGTGTAGAAAATGTTAGTAAAGGGGTATAAAATAGGGTAGGGTAGTTTTAGGATAAGTTGAGGGGTTTTATGGATAGGTTTTTAGGTTAAATTGGTAATTTTGGGTTTTGGGTCATTCAGCCCTAGGGCTGAACCAATCACCAACATTAGTGAGGTCCACCAACATTGACTGACATGGAACTGAGGTTGGTAGGTACCTATCGATGTCGAATGATACTTAGGCCTATAAATCACTGACATTGGCATTAATATTGACATCAATGACTATAAAAAACTTACAAAAGAGGAGAAAAGGTTAATTTGAATCCCTAGTGGAAGTAGTCAACTAGCCTAATGGCTAAGCTAGCCTCATAATACCTCATGTCAATTGAGTGTTGCCTACATAGCCTGGTATAGGGCATTAGGCTAATGTAGTTCTCCCAGAGCCTAAGAAAAAGATCTAAAATGGTGTGTTAGGGGAAATGGGTAAAAAAGTAAGTTGAGATAGGTCAAGAGGTCTAAGGCATAGTATCAAGGGTTAGGGATATAGTCCGTTAGGCCTAGAGTTGTGATAGGCAAGTAGGCCTAGGGTGGAGAAAGACAAGAGGCAATGAAACCTAGGGTAGAGAGAGAGGTAGTGAAGCCTAGGGTAGAGATAAAAGAGTAAAGTAGTTAGTCAGGTGGGTATATGGTTGAGCTAATCTCATAAGATCATGTATCAACTGAGTGCTACCTACATAGCCCAATTTAGGGCCTCAAGCCAATGTAGTTCTCCCAAAGAGAATGCAAAAAATGTATATGACTTGAGTTATGTTTGTGGATGCAGGCGAGGATGGAGTTGACATTATGAGATCATCTACCAAGGCTATTAACACATATGAGGAGGGACATCACTCTAGATGAGTGGGAGCACATGGAAGTTATGGGGTTAGGAGTATTATGGTATTTTCAAGTCACCCAGGATGTATCCCTTATGATAGAATTCATTAAGAGGTGGGATCACACCACCAACACCTTCCATCTACTGATCAGAGAGTTGATAGTGACTCAAGAGGATATTTATAGGATTTTATGGCTACCACTCTAGGGTGAAGATCTCTTCGCATACTTGAGAGAGGAGCATGATATACACATGGTCACATTATATGGAGAGCATGTTAGTGAGGTGACTTACCATTCAGTGAGTTTTATAAATGAGCCACTCTATATGGCTGATGAGTAGTAGTATCAACTAAGAATCTTGATGATGATTAGGATCATGGCATATGCCTTACCAAATGGTATCAAATTTTTGATTGCATTGATAGGTGTGCTTGCATAAATGGTTGAGCAATAGACTGTTTTTCCCTAGGGTCTAGTATTTTTAGTGCAATTATATAAAGACTTATAGGGTTTGAGACTACAATGGTGATATATTTTGTGTGTCATCTATCTACTACACTATTGGGCATATGATCACATCATGGTGACACAACCATTAGGGTTACCTACCTTGATCCTAAATGGCTTCAGGGTTGGTTTTAGAGGTAGAGAGAGGGCATGGCATAGACTCTAGTGGATGGTATGGTTTAGTACATTACTTATTATAGGCACATGATTGAGGGATTGATCCCTTCTAATATTTTGTGGAGACCCTATCTGACATACCTAATTTTTAGAGGACAAGAATAGTAGCTTTTTGGTTTGTAGAGCTCACTATGGGTCAGGGGGAGATGAGCTGGTGAGTTGGAGATGGTACCCGTGCTAGGAGCTAGTTCAATCTAGTTTAAGATATTCTACCTATCTTCCCTCAATATAGGAGGGATGACATAGAGTCACCCCTACCATTTCCTTAGGAGACAAATAAGCTAGATTTTGAGGAGCTACCAGCAAGGCCAAGTGTTGGAGACCCAGGGTGCACAATGGTGTATATATCTTGGTGGGTAGGTTTACGTACCATGGTGGAGGTCAAGAGGCCACCACCAAATTTATAGGGGTTGGTAATAGAGAGGGATACAGTGGTGCAGGCTTGAGATGTAGTAGTGTAGGCTAGAGATATAACCCACATGTAGGTATTATCCTTATAGGGGTAGGTGGTGATGTTTCAAGATTAGATTGTAGCACTACAAGGCTAGGTTGTAGTTTTATAGGGTTAAGTGACTATAATGACAATAGAGAGAGATAATCTAAGAGTAGCAAGTCAGACTTCTCCTCCTCCACTACCACGAAGGAATAGTACAAGTTGGGAAATCATCAATTTCTATGGGACCTCCACAGACTGTATATCTAGTAAGATATTCGACTACCCTGGATGAGATTGCCTACTATGAGAGGGTGATTAGAGAGTTTCCACATATTTAGAGATATTCAGAGTTTAGATAGTAGGAGAGGTTGATGTCATGTGCCATGATTTCTAGCTCATACAGACATAGATAAGGAAAGAGTGGTGATGACATTGTTTCCTCATGATCATGTAGAGAGCCTCGAGGACCATGAGTGTTAGAGTTTGCCATTTTTTATTATATTTTATATATTTATACTAGCCTATGAGTCGAAGATGTGAGATATATATATATATATATATATATATATATATATATATATATATATATATATATATATATATATACACACACATGAGATGCTAATTTATTATGTTTTAATATGTGCGTATTGTGATTATGATGATGATATGGATGATGATTATTTAGATGATAAGTTTATGCTATGTTAATTTGATGTTAATGTTGATCATGTTAGTTAAGTTAGACTAGCCTTTCCCATATATGTGATGGTATATGCATAATTGGTTAGTTAGTTTCATCTTATCATTTTTCCATATTTTATGATGGTATATACTTAAAATGAATAAATTGGTTATGTTAGTTTATTTCAACATTTTTCCATATTTATGATGGTGTATGCATAAAATAAATTTTTTTTATGTTAGTTTATTTTAGCATTTTTCCATATTTGTGATGGTGTATGTGTATATTAAATTGAGTAGGCTTTGATAGTGTTTGTAGACACCAATATCGTGTCAACCCCCCTTGGTCCCCTTCTAAATGTTAACACTCCTAACCCACACTTGAACACCTTATTAATTTAAAAACTAATTATTTTAAATTAACTACCTCACTTTGGACACCTCACCTAAACACCTTGCCCTCAGACCATTTCTTAGCCTATGAGTCAGCCTAAGACTTGGTCCTCCAAACCCTAACTACCCATGACCTATTCTCACCCCATCTTAACTCCCTAACCAACTCTCGTGCCTCATAAGCCCTTGTTTTGACCATTCTCTAATAGAAAAGGCACTTGACAGGTGGAGAAATGGGCAAAGGGATAAAAATAGCCCTTTTACCTATTCTCTCTCAACTGATGTTAGTCAACCCACGACCGATGTTGGTAGTCCTACACTGACGCCAGTGGGATTGCAGACGTTGGTTACATAAGCCAAGCTCTAACATTGAGCTGGGGACCTTTCACACATTCGCATGGACACTCTAAGATTTCAAGCACAAGAACTCGACTATCGTTCTCCTGGCTACCGAAGCTCTGCACAAATCATTTCAGAGACTAGATTGAAAGTTTGTATGAGGACCTCAAGCTACTAAATTGAAGCAATCCATGTTTACTTCATTGGCTCACAACACCGGTCATATCAGCCATAATAGGAATCACTATTCTGACACCTCTGGTTCTTCACCCTATAAAGCTAAGTACTATGGTTTTCATTTCAATGTTTTAGAATATATTGTCAATTAGTTTTCATTGATATTTCTAAATACTATCAAGAGGCCCAACTTCTTCCATGGAGGGGCTGAAAGGACTTCCCCTTGTTCTCACCCCCTTTTCACACCAATCTTCCACCTATACCCTTCCTCAAACCTCATTCACCTTCCCACAACCCTACACCAACCTCTAAACTTATATAAACCCCTCTGTCTATCCCGAAAATACTCTAAAAGCTGTCCAAGGCTGACAACCCCAACTGACATTGGCAGACCAACTGACGTTGGCATCTATAACTCAAATCGGCATTGGCATACCAACTGACATCGACACCTTTAGCCAAACTAAAATTGGAAACCCAACTGACATCAGCACCATTTACCTGACTGACCTCAACAAACCCATTGACATCAGTGACTGTGTTCTGAACTAGCAAACCAAAAAGCCATCCAAATAGCCCATCTAGACCATATAGAACCTTCAGCTAGCCTTTTGTAGCATTCTAAGATACACAAATTGCAGGGAATAGGTACACATCATCTACTTTTCTATTTATTTAGTCATTTATCATTTCTTCCTTTACAATACTTTTATCTTTAAATAGTGGACTGCCATCCCTTAAGGAACTTCACACTTCCAGGACCGAGCACGTAGCTTGGTATTCCACGATAGCCTATTCAAACATCTTTCTTGTTTAAGTTTCATTCTTATTGTAGGTGTTTCCTCCACAGCCAAAGAGGAGCTCCCATAAGGCTTAGATACGGTGTGCACTAAATCTAGGTAACATCAAACCCATAACCTCTTAACCTCAGTTTCTTTCTCATATGAATGTAATTAGTAAAAATCTAGAGAAACAGTGTTGGTTTGACATTTTTTTTTAATCTCAATCGAGAGATCGACATGTGATGTGGATGGGAAAATAAATAGGTAGAATGCTTGTGCACTAATAAAGACCATAATCAGAACATAAATAGGCTCAAAAAAATGAGCCTCTTTCATGTCTTATATCTTTGAATCATTGTGTTTCTTAGAGAAGTGTCATGTTTACCTTATATTAAGTGAGCTTCATAGTCCCTTGAAAGAGTATGAGGGGAAAAAGGGTAAAATAAGGGAAAATGTTTGAGTATCATAACCTACAAATTAGGGATGATATGCCCCTTTTGTGGGTGACCTGAGAGATAATATAAATGAGTCCATAACTTAAATCTTTTTTTTTTGTTATGTAAGTTGATCAATGCGAGAATCCTATAGTGGTATTTTGTATGGGTTAAGGTCATATAAATCTGATCGATGTGAGAAGCCTTTTTCATTTGTTTTTCCCTTTAAGAACAAATCTTGGCTTAGCCATCCTTCAAGGGAGTGGTATAAGCATTTGTTTTTTAATTTTGAATAGCTATCCTTCAAGGGAGAAGTCTATTAATAGTAGTAAATGGAAGTTATGTAGTTGTCCTTCAAGGGAGTAGTCTATGTTGATAAGCATGACCTAAGACTTTATAACTTTTTTAGATATCCCATTTTTTATATTCTTTTAGTCATGGACAAGACTATAGAGGCTTAGGAGTTTTCCATTTTGAGGGAAACACCATACCACTGCATAAGCTAACTAAATGTATAGGATTAAGGGTGAAGAGGAAGGGAAATGAATGTAATAGGGATGCTCAAGAGATGAGCTCAATTTAAACATGAGGTAAAAAGATGCTTGTTTAACAAAATAATGGTCATAGGTGTAAGGCATTTAAAGGCTCAAGTTCCGCCCTTCCTTGAAGAGAAGACAAGTGATAATTTCTTGAGCCATACTTTTGAGTTATGATATAAGGTCTAATCCAATTAGGAGCAAACTTACCCCATTTTATTTTCTCTATGTTTGTCACGTGTTGATTTTCTTTTAAGATGAGAACTCCTATATTGAAATCTCTCTCTTTCAGATTTTTATTATAAGCACATTTGAGATGCTCTTGATAGATTTGAAGGTGGTTGAGGGCTATGAGACAGTGTTCATCAAGCAAGTTAAGATGAACCAAATGTTCCTGGTAAAATTCATCATTAGTAATTATGTCTTGTAGATAAATGTGAAGATAAGGAATCAAAACTTTAAGAGGTAAAACAACCTCCATCCCATATACAAAGAAAAAAGGTGTAGCACCTATAGGGGTTTGAATGCTAGTGTGATAATCCCATAAGGCAAAAGGAATGCATGTGCACCAATATTTGTCTATAGCATTGACTACCTCCATGAGAATTTTGGTCAATGTTTTGTTATAAGCTTCTACTTGTCCATTATCTTGTGGATAGTATAGTGATGAGAAGCTTAATTTGATTCCAAATGTATCACAAAGACTTTGAACAGTCTTGTTTTTGAAATATTTGTGATTATCTATTATAATTTTATGAGGGACACCAAAATGATAGATGATGTGATGGTTTATAAAGTCAACAATTTTCTTAGCTTTAGTGGAGATGAGAGGGATGGCCTTAACCCACTTGGTCAAGTATTCAGTGGAAGTAATGATAGAATGATGATGGAGGGATGAATGAGGGTTAATATCTTTGATTAGATATAATCCCCATTAGGATAAGGGCCAAAATTCCTTGGTGACTTGTAATGCATGAATAGGAATGTGAAGGAGGTTATCGTGTTGTTGACACTTGACACAATGCCAAATGTAATCAGCATAGTCTTGATAGAGCGTAGGCCAATAATATCCAAGTTAAAGGATACGCTTGGAAATTGCATGACCATTGAAATGACCACCATAAATCCCATCATGGACTTCCTTAATAGTGAAGGAAGTCTCAGTACTAGTGAGGCATCTAAGGAGAAGACCATCAAAACCTCACTTGTAGAGAAGTTCCCCTAGGTAGTGTAATGAGTGGTATGTTTTATGAAGGACCATTTCCCATTATTATAGAGATAAAAAGGGGTAATAGAGAAGGAAATATAATCCATGAGTTTCTTGTACCATAAGTCATGCGAGTTAGCTGTTACATTTTTGACAAAGAGGATGTTAGCTGAGACATAAGAGGGTAATGTTAAGTGATACACAGTGACATAGATTCTTGAAGAAGAGGATGAAGAGGGTATGTGCGAAGAAAGTGAATCCATCATATTAAAAAACTTGTTTGTAGATCGAGGAATAATTTGTAAGAGATAAGAGTAAAATGATCCCAATAGTGTATCTACATGATGTTTATACCACTACAAAATTTCATTTTTTCATAGGTATGAATCATTAACTTGGTTAACCACTAGCTGAGAATCATTGAAAATGGTTATGGATTTGATACCCAAGAAAAGAGTTGTTTGAGGTCCTAGAATCAAAGCCTCATATTCATCCATATTGTTAGTTCATTCAAAATCTAGTTTAAATGACAAAGGTATAGGCTCACCATCTAAAGGAATAAGAATGAACCCTACACCCCCACCATGTTGACATTTAGATCCATCAAAGAACATCATCATTTGATAGGAGATGTCATCAATGGAGAGCATTATAATGGATTCATCAAGGAATTTGAGGTTTGAAGTTGATTGTTAGGTAAAAGGGTAATAGCTAACTGATCAGTGATTGTTTGCCCCTTAATAGAATTTTGCTAAATGAATTCTAAGTCAAATTCAACAAGAAGCATGAGCCACCGAGATACATGTTGGTTGTTATATGGTTTGGAATTCATGTATTTGAAGGGATCAATATGGGTGACCACATAGGTTTTGTGATTTAGGAGATAATGGTGAAGCTTGGAGGTAGAAAAGACCAATGCAAGGCAAAGTTTTTTAGTATGGGTATATCAAGTTTCATAATCAATAAGTGTGCAACTTATGTAGTAAACTACTTGCTCTCAATGTTGGTCATCTCAATGTACAATCATATCACCTAAAGAATGGTTTTTTGTGGAGATGTATAGGTAGAAAGGTTGATTTTCCTTAGGTGGAATAAGAAATGGTGGGGGAAAGGAGATATTATTTAAGTGTGTCAAAAGCTTCCTAACAAATTGTATTCCAATAAAAGGAGACATCCTTTTTAAGGAGATGGTGAAAGGGTTGACAGTGATCTGACAAATGGGAAATAAAGTGATGAATTGACTAAAGTTTGCCTTGTAGGCTATAGAGTTGTTTGATATTAATAGGTAGAGGCATCTCTAGGATTTCTCTAACCATATTAGTATTGACCTCGATACCATGGAGAGAAATGATAAAACCTAAGATCTTACTGGAAAGAATACGAAAGACACATTTTTTTGGGTTTAGTCAAATGTTATATTGGAGGAGATAAGTAAATATGATTTTGAGAATCGTCAAGTGGTCCTGACAAAGTTTAGACTTGCTGAGTAAGTCATCCATGTAATATTTTATAATTTTGTGTAGGAGATCATTAAAAATGTAGGTCATTGCACATTGGTAGGTTTCACCAACATTCTTTAGGCCAAAAGGCATGACCCGATAATAGAAAGTCCCCCATGGGGTAATGAAGGTTGTATTGTGTTGATCCTCAAGAGCAATTAGGATTTGATTATATCTAGAGAATTCATCCATAAGTGATAGCATCTCATGATTTGCCATTAGATCAACAAGTTGGTCAATACTTGGCAATTGAAAATCATCTTTTACAAAAGTAAGGTTTAAATCATGATAGTGCAAATGTGGATTCCCCTAGTCGCTTTTATGACAAGAATGATATTGGAAATCCATTGCAGGTAGTTGATGGGTTGGATAAAGTTAATGTAAATGAGGCATTAGAGCTCTTCTTTAACAAAGAGATAAATATGAGGATACATCTTACGAAGCTTTTTCTTAACAGGTTTAGCATCTCAATTGGTGACAATGTTATAGGTGATGATAGAGGGGTCAATACCAAGCATGTCATTGTAAGACCAAGAAAAGTATTTTCTATGGTCATTAATAAATGTGGCATAATCAGCTTGCTCAGATGAATCTAAAGATTGACCAATCTTGAGGACGTGAGGGTTATCATGAGAGGGTAGGTTGATGTCAATGGTTGATTCATTTAACATAGATTATGTTTTAGATGGGCATGAATGTTGGATATAGGAATCATCTACATCCATATATGTGAGAATTTCATCATCATCTTGACATTAGATAGTGTTATTAGTGGGAGAGTCTTCATCAATTATTTTAGGATAAACGAGAGGAAGGGACCTTGTTTCCTTACCTTGGCGATAAGTGAGAGGCCCCAAATGGATGGAATTTATTCAAAAAAAAGGAGGTATAGATACCTCTAATTTGATAGGTGATGGTGGAGAATAAGGTGGAGAAGGAGAGACTGGTTCTTTGAGAATTGGTTCATGGGAGGTTATAATGAGTTTATTTAGTTTTTCATATCCTACTCCATGCCTCTTTTTGGAATTTTCAATAATGTTGCTAGTAGGATATTCAATAGGCATATGGATACCTTGTTCGTAATGACCCAAACCAAATAATTTCTAGGCACACCTATATAGATAGGTGTGAATGAATCTAGGGTTACTCAGGAAAGAGAAGTCATAGGTAAATGGTTGTGGCAAAGAAGATGGTTTGATGATAGTGGGAGCTTGATCAATTCCCTTATATGTAAAATTGGTTCGAAGGTTAGGGGGGGCATAAAGGATGACCATCCCAATATAGGGATCATAAATTGGGTACATGTGAATCCTTCCATACTCTTATGGATTATAGAATATTTAAAGCATCAATAAATGATATTGGTTGGGTGATAAACATTGAAATGTCTCCTCCATGGGATCTTTGTCAGGAATTTGTGTTTTCAGTATTTGAGTAATCATGAGAGTGGAGCTTGTAGATGCTTCAAAAGTATCATGAGGAGAATATGATGTTTTCAATGGAATTTGAACATCATTGGGACTATAGGTCATGTTACATGTTTTAAATGGAGGTGGGTTAATAGGTATAACATGTACTTGTCCATCATGTTCAAACTTGACACAATGGTGAAAAGTTGAGGGTACACATGCCATAGCACATATCCAAGGTCATCTAAGTAGTATGTTATATTATAAATCTCATTATATAGCATAAAATAGATCATAAATAGTGAAGGGACATACATGGATATGTAAGATAGCAGTGCCCACCATAGCAGTTGTAGTATCATTAAAGGAGTGGAGTACTACATCAGTTTGAGACATGAAATTATCAAGAAGGGCTAGATATTTGTATTCATGGGTAGAAATAATATTAATACTATCTCCCCCTTTGATCATGACTCTCTTGACATGATTTTGATCAATAAATTTGGTAATAAAAAGGGCAAAATCTTGATCTAAAGGGTGTTAACGTAGAATTTATAAATCACTAAAATAAATCAAGGAGTTAGAATTAAGGGATCCAACCAAATTTTTAAGAGGTTGGGGATCCTCTAATTGTACCTTAATCACTTTCAAAGCACTAATCAAAGCTTAAAGGTGTTGGGATGATTTTTGTATTAACTCATACAAAGACATTTTCACAGGAGTTTGGTGAAGTTTTTTTTACCATTGAGCTTTGAATAATGTTTGAAGATGTTTTTTTAGGAACACCCAAGATGGAAATCTTAGGATTAGGAGGATGAGTTTCTTTGGTGAAGGTATGAGCCCAAGGAGCAGAAACCTTTTCCTTAGCTTTATCTTTTTAGTTTTGTGACCGTGTGGCCACATTAACTATATTGATTTCAAATGTCAGTGAAAGAGGTTGTAAAGGGGTTACAATGACATATTTAGGTTTGAATTTAGGTGGAATATTAGGAGGAACTAAGGATGACAAAGGTGGAATAACAAGAAGGTTAATGGTAGTATCATCAAAGAGAGTGTCGACATTGAAGTGTTGTCGAATGACTGTCGTGAGGGCTTTATAACTCTCAGTCTCATGTCCAGGAGAATGATGATATAAACACACTTGTGTATCATTAAACCAAGATGGATTCATTCTAAGAGGACTATAAGTCTTAATGGGAGGAAGAGTTATTATAGAAGATTGTAATAACTTATGTAAGAAAATTCTTTGAGAGCCTACAAGTGGGCTCACACTTGTGCTAATAGGAGTGGACACTTTCTTATGTTTTGGTACTAAAAAAGTAATTGTACATGGTGCTTTGTTTGGTGATGGTAGAGTTACATGTTTTAATGTCACTTTATTAGTGTCAAATGTGAGATACCTACCAGATGACAAAGGTAGGAGTGGAGGTAGCTTAACCTTTTGTTTTACTTGGTTAGGTAATATTCTAACTAAAATAGAGGGGTGTGATCCTAAAATGGATGGTAAAGTTGAGGGTTAAAGAAGGGATTAGTGAGATCTAGGGAGCTTAACATTTTTCAATAATTTAGGCCATGAAACTCTAACTTGTGGTTGAGGAGTTAAATCTAATTTCACCTCTAGATGAATTAAATTAGAAACAAGGCATACACCTAAGGGTCTGATCTACTTTGATATCGTAGATTCCTATGAGGGTGAGGGTTTTGACATAGATGGATAAAATTTAGGTGATTTTGGTGAAGAAGCTCTAGCTTTGTCAAAGAGCTTGAGGTAAAGGGTAGTGAGAGGGTTGGTGGTAAAGATCAACATTCATTGTGTTGGATAAGGAGTTTTAATCCAGTCTTAAAATGTTGTATGGTCTAGCTTTGTGAAGTTAAGAAATTCTATATTTTTTACCAATCATGAAAAGGGTTTGGATGAAGTTGATGTAGGCCTTATGGTTGTGTCTTTATAAGGATGAAGTATTTGAGGGAGAGGGAAATTGTTGGTTTTTGCTACTTTAGGCCAAAGATGAGAAAGAACCACATTAGGGTCCTCTTCGATAGAGATGAGAGAAGAGACATGGTTTGTCATGGGTGGAGGGGAGGTAGGTGAAGAAGGTTCCTCAAGAGGGTAAAGCATAGGTATTATGGCTCCCTCAACATGTTGGTGAGGCATGGGTAAAGTATGATCCTACATAGGTAAAAGAACGGGTAAGAGTGGTACAATTAGAGTAGGCACAATAGGTCTCTCATATATTATGGGAGTAGATAATACTGACTCCTCTAAGTAAAAAGGTGGAGTGGGTGGGGTACTACTCTTTATAGGTGGAGGAGAGGTAGGTGAAGAAGGTTCCTTAAGAGGTTATAATGTAGGAATGATGTTCCCTTCAACATGTGATTGAGGAATAGGTAGGGTGTGGTCTTCAAGTGGTAAGAGGATAGGTAATATTGGTGCAAATGGAATTGGCATTACAAGCTCCTCAAGTGGCAAAATAAGTGGTAAAGGAGGATCTTCCTCTCAAGGGAGTGGAACAGGTGAAATAGGCTCTTCTAATTGAGGAGGAAGAATGGGAAAAATAGATGCCATTGAATGTGGGAGAGGAGTCAATGAAATGGGTGTCTCATATTGAGAAGAAGGTTGAACTAGAGGTAAAGGAAAGACCATATTAACTGTATGGATATTATGATCACCTGAGTTAGTTATGGTCTGAACAATATTTTGATTCAGTGAATGGTTAGGAAAAGGGTGTCTAAACACATCCATACTTTTATTAGGGGGTGAATTAGGATTATCTAAGATGAGATCACCTCTATCAAGCATAGTTTAAACAATGTTCTTGAATGTCTTATAGTTATTAGAATTATGGCCTTTAACGTGATGGTAATCGTAAAACTCATCTTCTTTGTACCAAGTTGGGATAGGATAGGAAGGGTCAAAATATATAGGAGGTTTAATCTGAGGAAGGGTTATGAGACCTTATTGTAATAGTTTCTCTAAGATGGATGTATATGATTCCCCGGTGGGAGTGTATTGTCTTTGTTCATACCATTGTTGGAATTTCTTGGTTAGATTTTGGAAAGTTGAAGAATTTGATTGATTTGTGCTTGTGGAAGAAGCTGACTTAATGACCACCATATTGGTAGAGCCTTTACCTTTTTGGTTAGAAGGGGAAGTTTTAGAAGAGGATTCATTTGATTTGGAGGATTCATATTGGTTTTAAAAGGTCAAAAAATGTGCCACGTACTTAGCACATACCCTTGAGAAAATATCAATAAGCTCAGGCTGGGGTAAGGAGAAGGAGAGTTGACTGATCAAGCTTTTCTAATGAGCGATAAAATTTGCAATAGAATCATCATCAAATTATCTAGTAGAATAAACGTCTATTATAGAAACCTTCTTCAAAATATTAATAGAGAAATGGTCTAGGAATATTTGTGTGAGTTATCTAAATGAGAAAAGGGAATGTTGAGGTATAGAGCTATACCAATCCAAGGCAGCACCTAAAAGAGACATAGGAAAGTATGAAGTAGTAATGTATCATCATGCCTTATTAAATAACAAGCATGTCTAAATGCTCAAAAGTGTTGTTGTGGGTCATCTTTACTCTGGAAATGAGTAAATTTATGGATTTCCCATTGGCTTGAATAAGGGTGAATAGGCAAAAAAGGATGGATTAGTTAATTACATATCTAATCATAAGATATCACATTCTTTAAACTAGAAATGGATGTCTCTAGATTAGACATTGTAGATTAAATTTTTACTCTATGTTGCATTCAAATTTTGGGTCGAGCACTGCAATTTTTGGTTCTTACACACCTTGAGTGTCGTGGTAGAGTTTTGGAGCAGAGGACGAGTTCATTTTTGCCTAAGTGTCGAAGTAATGCAGAAATCACCAAGTGTCACCCTCTGGGCATGGGTCTTTTTCCCCTTCTTGTTTCCTTCGTCTCATTTTTCCCAAGTATCAAGATCAAGCAGAAGTCACCAGGTGTCACTTTCCAAATCACAAATCTGGCTAGCTAGCGTCCCCTGAAGCCCTTTCTATAACTTTTGAGAAGGCCACGAAATGTGCCATGTACCTAATAATAGCTAAGCAAAACGCACCACATGTCAGCATCTGAGTCTTATAGAGGCACCCATGTTTCATTCTACCTTTTGGTAAAGAATTTCAATGGACCAAGTAGCATAGAGAGTGGAAAGTGCCAGATGGCAGTTGTGAAGACCCTGAACTACCCTTTTGAAGAAGCAGCAGAAGTCACCATATGTCGGCATCTGAGAGACTTTGGTTCAACTCTTAGATTCAACGCTTTGGGTCATTACGAGAAGGCATCATTCATTTTGTTTAAGTGCCATACAGTAGCAGATGCTACCAAGTGTCACTCTCTGAGCCCCTCTCTACTTTATCCCTAGGGAAAGCAAAAGTTGCCACGTACCCATAATTGGAGAAGTGAAAGACACTACATATCTTCCCAGAAGCAGTGGAGGTTGCCATGTGCCAATTTTTGAGAGACCATCTTTGAGTTTCATTGCTGAATAAAGATTGTGGTGGGCCTTGGGTGTTACTGCAAAAGTCTGTAGAAGCTGAAAAGTGTCACCATCTGTAAGAGTCTGATATGTGTCCTGAATGATACTACAGAATAGCTAAAGAGAAGCAGATTATGACAGGTGTCAAAGGCAGAGTGTTCCTGAACAAAATATAGAGAAAGCAAAAAGTGTTAGGTGTCATTTTCTAGTGCCTTCTAAGTAATAAGAGGATTTTTAGGGAACTGACTAAGTGTCCTCTCCTGTTTCAACATAACAGAGTGTTCCATGCATTTGTTGCTACAAATTGAAATGGAGAGAAAATGGGCTGAAGTTAATTCGAGTAGATGGAACAGTTCATCAGGTAGATTTTTGGAGCCCCCAAAGCATTGAAGACGTCATCTATTTATCCCTTAAGAGAAAATGAGGGAGAAGATTGCGTGAGAAGGGGAGTGATGGAAGGAGGGATCCAAGGCTATAAAAGAGGAAGATTTGTAAGAGAAAGGGAGGGGGGATTCTATAGTTTGAGACTTTCAGAGTTTTGACCAATAATATCATTTGCTTTTGTTTCATTTTCTTGAGTTGAAAGGTTTATATGACTATGTGTGTTTTTGCATCTTTTGTATGACTGGAAGATTCAATAAGAAGATTGAACACTATGCCCTTGTTGACGTTATCTATGTCATTTGCAAAGTAGTCTATATTGTAGATTTTCTAGTGTTGTGATTGGAAATGTTATTTGCTTTTGTCTCATTTTCTAGAGTTTAAAGTTCTACATAACTATGCATGACTTATGCACCTTTTATGTGATTGGAATATTCTATTAAGAAGATTGAACACTATGCCTTTGTTGACAATTCCTATATCTCAGTGAAAGACTCCCCTGTTGTGAGCCTCTATTTCTATTATCCCATCTTTTACATTGATCATGCACTTGTCTACTCTTAAATGTAATTGAATCATACAATAGTCTCATTGTGCTTAGGTTAGGATTAGGATTACACTCAGGTGCATCACCATAGTTAGGTTTCAATTCCTGTATTTGTGTTTCTATTTAATCTCCTATCCCTTTTCCCCCAACACTTGATAAAATAGAAGAGACTAGCTTCTTTAAAACTTGGAGGATGTTTCAAGCCGCATTGTCCCACAGCTTGAAACTTCCCACACTTCCCATTGTTGATTGATTAAGATCAAGCACAATTTTTGTCATCAACAGTTTTTGGCATGCCCAATGGGACCAGTCTTGAAGTTTCTTTCAAGACCGCATGAACCAGAGAGCTATGAGGAGTCAGAGCTATGGACCAGTCACTAGATCACAATCTACTACAAATCTAGGTATTCTTTTTCCACCTTTTTTAATTAGTCCAAGAAGAAGAGCTAACCAGTTTCTACCATTACCAAACATGGGATCCCATGTACCCCCAGGAATTATGCAAGTTGGAACACTGGTAGTCCCTTAATCCTCCTAACACTGCCAGTTGTTTGGGACCCTATCCTAGTAAATGCTCTAAAATCTCTACCCAAATTTAGTGGGAAAGACTCAAAAACACCTGCAAAACATCTTCAAGATGTATCAGATCTCTGTGTCATACATGGTGTCATAGAGCAAAATGTGGCCCTAAGGTTGTTAGCAGCCTCATTCAAAGGGAAGGCTTTAGAGTGGTATCAGTCTTTGACCCCAAATACCATATCTACATGGGACTAGCTCAGAGATCCATTCTTTGAAAGGTTTGTAGAGAAGTGTGATAAGTCTTCCTTATTACATCAGTTGATCACCATTCAAAGGGGACCTCAAGAGGACATGACTAACTTCAACACCAGATTCTAGAAAACTTGGGACAGAATCCCTATTATAGTTAAGCCACCACCTGGTATGGCCATAGTATTCTATCTCAAAGCTTTAAATTCAAACATATCTATTATGATTCAGTCACTGGGAGGACACACTTTGCCAGTAGCATATGACCTTATGGTCAGAGCTAAAAATCATTTGATTGATGCTGGAAAGTTACCTCTAAGGCCCCCCATGCCTGTGTTCCCAGAAATCTCTTTGCCTTTACCTCAAGAGGTTCCTAAAGCTGTAAGCCCACCTATGTCTATGTATACTTACCCTTCATCATCTGTGAAGTAGCCGGTCCCTGCTCAACCATCTGAGATGGATGATATCAAGAGTATGCTAAGGACATTTTCTAATGAGTTGATTAATATGAAGAGGCAGCAGAATACTTTCCCCAATCCTCCTTATCAAGGCTATCAAGGAAATAGGTTCTCATCCCAACCAAACCAATATCAAGGCCCTCCAAGGCAAACCAACCATCAACCGGCAAATTAATTAGTTGCAGTTCCCACACCCTCACAGACCCTTCCTCCCAACTCAAATAGGGAGATGGTTCCAGGTCAAAATAATTATGTGGATGATACTAATGCCTGGTGTTTCCCTTGTAATGATGCTCACACCCCCAGAGATTGTCCTAGAGGTAATCTACAACAAAGGGTAGCTAAGCAGAGAAGAATGGATGGTCAATTTGCCAGTACCAGTAGCAGTCAAGCATACCAATCTCCCAACATGTAGAATTCAGTTTTAGTAGCTCAGATGCAAGGAATGTCCTTGTAATAGGAGGAAGAAATAGCCCTGGAACATGCTTTGTTCTCATGGGTTGAAGATGAAGAAATAGTTTTTTTGAACAAAGCATCTACCTTCCAGAGGCCAGTAGTGCAATCTAATTACTATACCAAATCAAAGAGAAGAATGGTGGAGCAGCCTAAGTTTGTAAGTGGACAAGCCAAGAATAATCCTCCATCTCAAGGATAGAAGAATGCTAATGTTAGACAAGAAATGCATCAGCTGGTGCAAGACCAAGGGATTCCTACCCAAGTTCAGGAAAGAATGAGGTATCCTTATTTCCAAAAAACTCAATCTTTGGGACCGATCAATGTAGTGGACCAGTTAAAGAGGACTCCAGCACAAGTATCTATGTGGGATATCTTAGCTATTCCTAAGCAAAAGACACTACTACAAGAAGCTCTGAAAGGGCAAGCAGTGCCCAAGAGTGTTGTTACCAAGGGAAGACCTACTGGAAAGGAAAAGCTCAAGGATACGGTTCCTCCAATGACAACAGCCTTCGTGAACAATGTAGCACAAGTAAGTAAATCCAAGCCAGAGCCTTTCTATTTGACTCTGATAATTAGAAAGAAACTTTTGCATAATGCATTGATAGATTCAGGAGCTAGCACAACTGTGATGCCCAAGCAAATAGCTGATGCCTTGAAAATAAATTATGAACCTCTTGCAAAAGGAGTCATGCAGCTAGATGGCAAAATAGTGCAAACCATAGGGAGAATTAAGCAACTCCCCTTGCAATTATACACGTGTCCCAACATAATTGTCAACCAAGATATAGTTGTCATAGATATTCCTCCTATCTTTGGTTTATGTTTATCTAGAGACTTTAAAGCAAAAATAGGAGGATATATGTCTCTTGACTGGTCTCACCTCATCTTGAGAACCAAATATGGTTCAAAGATGAAATTCTATCTGAATCACTATCCAAAGACCACATCACCAATGAACCAACAACAAGATTAGAAGTAGATCATTCCATGATGAATAAAGAAGAAATAAATTTTGTCAAAGAACTAGGAGACTGGACTGAGCATGATCAAGAAGAAGAAAACAACTAATTGTTGGCTATGATGCATAGCGACCCATATGGGAACTATGACTCTACTAGTTTGGGCACGTATGTCATTTTTGATGAGGATCAGGCTATCCCAAATGTTATAAGAGAAGAGGCACCTACTGTTCAAGATTTAAAACTGTGGACTTTGAATTTTGATGGGGCTAGAAGTAAACATGGTGTTGGAGCAGGGATTTATCTTACTACTCCAAATGGTGATAAAATTTTAAGGGCTATCTAATTTCAATTTTCTTGCACTAATAATGATGTATAATATGAATCTTTAGTACATGGGCTCTTGTTATCCCAGAAAAAGGGAATAAAGAACCTAAAAGTAAAAGGAGATTCAGAACTAGTGGTGAAGCAAATACGGGAAAAGGCAACAGCCAAGAATGTGAGAATGAGGTCCTACAGACATAAGATTTGGGATTTGATAGAAGATTTTGATGCCTTCAACATTGAAATAATCCCAAGAAATCAAAACACTAAGGCTGATAGGATGGCTCAAATTGGCTCACAGTTTAACTTAGCAACTAGCCTATTGGTTAACAATGAGTCAGTAAAAGTTATAGTAAGGCCAACCATCCCAGACAATGATGAAAATTGGCAAGTGTTTAAAAATGATGCTTAGGTAGTCTCTTTATTGTAGCAATCAGATGATTTTGTGGATCAGTTGCAAACTAAAATTAAAGAGGCATATGGTGATCAAGTTATTCAATTAAGGACTAATAAGCTCCCCAAAGGATTGATCACCTTAGAAAATTTGTTTGACCCAAAGGATGTAAGCTTGGGAAAGAAAAGGTTCCAAGTAGATGAGGTAGACTATTCTAAGGTAGAGGTGAGTGATGGGAAGAGGCTTAAATTTGGGAATTCTAAAACTCAAGAAGAAAGGGAAAAATTAATCGAGTTGTGCCAAAAGTATGACAGGGTCATAGTTTGGAGCTATGACGACCTTCATGGATACAACAGAGACATTATTTAGGATACAATAGAGTTGACTGAAGGATCCAAACCCATCAAGCAAAAATAGAGGCCAGTAAATCCAAGGATTGAGCCTCTAATGGTAGATGAGTTGTAGAAACTTTTTGATTCAAAAATAATATTTCCAATCAAACACTCAACCTGGGTATCAGATCTGGTCCTAGTTAGGAAAAAGAATGGAGACGTGAGACTATGTGTAGATTTTAGAGATCTAAATAGAGCATCTATAAAATACCACTATCCCTTGCCCTCCATGGAACAAATTCTACAAGCTATGGTGGGATCAGAGAGGTTTTCTTTACTTGATGGTTTCTTTAGGTATAATTAGATTTGGCTACCTGAGAAAGATCAATACAAAACTGCTTTCACTACCAAATGGGGTACGTTTGCCTACGCGAAGATGCCATTTAGCTTATCAAATGCAGGAGCCACCTTTCAACGAGCTATGGATATAGCCTTTGGTGAACTTATAAATAAGGTCATCCTAGTCTATCTGGATGACCTCACTATTTTCTAAAAAAATGTTGATGATCATTTTGATCATTTGGAGTCTGTCTTCAAGAAATGTCAAGATTTTAGGATATCTTTGAATCCCAAGAAATGTATTTTTGATGTACCTCAAGGTAAACTATTGGGGCACATAGTATCTAAGGAAGGGGTTTCTATAGATCCTGAGAGGATCGTAACTATAATGGACCTACCTCTTCTAGTAAATAAAAAAGCATTCTAATCCCTTTTTGGAAAGATCAATTTTGTTAGTAAATTCATATCTAATTTTGCAGGCTTGGTTAGACCAATGACACTCTTGCTAAAAAAGGACCTGGTCTTCAAATGGACTATAGAAGGAAGGCAAGCTTTTGAGGAGGTCAAGAAGGCTATCTCAGCAGCCCCAGTGCTCAAGAACCTAGATTTTTCCATGCCCTTTGTAATGTATGTCTATGGAGGGGAGTCAAGTATTGTTGTTGTCTTGACTCAAAAGAATGACAAGCTAGAGGGGGAACACCCAATAGCCTTTTTATCAAGAACTCTCAGAGATTATGAGACCAAGTACAATTTTGTGGAAAGACAAGCCTATGCCATGGTAAAAGCCCTCAAGAAATTTAGGCATCTGATATCAGGGAACAAAATTTTGATACTTGTAGCTCACTCAAGTATCAGGGAATACATCATGGAAGGGGAAATTACTGAGAAAAGAACCAATTGGATCACCAAGATCTTTGAATATGATGTAGAAGTCAGACCCACCAAGCTGGTTAGAGGTAGGGGGCTATGCCAATTTATAACCCAAGAGCTTGGAAAGATGTTACCTAAGGAGGCGGACCCAGAAGGAGAGACAGAGATAGTGTTAAAATTGTAAGAGGTTGATCAAGAATCTTGGGTCATGAGCAGGATTCAATTTATGAAAAATGGGGTTTATCCGAGAGAACTCCCTCAAAACAAGAGGAGATATTATAGGATATAGGGAGTTCATTTTGTTTTAATTGAACAAGTCCTTTTCAAAAAAAATTCTAATGGTAAATTGTTAAGATGTGTAGAATAGGCTGAAGCCAAAAGGATACTACATGAAATGCATAATGGATTATCAGGGGGGGCATTTTTCTGCAAAGACCATAGCCATAAAGATAAGTGAGGTAGGATATTTTTGGCCTACTTTATTTGCAAATTGTTATCGGATGATTAGAAAATGTCAATCCTGCTAATATTATATGGGGATGTGAAGGAATGTAGCCATGCCCCTTAGTCCTATAGTGGTGGATGAACCTTTTACTCAGTGAGGTCTTGACTTCATTGGGATGATAAATCCAGTATCCAACATGGGTCACAAATGGAGATTAACTACCACAGACTATTTCACCAAATGGACCGAGGCAGTCCCACTTAAAGAAGCAATAGAAAATGTGATCTTAGATTTTCTAGGGGATATCACTACTCATTTTAGGGCTCCTCACACCATCATTTTAGATAATGCTAAAGCATTCTTTGGGTATAAGGTATCCAAATTTGCCTTGAGACATGGAATATATTTGAAAAATTCATCTAACTATTACCCTTAAGGTAATGGTCTGACAGAGTCAACCAACAAGAACCTGATAAGACTCATCAAAAGAGTAGGGGCGGATCATCACAAAGAGTGGCATAAAGTACTTAATCTAGTACTATGGGTTGATAGAATGACACCCAAGCAGGTGATCAAAATGTTTCCATATGAATTGGTGTATGGAAAGTCTGATGTGATTCCCCTAAGTTTGGAAATCCCTACTCTCTAGCTGATCAAATAGATTGAAATTGAAGAAAATGGCCCCATGCAGGTCATACTCGCAGAACTTCTGGAAGTTCAAGAAAAGAGGGATTTAGCCCATGATTCATTGATCAAGCATCAAGGAATGGTGAAGAACTATTTTGATAAAAGGACTTCAAATCCTAATTTTGAGGTGAGCTTGATTGTTTTAAAATGGGATGCATGAGCTGCCAAGCCGGGTTAGCATACCAAATTCGAAGTGCTATGGACTGGTCCATATAGAATTCACCCATGCAAGAAGAAGAATTTTTTTGAGCTAGAGTCAATGGAAGGAGAACCTAAAGAGATTCTTGTAAATGGAATCTATTTGAAACATTTCAATTGACTTGGGTCTCTAATGTATTATAGTTAAATAATTTCCCTTTCTCGTATTGTTTTTCCATTATTTTCCTACTTTGCTTTTAAATAAGTGTTTTAAACATATGTCGATGGCTCTTTTAAAGCTTTAATTTTCATAATTTTGATCTAGCGAGAGGTGGAGTTTCTTTTTGAGTAGGCTCAAAAGTCCTAAGGGTCACCAATAACTGTAGAGTAAATTTTTAATCTACATTGCATTCAAATTTTGGGTCGAGCACTACAATTTTTGGTTCCTGCACACCTTGAGCATTGCGATAGAGTTTTGGAGTAGAGGATGGGTTCATTTTTTCCTAAGTGTCAAAGTAATGTAGAAATCACTAAGTGTCACCCTCCAAGAATGGGTCTTTTTCCCCTTCTTTTTTCCTTCATCTCATTTTGCCCAAGTATCAAGATCAAGCGAAAGTCACCAGGTGTCACTTTCTGAATCATAAATCCGATTAGCTGGCATCCCTCGAAGCCCTTTCTATAACTTTTGGGAAGGTCATGAAATGTGCCACGTACCTAATAATGGCTAAGCAGAATGCACCACATGTCAGCATCTGAGTCTTATAGAGGCACCCATGTTTCATTCTACCTTTTGGCAAAGACTTTCAATGGACCAAGCAGCATAGAGAGCAGAAAGTGCTAGATGGCAGTTGTGAAGACCCTAAACTACCCTTTTGAAGAAGCAGTGGAAGTCACCACATGTCGGCATCCGAGAGACTTTGGTTCAATGCCTAGACTCAACTCTTTGGGTAATCATGGGAAGGCATCATTCATTTTGTTTAAGTGCCATACAACAGTAGATGCTACCAAGTGTCACTCTCTGAGCCCCTCTCTACTTCATCCCTAGGAAAAGTGGAAGCTGCCACGTACCCATAACTGGAGAAGCGAAAGATGCTACGTATCTTCCTAGAAGTAGTGGAGGTTGCAATGTGCCAATTTTTGAGAGACCATCCTTGAGTTTTATTGATGAATAAAGATTGTGGTGGGCCCTGGGTGTTACTTCAAAAGTCTGTGGAAGCTGCCAAGTGTCACCATCCATAAGAGTCTGATATGTGTCCCGAATGATACTACAGATAGCTAAAGAGAAGTAGATTGTGACAGGTGTTGAAGGCAGAGTGTTCCTGACCAAAATATAGAGAAAGCAGAAAGCACCAGGTGTCATTTTTTGGTGCCTTATAAGTAATAAGAGAATTTTTAGGGAATTGACTAAGTTTCCTCTCCCATTTCAACATAATAGAGTGTTCCATGTATTTGTTGCCGCAAAGTGAAATGGAGGGAAAATGGGCTGAAGTTAATTTGAGTAGATGGAATAGTTCATTGGGTAGATTTTTGGATCCCCCAAAGTATTGAAGACACTGTCTATTTGTCCCTTGGGAGAAAAGGATGGAGAAGATTGTGTGGGAAGGGGAGCGATGGAAGGAGGGATCCAAGGCTATAAAAGAGGAAGATTTGTAAGAGAAAGGGAGGGAGGGATTCTATAGTTTTAGACTTTCAGAGTTTTGACCAATAATATCATTTGCTTTTGTTTCATTTTCTTGAGTTTAAAGGTTTATCTGACTGTGTGTGTTTTTTCATCTTTTGTATGACTGGAATATTTAATAAGAAGATTGAATGCTATGCCCTTGTTGACGTTATCTGTGTCATTTGCAAAGTAGTCTATACTATAGATTTTCTAGTGTTGTGATTAGAAATGTTATTTGCTTTTGTCTCATTTTCTGGAGTCTGAAGTTTTACATAATTGTGCATTATTTCTGCACCTTTTATGTGATTGGAAGATTTTATTAAGAAGATTGAACACTATACCTTTGTTGACAATTCCTGTATCTCAGTGAAAGACTCCCCTGTTGTGAGCCTCTATTTTTGTTATTCCCATATTTTACATTGATCATGCACTTGTCTACTCTTAAATGTAATTGAATCATATAATAGTCTCACTATGCTTAGGTTAAGATTAGGATTACACTCAGGCACATTGCCATAGTTAGGTTTTAATTCCTACATTTGCATTTTTGTTTAATCTCCTATCCCTTTTCCCCCAACACTTGATAAAATAGAAGAGACAAGCTTCTTTAAAACCTAGAGGTTGTTTCAAGCTGCATTGTCCCACAACTTGAAACTTCCCATTGTTGACTGATTAAGATCAAGCACAATTTTTGTCATCAACAAACATCTTGTCCATCAGCATCTTAATGAGGCATGGAGGGATATTAGTTTGGGGATACCTCCTAAGTTATAGGGAAGCTGATAGGAAGTAGAGGGAGTGTCTGACATAGATTTTTGAAGTTGTGTTAGAGCAACATAAGGATAATGAGTCATAGGCTAAGGTGTAAAAAGAAAAGGGGCTTGTCCCATTAGGTTGGAGACTATGCCTTGGTTGGTTATTATTTTTGTTTAGATTATTAGCATGGTTAGACTGGATGAAGGGTGAGTCATAACTCGGGTAATTATAGGTATGAGGGTAGATGGAATAGGTACCACTAAATTTTTTGCTAAATTTTGGAATGGGGTGTGACCTAACTGAACTGGTTGTGGTTGTGAAAGTAGGGAAGTCACACCAGGGTTTAGGTGGGATTAGGAAGTTGGAGATGCTACTCTTTGAACATTGTTTATAGTTGGGTTACTCATCAAAGTGGTGGTTTGGGTAACCATGGAGAAAATAGTGGAGGCAACTAAAACTGAGGTTGTCTCCATTAGAGAATTTGGCATACCATAAATTGGGTCACCTGAAGAATTATGGGTTCAACTCATAGCAAGGTAATGTTGAAGGGCTACCACATTATGAGCAAAACAATTATCAAAATCTTGATCTCCTTTAGGCACAATGGGAATTTGGTTGGGGCTGGGAGTATGCTTTGTATCTAAAGTATGCTCCATGACAAACTCAAAAGTAAGAGGGGAAGTTGGAAGTGGTTATTGTATTACGTAATCGACAAGAATTTTGGCTTGAGTTCATGTCAATACCATGCAAGAGGAAGTATAAATAGTCTTATTACTATGTATTAGAAATAGAATAAGGAAAAACCAAGTTAAAGTGTGGGTAAGTGGGTTATTTTAGCTTGGTATTTTGAGCAGATGAAATTACACAATCACCAATGTCAATCACTTGACCAATGTTAGTGAAAAAAAAATTCCAACATTTATGGTTGAATTGATGTCGGTAGGTAAAATATGTCAATGCCAGTAGGGTTAACTAATGTCAATCACTGTGATATCTTGGGAGATGGAAAATATGATGTTTTAGAGTTAGAAGTTGAAACTAGGTAGACCAGTGGATGTAAGAGGTTTGTGTAAAAAGGAAGAACACTCAGAAAACCTGAGAAATAGGTTATATAAATTGAGTATTATAAATAGTATTGATTTTGTGAATCAATTAAAAAAATGTCTTTACCAACTCCAAAATATAGAAGGCAATAGAAAAGTAGGAAAAGAACATACAACCAGAAACTATTAAGTCCTAGACATTATTTTTTAGTCTCATGTTGGGTTATGCCTTAATAAGATAGTGAAAAGATAATTTTGGTTATCGAAGGTACTAAAAATCAATCTAGAGCTAGTTTTAGGTTAGTTTTAGTGCTCAAGAGGAAATCTATGTTAGACTAGGTACATGGATTGTTATAAGAGATTGCTCTCTACACTTCATAGAACTAGAGTTGAGCTAGGCTGCTTAGCCAAAATATACCTTTTGTCTAGAGTTTATACTCCTCCAGAGAATGGAGTGGGTTCTCCCCTTGGTGGTGAAATCTAAGTAAGATAGCCAAGTAGGGTAAGGTGATCCACCAGGTGATGAAATCCTTATGGTATTTTTCTCAGATGAGTTTAGATGTTTATGTATGTGAATTTGATTTGGTTGTGTGACATAGGTTCACTAAAATTTATTCAAAATTCTTGTAATTAACTAGGTGAGTTAATATGCAACAAGCAAACAATGAAATGCAGTAAGTTTTAAACCCAAATCTAAAATGTTTAGATTCAAATGAAAACAAATATGAAATAGGAATAGAGTATGAAATTCACTATCTTAATGTGCATGTAAGAAGAAGTAAAGAAGAGATTCTCTTTTTTTAACTTGTAAAAGAAAATTATAAATTGCTTTGAGAGGCAAAGAGAAAAGAAAGAAAATTTTAGTTTAATGCTTTTAAAAATAAAACATTGAATTTTTTGTTTTAAGGCAGAACATAAGGAGGAAGTGTAAGAAATGAAATTTTCACTATAATGCACCTATATGAATACTTAAAATAAGAAATGAACCCAAGGAAAACTCTAGCATCCCACTGGGCATGCCAAAAATGTTTTGCTAAATTTTGTCTATTTCAAATCTATAGGAAAATAGAAAAGAATGATGGGGATAAGTGATTAGAATGAACCCAAATTGGTTTGTGTGCCATATCTAGATGTTGTGAGATCTCATCTTTGGCTGGGGAGGACTACCTGCAAGTAAGAAATCAGTACCACAAGATGTTTGTTAATAGTTAATGAGTGGGCTGCCAAGCTACACGGTTATTTTAGGAAGTGTGAAACTTCCTTAGAGATGGTAGTCCACCTTTTAGAGACAAAAGAGTAATAAATAACTAAAAGAGAGGTAAAGAGAGAGTGAAAGAGAGATAATATTACCATTATTCACAACCTGAGTGTATTAGAGAGTGTCAGGGTATAGGTGGTGTCTTTGTTTGTATTTTAGAAGTTGTTTAGAGAGGTTAGGAAATCCACAGTCATCGATGTCGATAGGGGAGTGACCGATATTAGTTATACTACTGAGGTCAATGGTGAAGGTGATCAATGTTGGTTAGGCTATCGAGGTCGATAGGGGAAATAATTGCTTAGGGGCTTATAGAAGGATTTTTTGGGTCTAGGAAATGGTTTTGATCAGGTATAGAAGGTCAGGGAGAGTTATGAGAGAGAGAGTATGGTTTGGGTAGATCTGATCAGAGGTTTGGTGTGTCAGGTTAAGTGGAAACAAGAGAGGAAGATTTGTAACTCCCTCATGGGGGTTCAAGAAAGAGTGTGTAAATCAATACATAGTAGATATAAATTGATATTAGATTAAATGTTTTAAAAGACCTACAGAATAAGTGATGTAATTAGTTGTGGTTACTGAATGATAAGTGTCAGATTGATGATCCTTATTAGGGAGTCTAAACTTGAATGCTTGAATAGAGAGAACAAGCAGATATTTTTGGTTAAGAGCTCAATTTCTAATCGTGATTAACTTACATAAGATGACAGTAAACTAAGATGTCAAAAATAGAATGTCAAGAGCTTGAATGCAAGTAAGAATGAATTTTATTGATTTATACTGACTTGAACATTAGGTTGGATTTTGGATTATATTGTTGATGTCAATGATCCCACTAACATCTATTATGGTTTAACTAATGTTAGTGGCCCTAGAATAGGTAAACCTTACTATTTTTGGCCTATGTTCTATTTTTCTTTCTACCAAGTATGGCACCCATTGCAAAATAGTACAAATAAGAGGTTAAGGAGGAGGTAGTTGATTAGGAATTTAGTTTGGAAGTGAGAATAAGTCTTGGGTAGTTAGGATGAGGGAACCAGGTCTTGAGGTGACTCATCAGGTGGGAATTAGTCATAGGGTGAGGTGGCCAAGTAAGGTGTAAAAAGAGGTTTTTTAATTAACTTAATTAAGTATTTTAAATTAATTAAATGTGTGAGGGGTAAAAAGCATGGGTTAGGGAATATAATTGTTATTATTAAAAAATGGGATAAAAAGGAGTTTCGACATAGGGAGTTACGAAAATGTGTCTGATGTAATTTTGATGTTTAAAACCATAATATTTAATAAAAGTAGTGGGGTCTTTAGTTCCATCATATGTGATAGTTGGAGATATGTTTCCAATATATATGGATGCAATGAATGGAGCTAAAGTTTTATTTTGAAGATTTTGAAGCATTTTGTTATGCATGATTGGTTGAGGCATGATATTTCTATTGGCATATCTAAGAGGAGGAGGTAAAAAATTATGATTTGGTTGATTCATGATGACTTTAGATGGTTGACTAGCCAATTGTAATTTATGAGATTGCATTTGCATCATTTAGTGATTATTAGTTGTTTCCATAACACTCATTTATTGAATAATTTGAGTAAGAATTTTAAATGTATCAATAAGAGGATTTTGATTATTTTTTGTAGGAGGAGCATTCCCTATATTTTTAGTAGGGGATGGATTGTTGGGTGTAATATTTCAAACATTAGCAGGAGGAGGAGGACTAGGATGAATTACCTCAACTGTATTACATTGTGTAGTAATTAGTTTGTCATGAGGAATACATGAAGGAAGGAATTGAATACTTTCATCTGAAGTGATAACACAAGTGATATTATGAGCTAAATCCTTAATTATGAAGTGTTTTTGACTAATTGGAAACTGAAAATAAGACATAATTATGAATTTATTAGTTTCATGAACTAAGTTGGCCACATATTGAACTAGGTTGGCCAAGACCTGTAGAGTCAGCCATAAAGTACACAATCAACTAGATGGTACAAAGTCAAATTACTTGACTAAGTTTGAAAGGAAAAATAAAATAATCTATAAGAGATTAATTTGAAAATATAGATTATGTTTTGAGAGAAATCAAATAGAACATACTATAAGAGACTGAGTCAATTGTATTATGTGTAAAAATAAATAGAACAGTCTATAAGAGACTGAGCTGAATAGATTGATGTGTTCTATAGGTAGGAAAAATTTGAAATGTTATAAATCTAGACAACTGAGTGGTTATTTATAGAGAAATAATTTAAACACATATTCAACTAGGTCAATTGGGTTGATCTATTTGTAGCACACAACACAAACCTTGTACCAATGTTGGCTAATACAAGTTTTGCAATACAAAATACAACTTAAAACTAATGAATAATAATACTAAAATTTAAATTCTAATCTAATAAATAGACATTTTTATTTATTTTAAATTATGATTCAAAATGTTATAGGTCATTTGGATTTGTAAGGGAACTAATAAGAGGTAAGATAAATTTGGTTTCAAGTTTGTTAAGGATGAAAAGATCTATATTGGTGATGGTATGGGCTTGGTATTAGGCCTACCGCTTCACTTCATAATCCTAAAATCTAAAATGATAAGGGTGTCAAGTGATCTTCTAATATATCATCAACTAATTATTTATATGTAGCCAGAACATCAAGTTAACTTCCTCCTTAGTGATTAAATCTAAGTAGGTGGACTTGGGTAAAATTGTTTAAATGCTTATTTGATATCTTTATGATTTGGTAGTTTATGAGGGAAGAATGTTAATGATTATATAAATTAACCTTCTTATTAATACTATGTGTACTACTTAAATAAGTGTATGCACTTAAATCTTCTCACTTCCTTCATCATCACTAATATTATTATTAGTCGACTCTAATTCCGTTTATCTAATTTATCCCCTAAAATTTTATCCTAATATCACCCCTTCTAGTCACTTATCTAATATCTCCTTTCATTATTATTCATTTACTAACCTTATCCCTATCTCACTTCTTCATTAATTCCCCTAATTATTTTTTAATCCTATCCTAATCCCACTTATATATTATTTTAGAATTTTAAATTCCCATGGCCCACCTACCCACCTACTAAGCCTACTCTTAGGATCTTATACACATAATCACCCACCTAATCCCTATTTAATCTAATACCTAATCCTAATTAGTCCTTAATAGGATTCTAGAATCCTCCAATTCTAGAATCCTCTCTAACTTATCCTTCCTCCTCTAGAAGCCTCTATTTTATAGGCTTCCAAGGAATTGCAAATTTATTGGAAATTCCCCAACCATTGATCTCAATGGCCCAAGTTTAAATTCCAACCATTGATTCTTCCTTCCATATTCTATATAAGCAAATCCAATCCTCTATTCAATCCAAGCATTGAATCCATAAAGTCTTCATGTCCACATGATTAACTTCAATCATCTAGAATCTCCATACCAAATCCATGATCAAGCAATCATAATTCCAAAATTATAAGTCTAAGGTAATCTCAATCCAATCTTCTTTTCTTTTATCTATTTAATCTTGGTTTGGATCAATTAGATTTAAGATTAGAGTACCATTTTGAATAATTCATTTAACTATTTACATTTGATTCTAATAGCTCTAGATCTTAAATAGGTATTTTAATGTTTTGGCTTTTTTAATTACATGATTTAATCCATTTTCCAAAAATTCCTACTACATTTTGGCAACCATGGTGGGGCATCCCTCCCAATTTAATAATTTTACTTTTTAGTGGTGTTTTTGAAATTTTGCAGGACTAAATAAATCAAGAATAGGTGTTGTATTTTTAAGAAATGTTCATACATAAGTGAAATTCTTAGTATTGCTTTGTAAGTCGTGACATTACAGTGGTGGTTTTTTCCCAAGAATCATGGTATTGCACTAGCTATCCAATCTTAACCATTTATGGTCTCTTTTCCTTGATAGGTTATTACTCTTCCATAATGTTATAATTTCATGAATCATGGTATTGCCTTGATAAAGGCGATATCACTTTTCTAATCATATCTTTGTAGAGTTTTGGTTGAGAATCTAGCTTTTGACTACTGGAGCACAATATCGCTACTTTGAGACTTATGACATTGACTTGTGAATCATGATATTGTCATTACAAGTCATGATATTGTAAATATGCTAAAGTTATCCTTTGACATCTAACTTGTAGGTTTCTTTTTCCCATTATCTATTTTGTAGGGAGATCAGTAAACAAACAAATCCCTTTTTAAGCTTATTTAACTATATTATATCTTGGAATATTTTTGTTAAACACATTTGTGATTGAGGGAATATTTTTGATAAACACATTTTTGTAAAAGGTTTTATCTTTGTAACTTGTTCTGTGACTATTGATAAGTTAAACATTAAAACCAAGATCATTTGAAAGTTAAACCATAATAGCCTTAACCTTTTTCCTATCTTCTACAATATCACTAATCACATAGTCATGACATTGACCTAAGAATAGTGATATTACCTCAACATTAGTGATATTGTGATTTAGTCATTTTTAGAGCTGTTTGTTTACTATTTAATATTTTCAAATTCATAAGGCATATTTTAAAATAATTCTAACCCAAAAAATACCTTGATATTCTGCATATTATGTTTGGGTTATCCATTTTGATGAAAATATTGATGCCCTTTTATAAATTTTGATACATATCTAAAGTTTTAAATATACCATAATTGTCTATGGATAGGCATTCTTAAACATCTAGGTAACTTATCATAACCATCTAAGCATCTGTAATAGTGAAAAAGTAGAAATTTTGAAGTTTTATATCTCTCTATAATATCACCATTCTTGTAGTTGTGATATTGCTTTACAAGTCACAGTATTGCATAATCTATCATGGTATTGCATAAATTATCATGGTTAGCCCTTTTTGGAAATATCACAACTCACGAGTAGTAGTTTTGCCTAATAGTCATGATATTGTACTTTATGGTTGTAGTATTGAATTGGTCTAATTGTGTATCTGTGATATTGCATTTAGAAGCTATAGTTTTGCACTAATTTTTACATTCAATTTTGTCCCTTTTTAGTGTATTTTTAGAGTCAATTTTAGTGATTTTTTAGTCAATCTGAGCCTCACACAAGGCCCAAATTGCCTTTCATATCGAGGGCTCTGCCCCTTGACCCTGCCTTATACCATAATAAGGAGTGCACCTAGGTCACTACCCCTAGACCCCGCAAGGGACTTTTCCCCTTGACCCTATAAGGGCAGTTGCTCCTTGACCCTAATGGGGGCTACTACCCCTAGACCCCCATGTTGTGGCCCACCCACCCAAAGAATTTATAGATCCAAATCATGATTTTTTTAATGGTTTTTATTAAGGCTTATTCAACTAACATTATGAGGTGAATCTAGTGTCTATCATGACTTGATAACATCTTATTTTTTAGTTCATATTTTATATAACATCTTGTCTTGAAAGTTACCCTTAAAGATTGTTAAGATTTTCAGTTGAAACTACTAATCATTTTCTTATAAGTCACCTGTCAAAGACATTTTTGCATTTTGAAAAAAAATAAAAATTTTAATCATTTTCATCACCTTGTTTAAATTATGTTGTCTATTCTTGCATCTTGTATATATCTCACTTCTAATTACATCAGTTAATTAATCACTTTTATCTTCTTATTTATCACGTGAGGGCTCTGGTGGTGTATGTTATCCTCCTTGCATCTTTGTGGTGATTCTTGGAGGATAAAAAATCACCTATAAACCTTCTCATTTTCATTTTTTATGAGAAATGTGGCATAGAATTGACACCCATGAACTTGTCATAGTCTTAGGGGGATAATGATCATGAATTTCACCACCACACACTAATCCACACTTTGTGTTGTGACAAAGTATAAATATCAAGGATAGTTATCATTAGGGTAAGCAATTAACCCCATACATGTCATCTATGAAGGGGAAGAGTTCACTCTTTAAACTAGGCATTACATAACACCCTACATAGATTTGGGCCCCATCATACCTAGCATATATCAAGGATTCCCCTAGAGAGCTCATTTAGCTTAGCATAGGACCTTTCAGCTATAACAAGTGATCTACTATCGAAGTCAATATTAGTTCCTAAGTAGCCATCAAGTCTATATGGGGTCAACAGGGTTCAGTTGATTCTTTAATGAGTCACTAGATTACAGCCTCACCCATAAAGCCATTAGATGATGTGGTCATCGAGTTGCACACCCATCAATTTACTAATCATAGGACTATGGTCAACTTTTTAGGTGTGTGTCATGATAGACCCATGTTATTTTTGAGCCAATTTAGCCTTTCACCCAAAACTTATACATGTTCATCTAGGCTCTCTATATCATTATCTTGTATATCCTTATTATCTATCTTGTACATTAATTGTCTTCTTGTATATCTTCATCTATTATACATGTCATCATATTTTATATTGTACATACTTATCTTATCATCCCCATTAAGTCTAACCCCATCCCATATTATCCCACAACACACTCTAGTTAGATATTTAGGCCAAACTCTTGTCCAAATCATACTCACCATCATTACATCACCACCCTTAACATCAATATTAAATACCATCATCCTTGATCTCTCCATCTATCCTTCACCCTATAATCCTATCCATTTTACCTTGAGCAATCTGGTTTAAGTTTTTGATCTAGTTTTCTTTTTATCCATACATATCATCCTATCATTATAGTCCACTATTACTCATCATTTGTTTAGATCTCATACTTAGTCGATGCCTTGATAATATCTTATCACTTTGTCAGTTTCAATCTAGCATCTAATCATCATCAATCTAGTCTCTATCATCTAGTCGTCTTGTCTATTCATAACTAGCACCCATATAATCATCATCTTGCTAGTTTGAATCTAGGCACCCATCAAACCCTCAATCCTCTTGTTAGCTTAAAAATTAGGCATTATTGATAGGTCACTAGCACCTATCATATTATCAATCTAAAGTTTGATCCTAGTTTTTAATTCATTAGTCTATCTCATCCTCACCATCACTCATCCTACTAGCTCAATCATTCAAACCTACTTTGTTCAAAGGATCATATCTAATCCTTAGTCTACCTCCAGATCATCCCCCTTCATCATCTATATTTTATCATCCATCCCTATAGATGTGGACCCTATTCTCATGGACCAATACCTATTTGTCAACAAAGATGAGATCCTTTTATGGGCCCTAGAAATGGGTGCCTATTTACCTTCAAACTTTAACCCCATCAAACCTAAATCAATGTCCTAATCCCCATCTACACCTAACCCACATCCTATCCCATCATGATCAATCTCATCACACATTTATCATAATCATATTTCTTTGTATACAAGTAATGAGGTCTCCCTATTTAATCAATACATCTTGGCCAATAGGGATGATGTCCTCTTTCGGCTATTGGATATGGGTGCTCACCTTCGCAGTGATTTTGAGCCCCTAAGCCTAAGTTCATATCCCAATAAATTCCCTCTTAAATCCTCATCCCCATCCCATTCCATTCCACCATCCACTAGTCCTAGTCCTAGTCATGACCTTCCCAGTTCACAAATTTCCTTGTTTAATTAGTATATTGCTAAAAATAAGGGGGTAGTCCTCTCATGAATCTTTGAGATGGGTGCCCAACTTCTCAAATACCTTGATCTCATTCAACTCACCTCAACTCTAATTCATACCCATCAATAATTGAAGCATTCATCTACTAGTCATAACCCATCACCAGTCCCTCATCCTACTACCAAAGGGAAGCCTAGCTTGTCAACCTCATCATCTCCTAATGTCATGATATCACCATCACATTCTTCCAATTATAAAACCACCACTTCCATCACATCCATCCTTATTAAAAAATATTAGATCCCTCTACCCATCTCTATGTAAGCCCTATTCTATAAATTGAGGTCCATAGGCATGGTTGTCCACTCTCGAACATGACCTCTAGATTCACCTAAACATGTGCCTGTTGATAATTTTGACCTCACGCGTCAAATTATCACCCCTACCATTCAAAAATTTGAATATCATGCTAGTTTATATTTTGAATCAGTAATTTCTCCTAAAAATTCATTGAAGAATCCATGGTCAATAGGTTTTAATATTGTTTAGATGATTTAAGGTCTTTTTCTTCAGTTGTCTTATACTTGTCTAGTCATTTCTTGGCCTTTTTGAGCCATTTTTAGTGGTGTGAAGATTATATAATGCATTTATGAGTTTAATATAATGTTTCAAGTTCATTACATACCTAAAAAATGAATAATCAAGTTGATCACATTTTGGAGTAGTTTTATGACTCATTTCTATGCAAAATATGACCATTTTGTGTCATTCAAAGAAGTTTTTGATAGTATATAATAAAGAGGAAGATTTATTACATATTTATTCACCTCATAATACATTTTAGATACTCATTATAACATTTTATAGTATTTCATTTAGATTTATTTGGTGAAAATAGCTTTTTTAATGCAAAACAAGCCTTTTGAGGCATTCATTTTCATTTTTAGAGAATTTTTATGAGAAAATAATCATGGAGGATTAATTAAGTCCTTAAAAGGTCATATAAATGGTTTGGAGTAAGTTTTAGGTGAAAAGTTTTCAAAAACCAACTTCATTCCAATATTGACCTTCTTTGCATGTCTAGAAGGATAGTTTTCAAATGCTCAGTACGAGAAGAGGAGAGAGAGTTAGGATATAAAAATTTATACATTATTAGGGGTATAATTAATATTTAAATTATTGACATTAATAGATGTATAGTTTTACCCATATTTATGATTAATTTCTAAGAGTGACAGAAGGTCATTGTAGCCTATGCATTCGAGAGGGGTCTATTCTTGGACCTGTTTCTCAAGATCAAAATAAAATGAAGATAAATGGTTTTGGGGGATGTTTTAATGGGTAATTAATATAATTTTAATCATGGCCTCATTTTATAACTTTTCCTAGGAAGGTATTTATATCATAAACCCTCTTTCCCTTTCACTATTTTTCTAAGTGGTCTCTTAGATCAGTTTTAAAGAAAAATATGGGTTTTTAATCAATGGTTTTCATATTTATAGGTTAAAAATGTATTTTATAAATAATTACACACATTTTTTATGCAAAAAATAGTTCATAGGTTTCAATTCAAAGTGTGACTCTTTTGAGAGTGTGTAAGCTAATGTATCTCTTAAATAAGGTACAAATCCATTTGTTGAGATTATTTTCCAAAGATTAATGAGTTTAATGATATGGAATTATTCAATTTTATATCAATATCCCAACATGATAGTCTAATTCCTACTCTTATGCATTGCTTTACCATAAAATAGCCTTATCTTGGCAGTTTGGAGAAATTTTCATGCTTTATCTCAATTCGTACAAGTATATGACACTCACCTATAGACAGATTCAAGTTTAATCCAATTTTATATTGATTTATCTTTGTATTCTCATGACTTTTTAACCTTTTTTATGGGTAATGTATATGCCTTCTCAAGTTGATGATAGGATACATAAAGTCAATTCCTTGCAAGTACTCCATCGTGCATTATCATCATATTGTCAGTCCATACAATGGTGTTTGAACTCTATAATAATAGATATCAAATGGTTAGGACTTATCTATTTATTATATATGTAATAGGTTCTAAATGTATAATAGCATGGCATGACAGGTCACTTGCCAACTTATTTTCATCTTCAAATGCACAATATAAAAACAAGGACTATGTTTCAAAGATCCAAAGGCATCTTATCTCAAAGCATGTAGCATGGTTTTGGAATGTTAATTATATGCATTAATAAGGCCTAAATTCAAACTTCTCACTTTTTATTAAGGTTTGATAGTCCTTTGGTTACCTCAACATACTTCATGAATATCAACCTGTGTATGATTGAAAGAACACTGCACCATAGAATGTATGCATAGCTTCAAGCATCTACATGATTTCCAATGCATCCCAAGCATATTATAGTGTTAAAATAATGATGAGATGCTTTATCAAGCCTCAAATCAGCCTTATCTATCCTCATGATGGTTGCATAATCCCACCAACCATCCCCTGTGTCTATGAGTCTACTCAATCACACTTTTGCAAAGATTAAGGTTTTTCATAAAAGTTAAGGTTATCTTAAAGTTTAAGGTCTCCCTTTTTGGCCTTCTATGATGTGTTTATGCTTTTAAAACCTTATTTTTTCTTAGTTATATGTCCAAAGTCCTCTTAATTATAAATTTTGGATCTTAGGAGGAGGTTTTACCATCTATTTTGTGCCACATCCCTATCACTACCTTTTCATTCACCATCTCTGCCACCTTATTATGTCATTTCCCCTATTTTGGTATTTCCATCCTCATCTCTCTCTCATCCATCCTCCCTTCTAGGTCTAGGTTATGTTTATAAACCTCCAAACCTTCTTTAACCTCCATAAGGAATGAAATCATTAAGGGCTAAGACCATTTAGTCTTAAACCTAATCAAAAGGCAAAATAAGTACCTACAGCCAACCATTGGGTTACTATAATAGAGCATCATAGAGGACATGATTAAGGCCACTCAAGGGCAAGTATAGGTGAAAGGGAGGAACTATGATGAATTCTAATCAAGGCTCAATTCTAGTCCATCCCCATAAGTGGTTCAAGGACAAATTTATCCTAAGTAACACTTTATGGATTGTATTAGTCTATACAGTGAGAGGAGTTAGGAGGCTCTTAATAGTAGATGATTGGAGAGAGTCAAAATTTCCTCATAGGTATAAGGTGGGTGATAATAGACCTCAAAATCATGGTAAGGTGATTATTTGGATTAATTTAATCCTATACCTTGTTCAAGATGATCAAACACATCTATAGCCAGTGTTTGGGCCACTATATCAAGGCATTTCAAAGAAGCATGACTGGGCAAACTCCTTCCTAGATAAGTGTTTAGAGAGGAAACTTAGGAGTTACAATCAGTATATATGTCACCCAAAGGGGGTCCAAATCAATATTTTCCCCAATTATCACATGTGGATAACCTTTGTCCATACACAAGGCTACAAACTTAGTTACCAGAATATAATCAAGAACAATCAAGGTCCTATCCCTGAGCTTGGAAGTACATTAGATAGATCTAGATGGATAATAAGAGGTTTCAAAGGCATGACTAAGTTTTTAGGGAGCTTATCACTCCACTATTTTTCAACCACTCTCTCATAGGATGGTAAACACCTACATCCACCCCATCAAGAAGGATTAACATAGTAAAGTAAGCACCTACAGTAGGCTCAAACTCAAATAAACCATGGCATGGTGATGTTTTCAATCTTGGCATGATTGGCAAGTCTAATTGCCTTTTCAAATGGGTAATCTCCTAGTGACTTAAGATGACCTAAAGAGTGGGTAAGAATAGTCACATAAGTAAGCACATATAGTTCTCACATCTAGCCAAACAGTCACCTCAAAGATTAGGCTTGTCACATGTTCTCAAGGAGGCCTATCTAAGCCAAGAATATATCTCATAAGACTGTGAAGTGTTCTTATAGGGTCTAAGGTATTAATGGTTTAAATAAACCTTATAACATGAGCATTAGACCTCATGTACATCCATCTCACTCAAATAGGCCTAATACATGAAATGGATACCTACAGTAGTCTAATCTAACCCTACATTCCGTATACCTCAAGGTAAGGCATGAAGGTGGCAATTAGGATGAGTTTCTTGGCATGGAAGGTTTCTAAAAACACAATGACAACTGAGTATTAGATGATCTCAAGGATAAATGGCACAAGTTTCAATCATAACACTCACCTATATCTAACCAAAGATTCACTTATAGTAGCATCACAAGTAAATCTACTGACAACATACCTTTTAGGCATAAAGGTTCAATGAAGCCAAGGGTTTATCAGTCACAAAGAACTTTCAAAGGAATATAATGTTACCTCACATCTTTATTCTAAGACACTAATTTCAAGATGATCCATCACTCTACTGAGCTAAGAGGTAGATATGAACACCTACATGTTTGTAAGATAACAATATGGGTTGAATGCAATAGTTAGTGGATTGGTATGGCTCCAAATATATCATAAGTGTCCTTCAATATTTACATAATCCAAAGATAATTTCAAGGGTAACTGAATTAAAACCTATTTAATAGGGTGTTATGACTTATATGACCTCCTATAGGCCTTTTTAGGCCCAAGAAGTCAACCTATAGGTGGGTTATGGGATGATGATATGGGTGGGACCCAATTGATCTTAAGAATGGCCTAGCTTAAAACATAGCACTAGTATTATCCAATCATTTAATGAATCCAAGAGTATTATAAGTATCTTATACATTAAATTCTATGCATATTAGCACCTATACAGGTATTTTAATCTAACATATCTACCTACAAATTAGCTATAGCCACCTAAACACTTTGAAGAAGTTGGCTTGAGAAATGAGGTAGTTCTTAGGTGAATGGGTTGATTGTACTTTCAAAGGAGGAGTGAGGGTTTCAAAGTGTCATAAAAATTAAATGAGTAAGTATATTACCTATTTTAGGTTTGATAGTACACCTAAAACCATGTTTCTAGATGGAGGGTTGCATGTTCTAAGGAAGGTAGAGTTGCAAGTGCAAGGTTGGTCTATTCAAAGAGAGTAAGTTACCTTTGTGCATAGGATTTAGACTTGATGAATCTTGGACATGAACACCTAGATGGAGGTATGGGAATTATCTAAAACCATCATCAATCAACATTCAAGTGGAATAAGTGTATACATTATTATCCTTGAATTTAAGTAGGCTCAATTCATGAAATAACCCCTATGAAAAATTTTCTTTTCATAACCCATGGGATCTAAACATGCAAAACAAAGTTAATTATTGCCTTATTATGTTAGTCTATCCTCCAAAAGTTAGAATTTTTGAGGTAGTGTTTCTTTTCTATTCAGTTTAGATAATTTTCTCCAAACTAAACCAAGTTCATTTTGGTGTAAGTCAAAGAATTTTCTCTGAATTGCAAACTAAGAAACCTGAAGATCTTCAAGAATATGATGTAGGTAAACAATTTCTATGGAAGAATCCCAGGCTGAAATATACTCTGATTCCACTGATGAATTTTCCACTGTATCCTACTTCTTATAACACCAAGCAATGGTAGTTGAACCCATATGCATAGTGTATCATGTGGTTAACACTCTATCATCAACACATCTACCAAAATATGCATCATAATATCCAACAAGTTTGAATTTATTGTTGCAGTGATATTCAAGGCCATATGTTTTCATTCCGTAAAGGTAATGAAGAACTCATTTTTCTGCATGCCAATGAATTTCTCTAGGCTCATGCATAAACCTAGATAAAATTCCAACTAAAAATGAAATGTCAGACCTGGTAGTCATCAAGTATATCAAACCTCCCACCAATTGTCTGTATGTGGTGCCATCAAAAAGGGCACTACTATCATCCTTAGATAATTTCAAGTTACTTTCCATGGGATTGAGGGAAGGTTTGCAATCACTAATGCCAAACCTATCTAATAACTCAAAAATATACTTAGTTTGTGAAATGAAAATACTATGCTCTTTCTGAGTTACCTCTATGCCTAGATAGTAGTGAAGAAGTCCAAGATCTGTCATCTCAAACCCATATTTTAATTCCTTATTCACAGACTTGTTATGGTTTTCATCATTACCTGTGATAAATAAGTCATCGACATAGAGAACAAGTATCACCATTTTCTTACCCTGCACTCAAAAATAGAGAGTATCATCAAATTCACTGTGATGAAAACCAATGGATTTTAAGTATGAATCCATTTTCTCATACCAAGCCCTGGGTGCCTATTTGAGCCCATATAAAGCTTTTATCAATTTACATACTTTGTGTTCGGCACCCACCTGTTCAAAACCCTGAGGTTGTTTCATATATACTTCTTCCTATAAATCACCCTTTAATAAAGCACTTTTAACATCCAATTGATGTACTTTCCAACCATTTTGTGTTACTAAGGCAAGTACCATATGAATAGTGTGCCATTTGGCATTTGGTGCAAATGTTTCCTCATAGTCAATACCTTCTTGTTGCACATATCCTTTTGTAGCAAGTCTTGCCTTATGTTTATCAACGGAGCCATCTGATTTATACTTAGTCCTATAAACCCATTTACATCTGATGGGTTTAACATGTGGAGGAAGATTAACTAAAACCCATGTATTATTGCTAAGTATGGAATCATACTCACATTTCATTTCTTGTTGCCAAACATGTTCAATAGATGCCTCCTCAAAAGTGGATGGCTTAGAGGAAGAAGTAGTAACAACCATAGCATATTTTACCTATTTTTTAGAGTTCTTGGGCCCTATTAAACCAACTTCATCTGCTTTCAAGTTAGAAAAAGTAATTTGAGCCCATTTTGGATACTTAGTCAAATTAGGGACTCCAAAATTATCATTATTTGCATCATTTGAAGGGGGACTTACAGAATTTTCAACAGTTTCTAAGTCATCAACCTGTGAACTTGTAGATGAAGGAGAGGAAAGTGAAGTAATTTGAGTCTCATACCATAACTTCAAAGAGATATTCCCATTATTCAAACCCTTATCTCTTTTGTATTTTTCCTCTCTAATCTATCAAGTTGAGAATCAATCTTTGCAATGTTCATAGTCCCAAACTCATCAAATATTACATCTCAACTCACTATGAATTTGCTTGTATCTTGTGTAAGCAAACAAAACCCCTTTTTATCTTTAGAATAACCAAGAAAGATGCATTTTTGACTTCGTGGTTCCAACTTAGTTCTATGTTTAATAGGAACCAAAGCAAAACAAAGACATCTAAACACTTTCAAGTGTTTAACTTTTGGTTTAAACCCATACCATGCCTCATATGGAGTTTGTCCCAAAAGTGCAACTATGGGGGACTTGTTTCTCAAATACACTCAGTACCAATGGCTTCTACCCAAAACATATCATCAAGCTATTTATAGTGCAACATGGCACATGATGTACCCTCTAAAGTTCTAATCATCCATTCAGATACTCCATTTTGCTATAGAGAATAAGCATTACTATATTGTTGATGAATGCCATGTTTTCATCAATAATCTAAAAATTCATTTGAGGTATACTCACCTCCATTATCTGAATGAAGAGTGAACAAATGTGAACCTATTTCTTTTTTGACTAAGTGTAACCAATCAACAAACTTAGTGAAAACTTTAGATTTGTTTTTCATAAAAAAAACCCAAGTCATCTGAGAAAAGTCATCAATAAACAAGACAAAGTATCTACACCCACCAATGGATGACTTTTTCATGTCACATACATCACTATGAACTAACTTCAAACACCTATTATCTCTCTAGGATGACTGTTTAGGAAATTTTTCCTAATTTTGTTTGCCCAAAACACATGACTCATAAAGAATACTATCTTTGCAAAAAGTGGGAAACCCATTCACCATACCATACCTCTACAAATACACTAAAGAGTGGATATTCAAATTTCCATAGAGGAGATGCCATAACCACTATGTATACATAGTACTTGTACCTGTGTCAACAACTGCCACAAGTTCTATAGTGGGAAGAAGCACTTCAAAATACAATCTAACCAAGTTTCCATCTTCATATCTTGTATACATTATTTTATAATCATATTTCACTAAATTGATGTAAATGAGCCCATTTTAAATCACAATTTGATAACCTTTATTTCAAATAGTTACCAAATAAAGTAAGTGTTTCTTCAATGTGTGAACATACCAAACATCCTCCAAGTATTTTATAGACCCATTAGGAAGAAGAATCTGAATAGATTCAAGTCCTAGTGGTGTATGCATAGACTTATCTACCAAGGCAACTAGAGAGAGAGAAGCTTCCTTGAAAGACCAAAATAAATCTCTCCTAAATTTCATGTGTTTGGTTGCTTCTATGTCTAAAACCCATACATCCATGAGCTCATCTCTAGCCTCATATTCAATATAATTAATGTGCCCCAAAGTAGTGAATGTAGATTCATGGGCAACATTACTAGACTCATCATAGTCATGATTGGCATACTGAGCAGAGTTAGACTTAGTCATTTTTTATGGCCTCTAAATTTTATCAAAAGGAATCCTACATTATAAGGCAATGTGACCAAATTTTCCACATCTATGACACTGAATGTGTGATCTACCTTGACCTCTACCCCTATATGAGTTGTGACCATATCCTCGATCACTTGTTTCATGTGATTGGTTAGTGTTGACGCTGGAAAGTGCACCCAGCGGCAGGAACACGGATTCCTGCCCTCTCCCCGCAACATGGAAACCCCTCTCTCACCTGTGGGACGGCGAAGCAGGAGAGGAGAGTCTCTAGATATGGGCTAGTTCCCTCTGATGTATCTTGTTTGTTTCAGGTAATGCAAAATATAGATATATAGGTATACACTTGGGGGGGGGGGGGAAAGAGAAAGAGAAAAGTTTGAAAACAAACAGCCTACTCTAAAAGAGGTGATACACCAAAAACAAGAGTGACCTTCCAGATCCACTCTCAGAATCAGGGGAAATGCAAGTATACTCTACACATCTGGTAGAGGGATCAGGCTGCTAACACAAAGGGGGAGGCTATAATGGAAAATACGTCACAGAGGTTTACCGAGGTGCTGTGGAATGCACACTTGCAAGCAACTTACTCTGTTCTGTCCTTCTCAAGTATTTCTCTTCTCCTTTCAGCTGTAGAACCGGTCCCTGCAGATAGCTGGTCTGTTGGTATTACCTATGAAAAGCATGAAAGATAATGACTAAACACAGATGATACTCAGGGCATACACAGCAAATCAATCCAAGATGGAGGTAAAAACTATATTTTTATTGATTCAGGTGGGAAATTTGCAGAGCAGTGCTCTTTACAAAAGTCAGGAAGATCCTTAGAAAATGACTAAGTCCTTGTATTTATAGCAGAAGAGCCAAGAGAAGTCTCATTGAAAAGTGTGAAAAACACTATTGATGATGTCACAAGTCTGCCAAGACCATGCTGATTGCCTCATTTTGCATGCTGGTCTTCTCCTCTAGCGGTTGGGCGGGTTTTTTCTTGTGCACTGCAGGGGAATTTTTCCACCCTTATAGTGGGCGGTGATTTTGCCACCCTTTGCATGAACTTCATGTAGGAATACCTACCGACGTCGGCCGATAAGCTACCGACGGTGGCAATCTTGCCGACGTCGGTTAAAGCAAGCTGCCGACGTCGATAGAGTTATACTCTGCGCGGCAATTTCCCTTTCCCCGCCATGGGGTGGGGTTTTCCATTTCACCGCCATGGGCGGGGTTTTTCATTTCACCGCCATGGGCAGGCTTTTTCATTTCACCGGGCTTTTCTGGTTTTTGTGCCTGCCCTTGTGTTGCTGACGTCGGCGGTTCTGCCGACGACGGCAGTATTGCCGACGTCGGCCGATGTCTTTGATTTTCTTTATGTTGTGGGCGGCGAATTCGCCATCCTCTGTATTTTCTTTGTAGACAGGGTCATTTTACCCGCCCTTGTAGTGGGCGGCGATTCTGCCGCCCTCTGCATTTTTTTCTACCTCTTTTTGACTAAGTGTCAAACACTCCATTTTTCCCCTTCTTCTCTTGCAGACGTCTGAAGACTCTGTCCTTTGCTACCTATTCCCTACAACGGCGCTGTCGAGACCTGAAAGTGGACCTTGCAACCTGAAATGACTGGGCCTGTGAAGCAGGTGTAGGAGGTGACCGAGATTTTGCCTGAGGGGCAAAATTGGGTCAACAGATTGGCGACTCATGAGGGAAGCATGCCTGCTATGCTTAGAACCCAGTTGCCTTACATATCCATTGGGTGCGGAGTCGGATGGTGACTTTGAAGCGAGTTCACAACTTTGAAGATTCCAAAATCAAAAATACAGAATTTACCCCCACTGCCAAGGGAAACACATGAGACTAAAAACAACTAACTGTGCAAACTACACTTAGGGAAAACAGGAAAGAAAACAAGGGAAACTATGTACGGCGGAACCAAAAATTCAGTGACAATGCTTTAGGTGTATCCCGTTGACTGGGATATGCAATTCTTTGCCGTCCAACCTGGAGAGCTGGAACGCATTATGCTGCTTGCACTGAGTAATTATGTAAGGACCGCTCCAGAGGGCATCAAATTTTGCATGTTTTCCAGGCTTAGCTCTATCTTCGTCCCATTTTAAGACAATGTCTCCTTCGACGAAACTCTTTAACGAAGACTTCTTGTCGAAATGCCTTTTCACCTGATGCTGGCGATTGATCATAGAGACCATGGCCTGGTTCCTTACCTCCTGGAGCTCCATTAGTTCACATAATCTGACCTCCATGCTGCTTCCCTCTTCTAGCTGCAGCTGATGTGTGAGGTCCAGCGCTGGCAATTCGAGTGAGATAGGAAGCCTTGCTTCCCTTCCATACACAAGCGTATATGGAGAATTTCCGATTGATCTTTTCGGAGTGATTCGATCGGCCCATAGAGCTGTTTTCAACTTGGCATGCCAAGTTTTTTGATTTTCTTTCATGGTCCTCTTTATAATCTTGATCAAATTTTTGTTAGTAGACTCAGCTAGTCCATTCCCCTGCGGGTAGTAATTTGACGAAGTGCTGAGGTATATACCATACCTTAGTGCCCATTCACTAGTTTTGGTTCCCAGAAAAGCCAAGGCATTATCTGAGATTATAGTGGTTGGGACCCCAAAACGTGTCACTAAGTCCTCATAGAAATCCAAGACTGCGTTCTCATTTGCTTCCTTCAAAGCAATGGCTTCCACCCACCTGGTGAAATAATCCATAGTAGTCAGGACCCACTTGTGTCCGGCGCTAGAGGGAGGGTTGATCATCCCTATGAAATCCAGGCCCCACTGCATGAATGGTTGCTCAACTTGAATGGGCTGTAGGGGCATGGCAGCCAATCGCTGCTTTCCGTCAAAGAGTGCACACTTCTGACACTTCCTTACCCAGGCATGGGTATCCTTGAAGAGAGTGGGCCAGAAATAGCCAGCTCTCATTATTTTTGCTGCTGTGGTCTTAGGGGCGAAATGGCCACCTGCTGGCCCATTGTGAAACTCAGCCAATACCTTGTCAGCCTGACTAGAGTAAATGCATCTCAAGAGAACCCCAGAGAGATCCTAAATAATACTCTGTCAATCAAAACATAGGGAAGGGACTGAAGTTTAAAATACCTTCTTCTGGCCCTATCGAGACCCTGTGGACATTCGCCCGTAAGAAGGAAATGCCTCATGTCCAGTGTCCAATCTCTTACGATAGCTGGTTCTTCTGCAGTGGCTGCGTCATGGATCAACAAGCTGTCTTCACCCCTTTGTCTCAAATCTGTGGCTAGCTGTTCACACAGGCCCCTTCCTCTAACCAACTTGGTGATTTTGATGTCTATGTCGTACTCCATTACCTTGGTGATCCATCCCACTCTTTTCTCGTTTAAGTCTCGATTGGTCAAGAAATCCTTGACGCCAGGATGTGGAACCATGAGATGGATCCTGCTGTTCGACAACATATATCTGAATTTCTTCAAGCTGCGCACTACTGCCAAGACTTGCTTCTCTACATAGGTGTACCTAGTTTCGAAGTCCTCTAACCCTTGGCTGAAAAAAGTGAGTGGTTGCTCGAGGTCATCACTGTTTGCTTGGGTAAGCATGGCAGATATCACTTCTCCGTTACTGAAGGTATAGAGATTGAGGTCTTTATTGAAGTCGGGGCTGATCAGAGCGGGAGCCTGGGTCAAAGCCTGTTTGATAGCTTCAAAGCTATCCTTTCTTGGCGTTTTCCATTTGAATTCTTCACCCTTCTTTAGCAAGGAGGTTAGGGGTTTAACTATTTCAGCAAAGTTTGAAATGAACCTCCGAATGAAATTTATTCGGACAAAGAAACTCTGCAGGGCTTTCTTGTGCTTCGGTAGGGACATCTCCAGAATGGAGCGAACTCTCTCTGGGTCAATAGACAAACCTTCCTTGGACACAATGTGGCTAAGAAGTTTCCCCTCATGAACCGCGAATACACATTTCTTTGGATTTAGGGAGATGCCAAATTCCCTACACCTCTCAAAAATCTCCCTGAGGTGCTTCATATGTTGTCCTACCTCTTTGGAGAAAACCGTTATATCATCGAGGTACACCAGCACGTTCCTATTTATCAAACCACTGAAAGCCATGTCCATGGCTCGCTGGAAAGTAGCACCAGCATTGGATAGCCCAAAAGGCATCTTCTGGTAGGCGAACGTTCCCCATTTAGTGGTGAAGGCTGTTTTGTATTGGTCACAGTCATGCACCAGAATCTGATTATATCCCGAATAGCCATCCAGGAGGGAGAAGCGTTCGGAACCAATTACCTTTTGAAGGATCTGCTCCATGTTTGGAAGGGGATAATGATCTTTTAAAGAGACTTTATTAAGGTCTCTAAAGTTGACACACAGCCTGATCTCCCCATTTTTCTTTCTAACTGGAACCAAATTAGCCAACCATGAGGAATGTTTGATCGGAAATATAATGCCGGACTCAATCAACTTGGCCAATTCTTTCTGCATAAGGAGCTCGACCATCGGGTTAACAGGTCTCTGCTTTTGTGTGACAGGTTTTGCGCCTTCATCTAATTCAATGGTGTGTTGGGCGAGCCTTGGATCGAAGCCTTTCAAGTCGCTATAGTTCCAGGCAAAAATATCAGTGAACTCCTGGCACAGCAGGATGAAAGCTTGTCTTTCTTGAAACGTGCAGACCTTGCCAAGCGCCAGCAACTTATCCTTGAAGATTTCTACTTTTTCATAATTCTCCTCTTTGGTAGTGATGCATGCTTTGTCATTTCTTAGTTGGTCCTCTCCGTTGAAAATACTTTCAAGTGTGATCAGACCCTTAGGGAGTTTATTGTTCTTCAATTGAACAATTTGATTTCCATATTGCTGCTGCAATTTTGCCTGATTGTGGACCGCAAATTCAGCTTCCTTCTTTAGGAAAAGGGCTATTTGTTGGTCGCTTTCGAAGACCTGCTAGTTTGTAACATTGTCTGGAATTGAAGGCCGGACCACCACTTTTAAATGGCGCGAACTACAACCCCTGCTTATCTCTTTTGAAACATCAAATTGGGCACCAACAGCTGTCAATCTGTCAGCCTGCTTATTCTGTTCCCTGGGGATAGAGGTAATGTTAAGAGCAAGGAAATCCTCCATCAAGTCCCATACTCTGTGCTTGTAAGATTTCAGTAAGGAGTTCTTGGTCAGGTTCAGGCCTCTGATTTGATTCACTATTAGTTCACTGTCCCCCAGGATTTGCAATTTTTTGATCCCTCTCTTTCTTGCCCACTCAAGTCCGTGAATCAAAGACTCATATTCTGCAACATTACATGTGCAAGAGAAATGGAAACGAAAAGCTGAAAAGTACCTTTCTTCAGAAGGGGAGACTAACATTACCCCACCATCAGCGCCCAGTTTGCTTCTGGAACCGTCAAAATATAGCTGCCACAGGCCAAGATCTTCTTTGTTTTTCTTCATTATATTGGGCATGACGGCACTCTCTTCATGCAAGCAATAGATGCCAAGGTCTGTCTCCTCAATAAACTTATAAGGATCGTGTTCAAAGTTATCGCTTCCCCACTCATCCAAGAGTAGATTTGCGACTCCTTCAAGAGCAGAAGATGAGGACTTGTCTGTTTGAGAGTCTTCTGGATCAATGATAGTATAACTGACATTCGTTGCCTTGGGTGAATAGGACTCTAGGTGGTCCTTATAGAGTGGCTCGGATTCAATTTTCACTTTGGTCCCATACTTGGTTCTGAAAACCAGGTATGACCAATTTGCTGCTAGATAACCACCTATCTTGGACGTAAAGTCCCTAGACAAACAGATTGCAAAATATGGAGGAACGTCTGCTACCACTATATCTTGAGGGATTGAGAATGTCGGGCAGGCATGCAATGTTAAACTCAATCTTTTCAGGACTCCGACTGTCTTTGCGGGTGTCCCATCTAGTTGTAAGACTCCTTTGTTCATTGCTTCGTACTTTAACCCCATCTTATCAGCAATACATTTAGGCATTACTGAAGTGCTGGCCCCGCTATCAATTATGCAATTATGTACTAAGAAATCTTCTATGATCAAAGATACATAAAAAGGGGGAGTCTTTTCTTCTTTCCTTACCTGACCTGGAGCAGAAGGCTGCCCATTCATCATTAGGACGTTATTAGTGTCTGTTGGGATGGCCTGGCGATCTAGCTCATGCAATTCTTTCTTCAATACCTCCTTTTGTCCCGAAAGAGACAATGAATCCCATAGAGAAATGCTCACATGCAATTTCTTCATTTGATCAACTATATTAACTTGGGGACTGACTCCTTTCACGTTTTCCTTTGGGCTGATCCCGGATGGAGCTTTAGACTGAGGAGCTGGGGGTACAGATGGTTCACTGGAAATTGGGGCCTTTTGAAAAGGGTGTGGTGGAGGATTCGCTGCTGCCCGAGAGGAAGCCTGCACTTCTCCAACTTCTCTTCTTTTAAATCTCGTATTGGCCGCAACGCAATCAGCATGATTACCTGCAGCGCCTCCATGATTAATTGCACAGAGCTCGCCCTCTTCGTGATTTATTAGGGTAGAATCCGGCTGAGTCTGATTGTTGCTTGTGCTGGTTTGAGCTGGGAACTCAAAAAATTGAGAAAAATCAGCACCTTGATTTTCCGAATTCTGGAAAAAATTTATCATGTCATTCGGGTGGACAGCTTGCTCTTGACCTTGTCCCATGTTTGAACAACCTGGCTGCTCCTGCATTAGATTGTTCTGTATAGGTACCATGGCTTTAGATGACGAAGGAGGGCCTGGGTTATAATTTTGATAAGGCCTAGTTGTAGTGAGTTGCCCCTGACCTTGGTTATAATTTTGAAAGGGGGGTCTAGGGGCATGGCCATAATTTTGATAACTCTGGTTTGGCTTGTGGCTTTGAGCTTGCTGCCTTTTAAGGGCAACAAGTTCATTTGACATGCTCTGCAACAGGCCCTTAACTTCACTTAATTCATTGGATAGAACAGCAGTTGGCTTTTCAATGACAGGTAGGGGGGCAATTGTAGGAGAGACTGCTTGAATTGGGGGCAACAGTTCTGGAAAAAGTGGCATGTGAGGTCGAGGGGCAATTTTTCCAGCTTGAATCAAGCAATTTTCAGCCACAATGGCTATGTCATACGCAGCGGGCAGTATGTGTCCCCCCATAGATTGAATCATCATAGCAATGTCACTATTCAATGCTTTTAGATAGTACAAGAAAGCGTAGCTGGGGGTCGGCCTTACCAGGATGGGAATTCTATCCCAAGTCTTTTGAAACCGCGTATTGAAGTCCTACATATATTCATGCGGAGCTCTTTTTATAGTTGTCAGCTGCTTAGCAAGAGAGAGGCCATCACTTTTTTCCCCAAAATGATTAGTTAAACGAGTTCCCAATTCATTCCAAGAATGTATGGAATCCACAGGCAAGGTGCCGTACCAGTCGAGAGCTTTCCCTTTCAGAGACAAGGCTAACAGTCTGATGGCAATATTTTCTTCTGTTATATTATGAATATTGCAAAGGTTGGCAATATTTTTTATATGCTCAACAACTGTAATAGGTCCCACTCCATCAAAAAAAAGCACATTTTTTAGAGCTGTTCCGGGGATCGGATCATAGCGTGGGAGGTTTAAAGAGCTTTCACCACAAAAAGCTGCAAAAGGCAAGGCCATGGCTGGAACAGGTTGTATTTGTGGCTGAGCTGGGTTGGTGTTCCTAGCAACAGGTCTAGGAGGATTTATCAGTGGATAAGGGTGAGTTCTTCCAAACCTGAGTCTTTTAGCGGAGTTTAAAGGTAGTTCAACGAACTCAAAGGGGACCCTTCTTGATGCTGACCTGGTGGTAACTTTTGGCATATAAGTTAAGTAACTGGTCTAAAAAAAAAAGAACTGAGCTCTTACCAGTGGAGTCGCCAGATGCTGGAAATCTTTGAAAATCACTGTAACAGGACCAACATCAATCCTGAAATACTACTGTGTTAGAACTTGATAAAATTACAGTCCCACCGGGCGTGCCAGAACTGTTGACGCTGGAAAGTGCACCCAGCGGTAGGAACACGGATTCCTGCCCTCTCCCCGCAACATGGAAACCCCTCTCTCGCCTGTGGGATGGCGAAGCAGGAGAGGAGAGTCTCTAGATATGAGCTAGTTCCCTCTGATGTATCTTGTTTGTTTCAGGTAATGCAAAATATAGATATATAGGTATACACTTGGGGGGGGGGGGGAAAAGAGAAAGAGAAAAGTTTGAAAACAAACAGCCTACTCTAAAAGAGGTGATACACCAAAAACAAGAGTGACCTTCCAGATCCACTCTCAGAATCAGGGGAAATGCAAGTATACTCTACACATCTGGTAGAGGGATCAGGCTGCTAACACAAAGGGGGAGGCTATAATGGAAAATACGTCACAGAGGTTTACCGAGGTGCTGTGGAATGCACACTTGCAAGCAACTTACTCTGTTTTGTCCTTCTCAAGTATTGCTCTTCTCCTTTCAGCTGTAGAACCGGTCCCTGCAGATAGCTGGTCTGTTGGTATTACTTGTGAAAAGCATGAAAGATAATGACTAAACACAGATGATACTCAGGGCATACATAGTAAATCAATCCAAGATGGAGGTAAAAACTATATTTTTATTGATTCAGGTGGGAAATTTGCAGAGTAGTGCTCTTTACAAAAGTCAGGAAGATCCTTAGAAAATGACTAAGTCCTTGTATTTATAGCAGAAGAGCCAAGAGAAGTCTTATTGAAAAGTGTGAAAAACACTATTGATGATGTCACAAGTCTGCCAAGACCATGCTGATTGCCTCATTTTGCATGCTGGTCTTCTCCTCTAGCGACTGGGTGGGTTTTTTCTTGTGCACTGCAGGGGAATTTTGCCGCCCTTATAGTGGGCGGCGATTTTGCCGCCCTTTGCATGAACTTCATGTAGGAATACCTGCCGACGTCGGCCGATAAGCTGCCGACGACGGCAATCTTGCCGATGTCGGTTAAAGCAAGCTGCCAACGTCGATAGAGTTATACTCTACGCGGCAATTTCCCTTTCCCTGCCATGGGGTGGGGTTTTCCATTTCACCGCCATGGGCGGGGTTTTTCATTTCACCGCCATGGGCGGGCTTTTTCATTTCACCGGGCTTTTCTGGTTTTTGTGCCTGCCCTTGTGCTGCCGACGTCGGTGGTTCTGCCGACGTCGGCGGTTCTGCCGACGTCGGTCTCTGTAAGGTGCCGATGATGGCAGTATTGCCGATGTCGGCCGATGTCTTTGATTTTCTTTGTGTTGTGGGCGGCGAATTCGCCGTCCTCTATATTTTCTTTATAGACAGGGTCATTTTACCCGCCCTTGTAGTGGGCGGCGATTCTGCCGCCCTCTGCATTTTTTTTTGCCTCTTTTTGACTAAGTGTCGAACACTCCATTTTTCCCCTTCTCCTGCGGACGTCTGAAGACTCTGTCCTTTGCTGCCTATTCCCTGCAACGGCGCTGTCGAGACCTGAAAGTGGACCTTACAACCTGAAATGACTGGGCCTGTGAAGCAGGTGTAGGAGGTGACCGAGATTTTGCCTGAGGGGCAAAATTGGGTCAACAGTTAGATTATTGTTATTTGAATAACCCCTACCTCTATTTTGATATCTACCTCCTCTATAACCTCAACCCCCTCTATAACTGTTTCCTCTATTGTTTTGATGCCCAGATAAAGATGAACTAGGATTTGACTCTAAAACATGGGCTTCTTTGGTTTTCTTGGATTTCTTGGGTAGAGAGAGGTCATGTTGGATGAGCAACTCAGTCAACTTATCAAAGGTGATGCTTGTGATCTTGTCAGAGACATGAAACATTTCAACAAAATTCTTATAGGACCAAGGTAGTCCTTTCAAAGCAGTAGTGACTATGAGGTCATCATCTAGTTTTCCAAACCCAACCTTAGTGTACTCAGTAGTGATATTTTTCAACTTAAACATATATTCTCCCATATCCCCATCTTCATTTAATGACAAAGTAAACAACTGCATATAAATATCTATCTTCTTATGCTTAAGTTTCTTATCATACAAATCTGGCAATGTTTTCCATGCAGTGTAACGATGAGGAGAATTTTTAATATGAACATAAGTATCATGAGTACAAAAACATTTAATGAGAGATAAGGCTTTAGAATCACACAAATTGAATATATCTAATTTAGCCTGTTCTATTGGCAATGTGGGATTTTCATTCTTGGCAATATCCCATAACTCATTAAAAACTAGTGAAGCCTCTATCAATCATTTCCAATCAGAATAATTGGAAATTGTTAATATATCACCATCTGAAAGCAAATTTTGAATATTTGGCATCTTGAAATAAGAGAAAGTGTAGTACAAAAAAGTGTCATAAAATACAAAAGAGATGAAACAAATATCACACTCACTACACAAGACACTACTTCTACGGGGTTTTTCACTTAACCTCCGTGTAGAGCAAAAAATAATAAACAAGAATTTTTGATGGGTTTTGCACTTAACCTCACCAAAAATCAATTGATTGCACCCTTATTTCACCAAATTACATCCTTATTCCACCAATTACACCCTTATTTCACCACAATAATGTAAAATAAATAGAATTTAATTCCCCTTTTTCAATTTTTAAAACAACACTTATACAAGAAGTATGCTTTTCACAACTTTCAAGGCATACGAAAAGCAAATTAAAAGGGAATATTCTTTTTACAAAAAGTATATTCTTAAAAAAAAACTTCAAAAAAAAAAGGGATTTGAACCCTTGACCTCCTCCTTTGCAAGCTTCTTACAAAATAACTTTAACCAATTGCTTTAAGAGCACTTTCAAAATATAATACTCAGAAACTTGTACTTATGTTGGATTTTGTCTATGAGGAAAAAAAAATCATATGTAAATAAATCCAAGATTTTTTTATTTTTAATCTTTTCAGCCAGGATTTCTCATGTGGGACCCATCTAATGAAAATTTTTGATATCTAAAACTTTAGAAACATAGGGAAAAATATTTTCCAGTTTATTGTAGTGCCATTTTTGCTTGGGATGCCATGGCAGCCCCTGCAACTATTTTATGCACCTGTTCTTGTTGTTGGAGGCTGTACAAATCTGTACAAGGAGGATAAAAAAGATTTTGGCTAATTTTTAGAATTTTTTTAAGGTATAATTTGCTGGAAATGGATTCAAATTGCAGCCAGGGTGTTAGAAAGTTGTACCATAAACCGTACAAGTCCAAAAAAAATCTAGATTTTCCTTTGAGGATACAAAATAGGGGTTTTAACAAGATTTGTAGGTGTTTTTGGATTCAAGAGGGATGAGAATGAATTCAATCAAAAAATGGTAGCCATGGATAAAAAATACAGAGGTTTTCAATATGCAAATAGGTCGTACAAGTTTGATTTTGCCAAAAAATAATGAATTTAATAACATTTAAATGCTAAGAAATTCATTTTTAATCCCAGATGAGGAGTTTGAACACAATTTAATGGAGTATGAATGGCTAATATGACCATATGGTGGTATATGAGAAATACACAGGTTTAAATGCAAAAAATAATTGAAAAATTAAAATAATTTAATAATTTTTCAAATTTTTGACATTACATTTAAACCAATAAAATATTTTCTTGACATGGCATACCTTATTTCATGCCATTTTATTTCTCATGAATTTGAATTTTCACCTTTCCTTCCTTTCAAATTCACCAATTCTCCCAAAATTCACCTTGTTGGACAAAACCTTGCTTTGTTACCTCTAATAACTCCTTGAACAAATAGTTTGAACCTTAACCCCACTTAGTGCAACTGCACAAGTATTTTATTAATTTTCAAAAAACAAGTACATAAGGGTGCCTTTACTCCATTAACCCTTTTACATTGCAAACATACATTATATAGATTTTACCCATGACCAGTAAAACCAACTAATCCTATAACCAACTATTTACGGGAAATCAACTTGTAAGGTAGTTCTAATTAATAAACACAAAACATGAAAACTACCTAAAACTAAAACTAAGTAACTTTATCTTATGGGGATGTCTTTAATAAAAAGATGCATGCCCCATTAATAATTATTGTTTATTAACCTACCAAAAATCTAACCTAATGTTAAGACTTTGGAATAAGTCCTAACATAATTATTGCCTTATTATGTTAGTCTATCCTCAAAACGTTAGAATTTTTTAGGTAGTTTTTATTTTCTATGCAGTTTAGATAATTTTATCCGAACTAAACCAAGTTCATTTTGGTGTAAGTCAAAGAATTTTCTCTAAATTGCACCAGGATGTATAGAGTCAGAGAATTTCTTTGACATTGCATGTGAAAATTTAAAGAATTTCTCTAACCTTGCACTTGGGCCCACCATCACATTGGTAATTAATACATATTAATTACCTTTATTATTATATTTAACCCATGATAATTTTCCTTTTTACCTTTTTTGTACACTCCTCTCACTATTTTCAAGCTCGTGTACACCCTTCATTGCCATTTTTGCATCTACTTGCATCCTTTGATGTTTTTGTGATTGATCCTCTCATCTTTGGATTCTCTCCATTTCAGATCTCAAGTGGGTTTTTTGGTCTTCCTTCTAATATTTTTCTTTAGTACATTTATTTTTGGGTTGTCTTGTAAATCCTTGTATTATAAAGTTCTGAACCCTAGGGCATTAAATTTTGTTTTGTCTACTTTCATTTTAACATCATGCCCTTGCCCCTTATCCACTTGATTTTCCCACCTTGTGCCCTTGACTCCATCTAAATGGTCATTTTTCATTAACCCCATTAAAACCCTACATTTCACAAGTGCACTTTAGATAATTTTATCTAATGTGCACTGACTATACACCTCATTCTACCTTTTGGTTTATGTCAGAGTATTTTCTTTGATATACACCATAAATTTCACCAAAGTGCAAGTCAAAGAAAATTCTTTGACTTACACTTGAAACCACCCTTGTTTTAAATAGGGGCACATCAGAGGATTTTCTCTGATGTGCATGACCTACCTTTTGGTGTATGTTAGAGACTTTTCTCTGATGTATACCATGAGACCAACATCCAAGGTGTAGGTTAGATAAAATTCTCTGACCTATACCAAGGAGACCCAAGGTGCAAGTCAGAGAAAATTCTCTAACTTACACCTTAACTTTCATCCAAAACTTGTGTAGGTCAGATAAAATTCTTTGACCTATATCAAAAACCTACCTAATGTGCAAGTCAAATTATTTTCTCTGACTTACACCTTATCCAAAAATTTCATTAACACCTATGAAATTCAAAGAATTTTTTTTGGATTGCACTAAAGATCAGTTTTATCCATATCTAACGTAGGAGCGTAGATTTTTTCCACTCTTACATTTTATCCAAGAGGAATGAAAATGCTAACTCTAGAACAATGAAAAAAATTTGTAGTTGCTTGATCAATGTCAGATGATTCACCTATCAAGAAAACAATGAAGTAAAATTTCTAGGGTGTGTTCCTAACATCTACAGTGGAATTTGTAGTGGATCAAATTAGAGCTACTGAGATTGGCCATGTTGACATGGTAGAGTTCTTTCATAGATTAGGGAGGGACCCTATTGCTTCACACATGTAGTATGTTTTAAATGGTGATATTTATTTGGTATCTACTTTTCCAATCTCAGCACAAGACTTAGAATTTGTCCTAATAGTTGTTGCTCACTTTGATAAGGAAACTAGATTAGTCATGGATGTTAATGGGAAGGTGATAATTTGGTTGAATGTTGAGTACTGCAATAAAATATTTCATTTCTCAAACATCAAAAAGTACTTAGATATAAGTATAAACTTAGCCCAGGAATATTATGACATGAATTCTAACAAGTGCAAAAGGCACATTAATACACATTGGCTCAAGACTCATAGACATTCAATTTAAAGATGGCCTAAATACTTATATCATGGTGAATTATTGGAAGAAGTAGGAGATTTGATTACTCTCTTATGTAGATTTAAAGGTCTTCCAACATCAAATGTTTTCCAAGAATGGATGTATCATTACATTTTCATAATTAAGGACAAGAAAATAATTTACTGGGGGAGCCAAATCAGTGATGTTATATGTCACCAGCTTTCAGAGGTGACTTCTTCCATAAAGTTTTATATGACTTCTTATCTATTTTATGATAAACCATCATGAGAGGCTTCCCAAGATTGAATAATAATGGTGAGAGGAAAAAGGTCCTAGTTCATGAATACTATCCACAATTAACTCTCAAGGAAAGTGTCAAACATTACAGGAGAGTTAATTATGCTTTCTTCTACAAATTTATTTACATCTTCGAACAAGACCTTGAGAAGAAGAGAGTTTTTGATCAGGCATGGGAAATGGTAAATAATATTGGTTGCATCTTTCTATGATTCCCAACCTTTACCTACATCAAGGTAGGAGGATTTGATGAGTAACCATACCTGTTACTAAGGTATATAAGTGACAAATTAATATTGATGGAGATGTGTAGGCAAGTAATGGGTTTACATAAGAAGCAATTAGATGTTCACAAATGAGGCTTTAAATTTCCAATTAGTATTGGGCAATATACTATTAAAACTACTCTAAAGGCCAAAACCATGGAAATAAAACTATAGTGGATAACTCTTAAGAGATTTAAGAGTAGAGAAGATTTTGATTACATGATGATAAAGGAGAAATTCAAGCATAATTTCACTCATGTACAAAATGTTGAAGACATTTGGGTAGAATGTAGAATAATGAAGATGTAAGGAAGCTAGATTATATCTATCTTACTATTGATCAAATTGATAATCTAAATTTGGTTGATATTATTGAAGATTTCAGATGATGAGAATGTATTAGACCCCTCATATGAGGGTAATCAGGGAGCTTCTACTCCTATCCCTCCAATCTAATGGTCAATCAAAGAATCTACATCAATCAGAGATAGATTTAAACTCATTTTGGCAAGGACTAATGCTTGTTTGGAGTCCAAAGGCATATAGTTTAAGCATTTCAAAACTAGTTTTGAGGAGGAATATGATGAAGATACTTCCAATAAATGAGAAGAGCTCAAGACAAAGATCAAATAAGAGGCCTTTACATCCATTCAAAATCCAAAGTTTGTATTTGTGAGTAAAGGTAAGAGGAAAGATAAAAAATCTAGTGCCAAGGAAAGTGCTCAAGTAGAAAAGGAGGAAAACCTAGCTATGATCAAGGTACCATCTCAACCAATAACTTCAAAAACACCTCAACCAGTGATTCAACCAACTACACAATTAAAGGTTATATAATATGAGGTTCCTTTGGTTGAGACTTCTCAAACCATAATTTCACAAGTAATATTTTTCACAATTTCTCCCATAAATACAACTATACAAATTGATGCTGATCCTCCTCAAGTTGTTCTTTCATATCCCCCTTCACGTCCTACTACCACACTTTTTCAAGTTCCCTCACAAGGCACATTGGATCAAGAGTTTTATTCATTATCAATTTTACCTAGTCTTTCAAATTCATTAATATCTCCAACCACTTTATATTATACTCAATAGGATATACAAAAATTTATGTCCACATTTTCCTCCAAAATAAAAACCCAAAGCTTCTATCACCCCAGTATCCAAAATGCCATCAAACCCAAAGTATCATTCATGCTAACCAAAACCCAACCAATTATAACCACTATCCCATTGGTGTCAACTCCACTACCAAATACCTCTACCATTTCACTTTCCATCCCACCTACTTCACAAACCATTGTTCCTCCTCAAACATCACAATCCTTGATTTCCTCTAATCTAGAAGACTCATCTCCTCTTCTTCCACAGTTGATGACTTAGACACTTAAGAGGAAGAAGCAAGTTATTTCACCTAATGATTTTGATTTTGGTCAACTTGTGCTGGTAAAACCCAAAACAACAAAGAAGGCCAAGACTATGTCAAGGGTAATTTTTGAATCTGGGCATAAGTACATTGAAGTTGTAGTGCCTCCCCAAGAAAAAAATATTGAAGATATCCAAATATCTAAATATGCAGTAAGGTAGATAAATCTTGAGAAGCAAATGCATGAGGGTACAAAAGAAGATTTGCAAGAAGCTATGGCTTCTTTTTTGGAATGATATGACAAAGACAAGAAGATCAAGGGCCAACTCAAAGTACAAGTAGAATAATTAACCTATGATTTACTAAATATCACTCAATCTTCTAATTTTTTTTCACCTTTTGAGCATGAGAATGCTAAAAAGGCAATTCAACAAGCTGAGAAGATTGGATCTCAAGGTTGAGTGGTTAATGCCTGGATTGAGAGATTTACAACACAAGGTAATCAATGATTATGTTCTGCCATTGAATTTTTGAAGAACCTAAGTGACGTGAAAATGGAAATTCAGCAAAAAATTAATACACTCACTCAAAATTTGGAATTGACTAAAAAATATATTGATACATGGACTCAACTACATAAATTCAAGCCGAAACTCTTAGTTGAGTAGAAGGTCATTCTAAATAGGAAAATATTCATTGAGTATAGGGAAGCAATGAAGAATAAAATATAATTTCTCAAAAATTTAATTAAATATATTGAGGAGGTTGAGGATATATGCAATGATAAGATGTTAGATCTTACAAATAAAATTGGATAAATTCCTTGTCAGGTAAGAAATTATTCCAAAGAATTTCTTCCTATGGAGACAGTAATTCTGGAGTTCTCATATTTGATTTAGAAAAATATTGAGATAGAAATGTTCACGCTTGCCTCCATAAATAAACTAGTTGAATTTTAAGTCATAATGAATAAGTTTCAAAGAATCTTGGACAAAATCAAGGACTTATCAGTTAACTTAGAATATTCTATCACAAGGGTCCTTGCCATCTCCAGGAGTACATCAGGTCTAGATGATAGTGAGGTCTAGGCTAAATTGAAGAGATACAAGGAATTTTTAGAGAAAAATAAAAAAAATAAATTCTTGTGTCTAAGGACACTTAGTTTATTTTTGTAAACTTTCATGTGTAATTTTGTATGGTGTAATTTGCATGTAGGAAAAGTACATAGTCCTAAGTCAAATAGGATGATGTTAATGAATAAGTCAATGTATTTATATATTCCCTATTTTTTTTCATAGCTCCTCTCTATAAATAGGAGGATTCTCTTTGTAAAAATGATGACCAAGAGATATAGAGGTGAAACATTGCTGAATTGATAAACAATTTTGAAACTTTGTGTTCATATTATAAATCTTGAACTCCATTCAATATAATAAAATCAAGTGATCTTTCAATATTTGTGTTGAAATAAACTTGTGGTGTATTGGAGATGTTCTTATGTCTTTTCCATTACATTTTCTTATGCTTTGATTGGATTGTGGTGTGAAATTTCTATATAATGTAAGGTGCTAGAAAGCTGATTTTGGAGTCTTTGAGCTACTTCTTAGTTACTGGGTTTATGTTCATCATTGAAAGTGATTTATCATGTTGACTTTGACCCACAAATTATTTTTCTTTGGTGATTTTTAATTTTTTTTAAAATAAGGTGAAGACTTTGGGCTTCAATTTATTGCATTTATTCACATTACTTTATTTGTATTATTCTAGTTATTCTTTCGGTTAACTAATCTGAATATCAGTTACTATTGCTCCATCAAGTGATTTTACACTTTATCAATATTTTGTAGAGAAAATAAGAAATTTTGTATGAAAACATCAATTCTAAAATATATAATTGGATGATATGACAACACCCAATATGATAAAATTAGTGTAAATAATAACTTGTTATTTTAGTTAACAATAGAAAGGGAGCCTCCCCTTGTCTTGAGGAGATATTTTATCTCATCAAACTATGGTTAAAATAACCATTTTGATACCATTGTGTCAATAAAAAATATTAACCCAATAGTTTTTGGTGACTCCACTAGGGAAGAACATATAACTAAGTTCTACACTCATTCGGTTGACTTCAGACTAGTACCTTATTGTTTGATACTATTTTGTTGTAGTTAATCTCTTTCATTTTTTGATTAATTTCATGATCTGGTAGAACAAAGATACACTCATTGTATAAGGGTAATGGGACACATTGATCCTACATTTTATTTGTTGCAAGAGCATAACTTCAATCTTTTGTCGACATGTGCAAGGTCACATCTTCAACATACAAGAAGTTTTCCACCTACCAATACAAGATCTCCTATACCCAGGGAAGCTTACAACATTTGTATTGTCTTACCTATTTTGCCTTATCAAAGTTTTTTTATTCCTCCCTACAATCCACATATAATGCTTGCTTAAGGTCCATGGGGGACTGTTTTTGGTCTATTGAACTTGACACCTCCATCTCAAGAACTTTCTCATGGTTCATGGAAAAATTTCCCAAAGTTATATGGTGATGGAAAGTAACATCTATATTAGCATATTTCTACTTTTTACATTGCATGTGAAGTTCTTGGAGTTGAACATGAAGATGTGTGTATAAGATTGTTTGTAGAAACACTCCAAGGTGATTTTATTGATTGGTTTTATCATCTTACAATCGAAACCATCACTAGTTGGGAAATGCTTAAGGATAAGTTTGAGGTAAGGTTAAAGCCTATATAAGATGCTCTTGCCTTATTAGCTTAGCTTACAAAAATTAAGAAAGAAACACATGAACACATGCATGAGTTTGTGGTAAAGTTTAACAAGTTAAGGAATAGGATTCTAGCAATTTTTCAACCTACACCTAATAACTTGAAGTGCTTCTTCATCAATTCTTAGTTATCGAAAGTGAATTTTATTTTACAAAGAGCAGCCCCAGCTGATCTTGCTACTACTCAAATCTTGGCCACTGAAGTAGAAGATGATTTAATTTTAGCAGGGAAAGTGAGAAATAATTCTATCAAGCCTAGAGGGTATCCCTCCATAACTTCACCTTCTACTAGAACCACACATCCCATGGTTCAAAAATTATCAAATGAATTATTAGCACTTATGAAGAAAATGTCTCAAGGTATGTCTTTTTATCTATATAAGGATACTCTAAGGAGGACATACCCAAACACTTCTAATTATTCCAATAATGTTACAAGGAATCAAAATCATTATAAGCTTGCTCCACCACAAGCAAGTATTATATTGGAGGCACCTATGGATAATGCAGTAGTCAATTGGTTAGAACCTAAAAATGATGATGTTCTGGAGCTAGAATATGTTACAAAATATGATGCCAATCCCTTCATAAGAGATGAAGAAGGAGAAGCTGGTGACTCTAATATTAAGTTTATAAAATTTGAAGAAGAAGAAGAAGCTAAATAAGAAGACATACATGGTGAGTCTTATGTCATCTTTACCCATTCATAAATTAAAATAAATAAAAAATGAAAGGTTGATAAAGACAAGACTAAGGATGAACCATGCAAAGAGGTTACTATTACCAAATGAAGAACTCCTTTTCTAGTTTAACCAAAGGATATAGTAATGGATAAGTAATTAGTCCTCACCATTATACTTATTATCCTTCTACTTATAGATACAGTGCTCAAAACTCAAAACCTAAAAATGAAAATACTTTGTCTTCCTTGATTACCCCATATTTAGCTTTTGATATCATAGATCATGCTAAGCAAACAAAAAACAAATTTCTAAGGTTGAGTACCTCTAATCCAATCCCATCCAATTTGAAAGATTGGTGAAGTTTGTAAAAATAAAATAGACCAATTATAATCAGACCTCACCTAAGAGTGTATTGGTTGACCCTAAACTAAGACCAAAATAAAACAACTTGGTTTTAACTCCTGTGTCCAACTCGGGAAAAATAGAACCTTTATATATTTCCTTATTTGTCAATGGTTATAAGCTAAATAATTGTGTTATTGATTTAGATCCTTTTGATAATATGATTCTAGCCAATTCAACTTTAGTGTTAACTTTAATAAAGACTTTTGGCCATTTCTTTTCAATGGAAACTAATAAAGTACCCCTCATAGACCAAAGTAAGGATGTGCAGTTTGTATTTGCTACATTCTTGAAGAAAAAGATAAAGATGATGGTTCTTGTAGCTGATTTTCTAGTTTCTTATGAAGTTTTGTTGGGATGTAACTTTTGAAAAGATGGTGGTGAAATTAACATGGATTGGTCTGAGGCTAGGATACCTATTAAGGGTGTTATGCATAAAATTCACCTAGAGAAACAAGCAAAGTATATTGTGAAAAATATTTAGGATCCAAAAGCCTAGATTATTTTTGAAACTTCTATAATGGGTACATATTTATTGACCATAGATGAAGATCCAATATCTTCAAATGATATTTCAAAAAAAGATCAGAAAATAGATAAACCACCCACTTTAGATGAAGAAGTTTTGGATTTTGAAACTATCAGAGTTGAAAGTTGAAATGATTTTTGGACTTTAGAATTTGATGGTAGTTTTTCTTCAACTAGTTTTAGAGATGGGATAGTCCTCATATCCCTAAAAGGAAAAACTTTCCCTTTCTCTTTCAAGTTGCAGTTTAATAACACTAACAACACTATTGAATATGAAGCCTTGTTGTTAGGAATAGAGGTTGAAAAAAAGAAAGGGATTAAAAACCTTCATGCTCAAGGTGATGCCAAGCTATTAATTTTTCAAGTTAGAAATCTATATCAAACAAAGAATGAAAAGCTCATACATTACCACAATCAATTTTGGGATTGCATTGAAAGTTTTGACACTTTGAATATATTAGTAGTTCCAAGAGAATATAATAATAGAGCTAATTAATTCTCTATTTTAGCCACTCTCTTAATTATTCACAAAGATTTCCAAGGAAACAAGTATATCATTGAGTTTGTTTTTTGGCCCAGTGTTCCTGACAATGTTAATCATTGGTAGGTTTTCAATAATGATGAGCAAGTCATCTCATTCTTAAAGAAGGTATAAAATTTTAGTAAGCTATATTTTGAAGGAAGTAACTCTTTTCCTCAAGAATCAATCTCTAAAGTTAATAAGGAAACTAGAGAATAAATCTTTCAGTCAAAAGGGAATAGGATTCCCAAAGGGTTGGTATCTTTGGAGAGACTTTTTGATAAGCATGATCGATTCATTAAATGTCAACAATCAGAATCAAACTCAATAATAAAAATTGAACAAGTCAATATAGGGATAGAAGATCATCCTAAAATGATAAATATTGGGAAATAATGCTCATTGGAAGAAATGAATAAGTTAGTGAGACTCCTATGCTGGCACATCGATGTATTAACATATTCATATGCTGATCTAAAATCTTTTTGACCTAAGAAGGTGCAACATGATATTCCTCTCAAGCTAAGATCTCATCCTCACAAGTAGAAACAGAGATAGTATAATCCCAAAATCTTAGGTACCATCCTCATTAAATTTAAAAATATGTTGAATGCTAGGATTATCTTTCCTATACATCATTCTACATGGATAGCTAATATTATTCCTATGAGAAAAAAGAATGGAGAAATCTGCATCTATGTTGATTTTTACAATTTGAACTAATTATCACTTAATAATAATTACCCATTACCGGTAATGAATCAAGTACTACAAATGATGACAGGTTCAAAAATGTTATCCATGCTAGATGGCTTCTCAAGATACAATCAATTGGAGGTTTGTGATGAAGATTAACATAAGACAACCTTCACTACTCCATGGGGCACTTTTTCATATCGTAGAATGCCTTTTGAATTGATCAATATTAGTACTACCTTTTAGAGGGCTATGGAATTTGATCTCCAAGATATAATAAATAATTTTATTGTGGTCTACCTAGATGATCTAACCATTTTCTCAAAAAAGTGTCAAGATCATTATGACCATTTGTATCAAGTTTTTGAAAGATGTCATGAACATGGGATATCTCTTAATCCCAAGAAATCCATTTTTGGGGTTACTAAAGGTAAGCTCCTTGGGCACATTGTTTCTAAGGAAGGAATCAAGATTGGTCCTAAATGGGTCAAGTCAATTCAGAATCTTACTCTGCCATCAAGTAAGAAAGGATTTCATTCCTTCTTCGAGAAGGTTAATTTATTGTGGATATTTATTCTAGATTTTTCTAAAAAGACACGTCATATTATTGATATGATGAAAGGGAAATCAATTTTCTATTGGAACATAAAAGGAAGAGCAGCCTTTCATGAGATTAAGGAAACAATTTCACTTTCTCCTATCTTAGTTTTCCATGACTATACCAAGAATTTCATCATGTGTAGTTATGCTTCAGAACATATGTTATCTAAAATATTGGTATAACCAAATGAAGAGGGGATTGAATCTCATATAGCCTTCATGAGCTGCCCTCTAAAGGCTCATGAGATTAAGTATTCATCCATAGAAAACACATGCTTATTCTATGGTGAAAGTAGTTAATCATTTTAGGTATTACATCCTTACCTCTCACACCATTGTGCTAGTACTATATTGTACAATCAAGTCCATTTTGACTCCACAAGAATTTGGAGGTAAAAGAGGTATTTGGATTACCAAGTTCCAAGAGTATGATATATAGATCATGCCTATAAAACTTATGAATAGAAAAGGTTTATGTCAACTCATGGCAGAGACCAACCCATAAAAGGTATCTAGTAATGAAGGAGATACAGAAGAAATTCTCACAGTATTGCTTGTAAGCACAATGAATGAATGGTATTCTGACATTACTTATTTCCTCATATATATAGAGTGTCTAGAACATTTTTCTCACAAAGAGAAGAGGACAATCAAGCTTAAAGTTTTAAACTTCATTCTTTGGGATAATAGTTTATATAAGCAAAATATTAATGAGATTTTTCTATGATGTGTAGATAAAGCACAACAAGGCAAGTTGTTGGAATATTTTCATGATTTGGCTTATGGAAGACAATTTTTAGCCTTGATCATAGCTCATAAGATTTTTTGAGCAAGATACTACTAGCCAACACTTTTTCAAGATGCATACGCTTGGGTGCATAAATGTGAGAAGTGCCAATAGTTTATGGGGAAACCCAATTTAGTAACCTTACCTCTCAAGCCTATATTCATTGAATAACCTTTTCAACAATGGGGTGTTTATTTCATTGGCATGGTGAATCTATTTTTAAGTACAGGTCATATTTATGTTCTTAGGGCTAAAGATTACTTCACCAAGTGGGTGGAGGCAATTCCCACTAAACATGCCACTTCAGAGGTTGTTTGCAAATTCCTCAAAGAAAAAATCATCACAAGATCTGGTGTGCTAAACAAAATTATAACCAATAATGTTGCTTGTTTCACATCCTAAGAGATGACTTAGTTATATTTTGAATATGGAATCATTCTATCTCACACCTTAGACTACTTCCCTCAAGGAAATGATTAGGTTGAGTTAAATAATAATAAATTGGTAACTATTATCAAGAAGTTGGTAGAGAAAAATCAAAAAACTTGGCATAAGGCATTGTATGATGCATTGTGGGCTGATCACATCACTTTTAGTGAGTCATTGGTATGTCTCGTTTTCAACTTCTATATGGATTGAATGCAAAAATACCTATCATAGTAGATTTTCCCACACTCAAATTGTCAAAGGAAATTAAAGATGAAACATTTGAAAGATCCCTAGACAAGCATATTATGTACCTTATCAAGATAGAGGAGCAATGTACAAAGGTAGTGAACCACACTACTAAACATCAAAGACATGTCAAGGAGCTTTTTGATAAGAAATCCAAGTCATGAGATTTATGAGTTGGAGATCTAGTTCTTTTGTGGGATAAAATAAGAGAATCAAAAGGGATACATGGAAAATTTGATTCTCTATGGAGGGGTCCTTTTCTCATTCACCAACATAGTGTAGAACACAATTTTATTTTAGTATACATGGATGGGACACCATTACTACTACCATATAATGGACAACATCTAAAACATTTTACTCGGTGAGGTTTCAGATAAGTTTGTACAATTTGTAAATATCTGTATATTCTTTATTCTTATTTTGGTCTAGTCAGTCACCTGACTCTGTGGCCCAATGGAGAAAGGCACTTAGAATTCTAAGATTCTATTTCCTTCAAATATTTTCAAAGAATTCTTGAAGGAAATTCCCCAGTCAAAGCTAGATGTTATCCTTGAATTTAAATAAGCTCAATTTATGAGATAAACCCTAAAAACTTGTTCATTTCATAACCCAAGGGCTCTAAGTATTTAAAACAAGTTTAATGATTTCCTTATTATGTTATTCTATCCTCAAAAAGTTAGACATTTTAAGGGATTTTTTCTTTTCATTGTAGTTCAAAGAATTTTCTCAGAACTACAAGTTCATTTTGGTGTAAGTTAGATAATTTTCTTTGAATTGCACTAGGATGTGCAGAGTTGGAGAATTTCTCTAACATTGCATGTGCAAAGTTAGAGAATTTATTTGACCCTACACCTGAGCCCACCATCACATCATTAATTAATACATATTAATTACCTTTCTTATATATATTTAACCCATGGTAATTTTCTTTTTTACCTTTTTATGCACTTCTCTCACTATTTTGGAGCTCATGTATGCCCTCCATCACTGTTTTTACATCTACTTGCATCTTATGACATTTTTTTTATTGATCCTCTCATCGATAGATTCTCTCCATTTCAAATCTCAGGTGGTTTTTCTAGTCTTCCTTCTAGGATTTTTTTTTAGTACTTTTCTTTTTGGGTTATCCTGTAAATCCTTGTATTATAAATTTATGAAACCCTAGGGCATTAAATTTTGTTTTTTTTACTATCATTTTAACATCATAACCTTACCCCTTCTCCACTCATTTTTTTCCACCTTGTGCCCTTTACTCCATCTAAATGGTAATTTTTTTGAACCCCATTAAAACCCTACATTTCATGAGTACACTTCAGAGAATTTTATCTAAAGTGCACTGAGTATACACCTCATTCTAACTTTTAGTTTATGTCAAATAATTTTCTCTGATCTACACCATAAATTTCACCAAAGTGAAAGTTAGAGAAAATTATTCAACTTACACTTGAAACCACTTTTGTTTTAAACAAGTTCACATCAAATAAATTTTTTTTATGTACATGACCTACCTTTTAGTATACATCAGAGAATTTTATATGATGTATACCATAAGACCAACATCCAAGGTGCAGGTTGGAGAAAATTATCTGACCTACACCAATGAGACCCAAGGTGTAAGTCAAAGAAAATTCTCTGGCTTAAACCTTAACTTACATCCAAAACCTATACAGGTCAAAGAAAATTCTCTGACCTACACCAAAAACCTACATAAGATACAAGTCAATGAATTTTATTTGACTTACACCTTATCCCAAAATTTTATTAACATTTGTGTAATTCAGAAAAAAAAATTCCATATTACACCAAAGATCAGTTTTATCCATATCTAGTGCAAGAGCATAGACTTTTTCCACTCTTGAATTTTATCTAATATGAATGAAAATGCTGACTCTAAAATAATGAAAATTTCTTGTAGTTACTTGATCAATGTTGGATTATTCACCTACCAAGAAAATAATGAAGTACAAGTTCTAGGGTGTGTTCTTGGCATCTACAGTAGAATCTAATGTGGACAAAATTAGAGACACTAAGATTGGCCATGTTGACATGGTAGAGTTCTTACATAGATTAGGGAGGGACCCTATTTCTTTACACATGAAACCTATTTTAAATAGTGAGATTCACTTGGTAGCTATTTTTCTAGTCTTAGCATAAGACCTAGAATTTATCCTAATAGTTGCTACTCACTTTGACAAGGAAACCAAATTAGTTAGGGATGTTAATGGGAAGGTGATAATTCAGTTGAATGCTAAGTACTTTTATAAAATATTTCATCTCTCATACATTGAAGAGTACTTAGATATAAGTATAAACTTAGCCTAGGAGTATTATGATAGGAATTTTGACAAGTGCAAAAGACACATCAATACACATTGGTTTGGGACTTTTAGACATTCAATTGCAAGACAACATAAATACTTATATCATAGAGAATTCTTTGAAAAAGTATGATATTTGATTACTCTCCTAAGTAGAGTTTAAGGTCTTCCAACATAAAATGTTTTCCATGAATGGATGTATCATTATATCTTCATAATTAAGAAGGACAATAAAAGAATTTACTGGGGGAACAAAATCAATGATGTTATATGTTACTAGCTTTCAGAGGTGACTTCTTCCCTAAAGTTTTAAATGACTTCTTATCTAGTTTATGTTGTATCCAACATGAGAGCCTTCCTAGGATTGACCAACAATGGTGAGAGGAAAAAGGCCCCAGTTCATGAATACTATCCACAATTAACTCTTAAGGAAAGTATCAAACATTAAAAGAGAGTTAATTATGCTTTCTTCTACAAATTTATTTGCATCTTCAAGAAAGACCTTGAGAAGAAGAGAGTTTTTGATCAGGCATGGTTAATGGTAAATAATATTGGTTGCATCTTTCTATAGTTCCCAACCTTTACCTACATCAGGGTAAGAGGATTTGATGAGCAACCATACATGCTACAGAGGTATCTAAGTGACAAATTAATATTGATGGATATGTGCAAGAAAGTAATGAGTGTACATAAGAAGAAGTTAGATGCTCACAAATGAGGCTTTAAGTTTCCAATCAGTATTGGGCAATATACTATTACAACTACTCCAAAGGCCAAAACCATGGAAACTAAACTATAGTGGATAAATCTTAAGAGATTTAAGAGTAGAGAATATTTTGATTACATGATGATGTAGGAGAAACTCAAACATAATTTCACTCATGTATAAAAGGTTGAAAACATTTGGGCAGAATGTAGAACTAATGAAGATGTAAGGAAGCTAGATTATAGCCATCTTACTACTGATCAAATTGATAATCTAGAGTTAGTTGATATTCTTGAATATATATTAGATGATGAGAATGTATTATACTCTTCATATGAGGGTAATCAAGTAGCTTCTACTCTTGTCCCTCCAATCCAATGATCATTCAAAGAATCCACATCAATCAAAGGCAGATTTCAACTCATTCTAGCAAGGACTAACACTCGGTTAGAAGCCAAAGGCATAAAGTTAAAGCATTTCAAAACCAATTCTGAGGAGGAATACAATGAAGATACTAATAATAAATTAGAAGAGCTCAAGACAAAGAACAAAGAAGAGGCCTTTACATCCACTCAAAATCCAAAGTTTGTATTTGTGAGTAAATTAAGATGAAAGACAAAGAATCTAGTGCCAAGGAAAGTGCTCAATTAGAAAATAAGGAAAACCTAGCTATGAGCGAGGCACCATCTCAACCAAAAACTTCATAAATGCTTCAGCCAGTGATTCAATGAACTACACAATCAAAGGCTATACAATAAGAGGTTCTTTTGGTTGAGACTTCTCAAACCATAATTTTGTAGGCAACATTTTCCACAATACCTCCCATAAATATATTATATAAATTGATTATGTTCCTCCTCAAGTTATTATTTCATCTCCCCTTTTCCTCTTAGTGCCACACTTTTTCAATTTCCCTTACAAGGCACATTGAATCAAGTTTTTGATTCATTGTCAAATTTACCTAGTCCTTCAAAGTCAATAGGATCTCCAACCAATTTATATTTTACTCAACAAGTATAGACAAATTTACATCCACATATTTCTCCAAAAAAACAACCCAAACCCCTATTTCCCTATTATCTAAAATGCCTATTACCCTAGTATCCAAAATGACATTAAACCCCAAAGTATCATTCATGCTAACCCAAACCCCACCAATCATAACCACTATCCCATTAGTGTCAACTCCACTACCAAGTACCTCCACCATTTTAATTTCCATCCCACCTACTTCACAAACCATTGTTCCTCCTCAAACATCACAATCCTTGGTTTTCTCTACTCTAGAAGACTCATCTCCTCTTCTTATATGGTTGATGACTCAAACACCTAAGAGAAAAAAGTAGGTTATTTTGCCTAATGATTTTGATTTTAGTCAGCTTGTGCTGGTAAAACCCAAAACAACACAAAAGGAAAAGACTATGTCAAGGATAATTTTTGAATCTAGGCACAAGCACACCAAAGTTATAATGCCTCCCCATGATAAAAATATTGAAGATATCCAAATATCTGAGTATGCATTAGGGTGGATAGATATTAGGAAGCAAACACATGAGGGTGCTAAAGAATATTTGCAAGTAGTTATGGATTCTTTGTTGGAAAGATATGATAGAGACAAGAAGATCAAGGGCCAACTCAATGTACAAGTAGAATATCTTACCTCTATTTTACTAAAGATCACTCAATCTTCTGATTCTATTCCACCTATTGAGCATGAGAACACTGAAAAGGTAATTCAACAAGCTGTGAAGATTGGATCTCAAGGTCAGGTGTTCAATGCCTAGATTGAGAGATTGACAACACAAGGTACTCAATGGCTGTGTTCTACCTTTGAATTTTTTAAGAACCTGAGTGAAGTGAAAATGGATATTTAGAAAATAATTAAGACACTCACTCAAAATTTGGAATTGACTGAAAAGGATATTGATACATGGACTCAACTACATAAATTCAAGCTAAAATTCTTAGTTGAGTAGAAGGTCATTCCAAATAGTAAAATATTCATTGAGTATAGAGAAGAAATGAAGAATAAAAGATAATTTCTTGAAAATATAATTAAATATCTTGAGGAGGCTAAGGATATGTGCAATGATAAGATGTTAGATCTTACAGATAAAATTAGAGAAGTTCCTTGTCAGGTAAGAAATTCTTCCTATGGAGACAATAATTTAGGAGTTCTCATCTTTGATTCAGACAAATATTGAGATAGAAATTTTCACACTTGACTCCATTGATAAACTAGTTGAATTTCAAGTCATAATGAATAAGTTGTAAAAAATCTTGGACAAAAGCAAGGACTTGTCAGTTAACTTAGAAGATTCCATCACAAGGGTCCTTGCCATCTCTAGGAGTACATCAGGTCCAGATGATAGTGAGGTCTAGGCTACATTAAAGAGATACAAGGAATTTTTAGAGAAAAATAAAAAGAAATAAATTATTGTGTCTAAGGACACTTAGTTTATTTTTGTAAACTTTCATGTGTAATTTTGTATGGTGTAATTTGCACATAGGAAAAGTACATAGTCCTAAGTCAAATAGGATGATGTCAATGAATAAGTCTATGTATTTATATATTTCCTATTTTTTTTCATATCTCCTCTCTATAAATAGCAGGATTCTCTTGTAAAAATGATTACCAAGAGATATAGAGGTTAAACGTTGCTGAATTAATAAACAATTTTGAAATTTTGTGTTTATATTATAAATCTTAAAGTCCATTCAATATAATAAAATCAAGTGATCTTTCAATATTTGTGTTGAGACAAACTTGTGGTGTTTTGGAGATGTTCTTATGTCTTTTCCATTACATTTTTTTTGTTTTTTGATTGGATTGTGGTGTGAAATTTCTATAAAATGTAAGGTGTTAGGAAGCTGATTTTGGAGTCTTTCAGCTACTTTTTAGTTACTGGGTTTATGTTCATCATTGAAAGTGACTTAACGTGGAGAATTTGGGCTGAAATTTATTTTTATTTTGTCATTTTTAATCTTTTTTTGAAATAATTTGAAGACTTTGGGCTGAACTTTACTCCATTCATTCACGTTACTTCACTGGTATTATTCTAGTTATACTTTAGACTAACTAATCTGAATATCAGTTATTATTGCTCCATCAAGTGATTTTAAATTTTATTAATATATTTTATACAAATTAATGAATTTTTTAAGAAAACATAAATTCTAAAAAAATAGAATTGGATGATATGACAACACCCACTACGATAAAATTAGTGTAAATAATAACTTGTTGTTTTAGTTAACAATAGAAAGGGATCCTCCCCTTGTCTTGAAGAGAGATTTTATCTCATGATAATATGGTTTAAATAAAAAAAATTATACCATTGTTTTGGTAACAAAATATTCACCCAACATACACAAGGTCTCTAGCATATGCAGTCAACTTGCCCCAAGAGAACACTCATATGCAAGGAGGATGACAAGTGAGTTGTGTTCTAGGTTAAATCAATGGGATAAGACTTGAGTAATATTTTAAGGTGTCAAATATCATCCAATATATGTCTATACTCATTCAAGCTACATAATTACACCTACAACTAAGAAGGGCATACACAGTCAACATTTGTATGGATTCATTACCATTTAGAAGGTTTATGAGGAAGAAAGTGAGAGTTAGGAGTGATGAATGAGTTGAGATCACATAATAATGACTATATTGGTATAAATAGGCTCTAAAAATATGTAAAACATGCAAGGAGAGGTTCAACGAAGAGAACATATAGTCCATAAGCCATTTTTTACATAGACAATGCTTGAAAAGTTTGCTTTCAGAATTTTGGTGATTGGGGGAGATATAGGCATTAGTTTGACTTAAAATTTTATAAAAATGGTCCTCATGACCCAATTAAAACCTTAATTCATTTGGTTTTCATTGATAAATAATTAACATATCCTATTTTTTGTCTTAGAGGTAGGCCATTTTCAGGCATGCACAGAGACAAAGAATGAAGAAAATGTGACCAAAATGGGTTATTGGTGTCTTAGAAACACCATGTGATGACTTGGGATGATGTAATAAGTTTTATGTATATTTAAATAACATTTATTTGGCCCTATAATAATGATAAAACACTCAGATGTTCTAGTGTACAATCATATGCAGTCAAACCCCATGGGTCTCAACTAGGCCTAAAATCCAAATCAGAGGTCATTGACACTTTTTGAACTTTTTAAGCATTAAAATCCATGAATTAATGTTTTTATGGATATATAAGGTATGTATAAACTCTTTTTAAGAATAAAATACCATAATTAAACCACTTTTGAGCTTAAGACCATCACAAGGTGCACAAATTGAAGAGATCAACTTGATAAGCCAAGTTTGGATGCTCACCCCATCAAGGAGGTTTAGCATGGGACCTCAAGGATTTATGGGATATTTTATGAAATATTATAATTCAAATTTTTTTAATTTTTTATTAGGTTGGACATCCCATTTTTATGAATCATCCTTAAGGGTGAAAACTACCAAAAACCCTCCAAAAACCTTATTTTGAACCAGTTTGAAAATATTGAGTTTGATATCCCAAAAAATAGGATATATGCCTCATTAAACATAATATAAGTTGTATGGGAATATTATAGGTTCATTCACATGGTTTTTTTTCTATACTTTCACTTGTATGGATTAGGGCAAAAATAGTACTTTTTGATATTTTTGAGCTAATACAAGGGTTCTTGAGCACATGAAAAGATTTAAATCACTTTGATGGAAATATTGATACTTGTTTTACTTGAAAAAACTCAAAAAATCATATGAATCCATCCAAAATTCTCCAAACCATTCAACTCTTTTGGGTTAGTCAAAAAATGCCTTAAAAAGACAAGACTTCCAAAGGCCATTTCATGGTTTTGGTACTTTCAGGTGGTTCCATACCACAAAAATTGACATGAATCATGTTGGGGGAATCATAAAATTTAATAAAACACTTTTTTGAAGTTTCACACTTGTATGATCTCCCAACAACAAAATTTATCTTTTAGGGCTAAAAGTGTTAATTAGGCCTAATTTGGCAAACTAAATGGGCTAAAAAGCATATCAAAACTTGAATTTTGGCCATTAAATTTTGTTTTAAGATGTTATAGGATGAAATATACCTATTAAAAGTCTTTATTTTTCATCATTACCTCCATATTCTCCTAGACAAGGAGCTTTTCTTGAAACAGGGATACAAGGAATACATGGAAAATGCAGGGTTTGAGTGTCAAATCAAGATTTTTGGAGTAGATGGTGCTTTAAATAATCTTGAACTAGGTCTAGTGTGTCCTAAATAATATATCTATATTCAATGTTGTAAAAAATCCCTCTTTTTCCATCTACACCATAATGCAAAATGAGCCTTTTGAGAGGTTTAAGGGCTAAATAGGTGCATATAGCCTATTACAAAGACTTATAAAGTTAAATAAGGATATATCACACAATATTAAAGGTATTAATATTTCAAGGAAGAGTTATAATTAAATAAGGCTTTATAAAATGTTTACAACAAGTGTAAATAAGACTCTTTCTCTTCCAAAGCCTCATGTGTAAGACAAAGTCAATTTGTTAGACGAGTCTTATAACCAGATCATGTCAAGTGTTAAAGAAAAATTCATAATATTAGATAAGGATTTTAAAAAATAAAAATAATAATTTAATACCTTCATCCATGGATGAGACTTATTCATCAAGGGATACAAGAAGGCTAAAATCTAGTGGTTGGTGCAAGAATCTAAGCACTCTCCAAGTGCTCTAAGCTTGACCAAACATAATAATGAGTCTCCTAAGACTAATAAACATTGGAAAACTTCTTTTCCACGCCACTTTATGAAGGTAAAATATTTGAGAAGCTCAAAATGCTATGTATCACTTTTGGAGGAGCCATTTGACCAAGTTTGAGGTCCTCTACTTTGGGGTTGCTTTGTCTCCAAGTATTTTTTGATATATCTTTTATTGTTTCCAAAATGTAAGATAAATATTTGATGTTTGTATTGTTCCTAAAGTCTACCAAAATTTATATTCACCTTTTGAGATCAATAAGAAGCTAAATACCTCCATTTTTAGGTCTTTTCTAGTGAAGTGTATGTGCTTACCATTGATATAACTTAGTGAAAATCTTGTTTTCCTTCGTTATAGTCTAGTTTTGTACCTTCATAAGAGATTTTTGATGTTCTACAGGGCATTATAACTGTCCAAATCAAGTTTAAGTTCATGTTTTAGATGTGATTTTAGCCCTTTTTTGCATAAGTTGAGTTTGTAAGGTCCTTATTGTGAAATATTGATGTAGAAATCTTACTTGGATGTAGTGAATGTGTGTAATCTTTTCTCTTTCATATAAGTGTAATGTACCTAGATAGGGGTATAATAGTAGAATAGTGAATAATCCCACATGCATTAGATTGAGGAGTGGGGTAGGTAAGCAATAGTATAAATAAAATGGCATATGATGTTTATTGTATATCATAAAAGAATAAATATTGTAATTAAGCTTGATCAAAGGAGGTATCCCCCTCGAAGAGGCCTACGACACAGATTTGTTCCTTCCATAAAATGAATTGGTGTTTGTGTGTAATTAGTGTTTCAGATCAATATATGAGTATTAAATTATTATTGTTTCAATTTTGAGTATGAGGTTTTTATTATTGGTATGAGAGCACTTTCTTGGGCCATTTCTGTGATTGTGGTTTATATTGAAAGTACATTTGGGAGCTTCATGGATAAGTCTAATAAGTGCATATTTTCATTTTTGTCCTAAAAAAACTTGACTTTTCTTCTTTAAACTATTTGTAAATAGTAATTAATCAATCCAAAAATGTTTTTTGTTTTGTGTGCCTTTATCTCAGCTTTCCATAACATTTTGAATTTTTAAATTTAGTTTAGTACTGTAGAAATTATCTTAGTTTTACTAACTACTATTTATAAAATAAATATATTAAAAAAATAAAAAATAAAGTCATGGAGCCTTATTTATCTAAATCAATGCATTAATTAAACAATATTCATGCTATTTTTGATATAATTGAGTTTCACTTCAATATAACCACACAATATGATGTGGAAATTCATGCATGGTTAGATTGAGAGCATAACTACAGCAAATGGTGTGTAGATTCATTTCCTATAGTTGAATAATATGCAGTGGAAATAAATACATGGATGAAATTGAAGGAAATTTTTAGAGCATGGAATGAGGATCTCCTTCACTTGGATGAGGGTGATTTTAGTCTTCTATTCACCGATTCTTCCATACATATGCTAGAAACTTCTATTCTTCTAATGATTCACAATTCAATGAATTCTTTAGTGGGCTTAGCTACTTCAACAAAAATGTATGTCAAGATTAATGCTAAATATGGCATGTATCCTCAATTGGTTTATTATGTAGACTATTTTGAGCACCCTTTCTCTCACTTTAAAGTTATGATTGTCATGCTTCAATTTACACTTCAATATTTAGTTATAGTGTTCGTGTAAACCAAGTTAATGTATATGTTCACCTCCAAACATAGAAGGAAGAAGAGAAAGCAAAAAAGGATGCATGGATGGGCTTCTATCTAGTCTTCAACCTATTTTTATATATATGGTTGAACCTATTAGTGCCCAAAATTGCATTGGAGAAATTAGGCCCCTATCAATAAAATTCTCGTGTCCAAACTAAATAAGTGTCAATGTTTTATTTGCTTTCCCCAGTCTTTAGAGAAATTAAAATATATGTTCATAATTAATCATCCCCTTTTTCTTTATTTTACCAAGTTAGAGTGTTATTCCACTCCTTTTCTAAATCCCAAGGGGCATTTCTTGAAGATAAGAGATAGTCTCAATAGCTCTAATTGAATCATGAAATGTTGATTAAACATCTCGTGTTAGGAGAGTTCACAGTGGGTGTGATCAAGGAATTTGACTCAAGAGAGGATGGTTATTATTGTGTCAGTTATAAAATGAAATAAAAATTAAATAAACAAATTTGCAAAACATTTCTAGGCTTAGATCTTAAGGGGAGCTTAATGAACAAACAATAATTAAAATCCCAACTAAAATGTAAAGAATAACAATCTTCACCTTCCTTGAAAGCTCCAAATGATTTCTTCTTTTGGCTTGCTCGAATTATGCATAAGAAGTCTTCATCAATGACATATGGCTAACATCATCTCCTCTATACATCATTATTGAATGCTTGGCTCAATTTCAACATTATAGCACTATGCTTTTAGCTTCATGAATCTATTCCTACATTATAACTCTAACTTTATTGAGCTCCCAAAATGAAGAGCTCTAGGCTTGATTTTATAGGATTTAAAATCCCTTGGAATGGGTTAAATCTAACCATGGTTGAGTTTATTAAGCTTGGTTGAGTTTGGCATATTCCTAGGATATTTTATTTAGATATTTTCCATAAGGGACAACTCACAGCCATTGTTGAGTTTACTAACTTTCATTGAGTTTGGCATATTCTTAGAATATTATTTTAGATATTTTCCATTTGAGCCAACTCACAAAGGTAAGATGCTCTTGAATTTCCTTTTTAGTAATTGATTTATTAGCTCATGGGTGAACTGAATTAAGATTTGAAATTGATTTAACTTTCTAATTGATTTTGATTAGGATGTGCAAGTTAATTAATGCTTTTTAGGCATTTGGTCATTTATTTGATTTTGATTATTTCAATGTGTGTATTTGCCTTGTTTAATTGATTTAATAGGCCAAATTAATTTAATGTAAGGTTATGAAGCCAAATTCAAGACTAACAAAAAAATTTGGGCTAGATATTTAATTATTGGCAAGAATTGGTCTAAAGTCCGATATGAAGCCATTGGTGGCCAAATTTAGGTGTCTACAGTGGGAAGACAAAGGTGAGAAATAGCCTGATGAACTGAGTGAAGGATATGTGTGTATCTCAAGGGAATTTTATTAATGTTTTTAGGAGTCAAAGGGATTTTTCACCCTTCCTTGAATAAAAAAAGCTAGTTCTAAAGGTAAAAATGGCTAGGAGTCTGAACTCACGTCTAGGTTGGACATGTGGCAAATTCTCAAGGCTTCAGGTATTTCGAGACTTTATTAAAAATTGACTCACTTACCTTTTTGTGGGTAAGGTGCTTAAATTCCCTAGGGCCTAAATATCTAAACTTATAATAAAAGTGATGTCATGTGGTAGCTCCTCAAGGTTTTCTCAGTTTTGGCCCTTTTTTGAAGATTGCCCCACTTACCTCTTTGTGGGTATAATCTAAAAGGTCCCTGAAGGTCTGAATGACTAGATTTGTAAAGTAAAATTATGACACATGGAATTCTTAGTCCTTGAAGGAGCTTGAGGATTATTTTGCTATTGTACCAATAGAAAATAACAAGTGTAGAAGTCCTTGAAGGCCCAAAAAGGTATCATAATGTATGTTTCACTCATGTCACTCCATGTGTTATAAGGAGGATCACCTAACATAAAAGAGAAATATTTGTGTTTTCCCTCTCTTTTTTGAATGAGGATCAAACAATTAATTAGATCATGTGGTGATTAGTCATTGGGATTTGGAGCATTAATGGTAACTATAATCTTGAACTGCAAGGGATTATAACTTAGGTATTTGTTTTCATTCTAAAATTACCCTTTGCATTTAGAGCTTGTGTTTGTGTTTTTTAATTATTTGTATGCCCTAGCTAAGTGTAGTGTGAGAATGTGATTACAATGAATTATTCATAGACCTTCAGGTTCTAGTGTACATGGCTATCTAGATTAAACAGTAAGTTTCCCATTTGCTCCTTGTGTTGTGTTATTTGAGAGGAGTCTAGAGATAACTTGAGGGTTGTTTGAATGAGAAGTTTGTTTGGTATTGAGATATTGCACTAAAGAGCTAGGGAAAGATGGCAACATATTCAACATCAATAAAGGGTAGCATTTTTTCTATTCTTAATGGTATCTAAGACATGGATGTTCAAGGGTTGGATTTCATGGCTCTTTTGAATGTTTTACAGCAACCTAATCCCCTCCTAGTTGTCTCCAACCTCGGTATGAGATACATGGTCCCTATAATAGCATTCCTTTTAACTACCTCATTTCTTAAGCTACTTATTACTTGTGCCAAAGTTTATGACTTAGACACTAGGACTGTCTTGGATGTAAGTCAATCGATAGTATGTATGTTCACCCTTGAGGCCCTCAGCACCATGCTCAAAATTCCTCCCAAACTTGAGAGTATCACACTTACTTTGGAGGAGTGCCATCAATATGTAGAGGAAAAAGACAAGGTGGTGTGAGATATTATGAATTCCTATTAGCTCACCAAGAAGCAATAGGTCTCTCAAATGTTAAAAAACCTAAAGTTGATAGAGTTTAGTGAGTTACCCCAATACATGATCACTATGATTTCTTGAATCTATGTCATGCCCACTACAGAGAAATTTGAACCATGGATTTTCTTAATCCTAATCTACATGTTAGAGGGAAAGAATAAATTGGACTGGGCAACTATCCTGAGTGACAATTTGCATAATCAAATGATGCATCTTCATAATTCCATTTTTTCAAAAGAAGCATTTATAGGTACTTTTTATATGTCATCCTATTTAATGTATATCCTATTGCACAATAGGACCTTCCAAGGGCTCAGTAGAAACCTTTCAAGAATGATAATATATGACGTATACCCTGAAGTAAATTTAGAAAGGTTTAAAACTAATTTTTGTAGAGTTCATAACTACTTATTTAAAACTATTATGAGTGTCTTATTCCCATTAAGAATCCCCAACAAAATTACTAAGATATCTAAGAATGTAATTGATAAATATGGTGCCTTGTACATCTAATTTAGGACTTTTACATACATCAGGGTCAGTGATTACTTGGGGTCTCTATATAAGTTGCCATGGTACATGGATGACAAATTTGTAATAATGGAATTGAGTAGGCAAATGGTGCATCCACATGAAATTATTATTTCCAAGAAGATAAATAACCCTTTAAAGTTTCCATTGGAGATAAGATACTACTCATGTCCTTATCTTACCATAGTGAAAGGATTAGAATAAGAAATGGGCCATTATAATATTGACAAGATGATATTCAGGCCAAATTATGATATTAGGAGGTTAGTAAATATAGTAACAAATGTGATCTTGTACTAGTCACACTATGAATATATATGGTCTGATTGCACCACTAAAGAATATTTTAGGAAACTAGACTTCATGAGATTAATATTGCAAGAGGTTCTTACCTAAAAAATTACCCCCATCCCTAAGGATATAGCAGATGACAAGATGACACTAGCTACTATGTATAATGATTCCAATGTTGAGGCTCCACCTATATCATAGATAGATTTTAGTATCAAAGAAAATTATTCCATTACATGGAGGCATTTTTTGATCATGAGGAGAACCTTCAGGTGGTTAAAGGAATAGGGGGTTAACTTGGGTGCCTTCAATATCTTAGATAAGTTAATGAGTTGAAATTTTTCCTTCCAACATACATCGGTGATCCTTCAGCTCTAATGACACCAATAAAATGCAATGGGAAGTAAAAGCTTATATATAATTAATAAAAGACTCTCAATCCAAAGTAGGATTATCATTCTCAAAGTTGAAAAGTCTAGTAGAAAATTAGAAAAATATTTCTACAAGGGAAGTGCAACTAGCTAGTGCCACTCCCATATCCATCACGATTGAGGAAGTTCCCACAATGCTAGTCATTCCAAATATTGCCTCACTTGTTCTACCTACATAATAACTTATAGTTTATCCTTATTTAAGGACCTACATAAGAAATAGGGGAGTAGAGGGAGAGCTAAATAAACCTATATAAAAGAGGCCAAAGAAAATATTACAACCTCTAGCTAAGAGTCCTAAGAAGGAGGTTACATTTAAAGATATACCTCCCAAGGAAGCCTCCTTAAAAATAATAAAAAATCATTCTTCATATACCCAAAAATTGAGGAACATGAGAAATGATGAGGATTTAGATGAAGGAAGACCTATTACTAAGGTAATCAAGAGATAACGTGCATTTACTCCTCCTTAAGTGAAGATAGGGCAAAGAACTCCAAGGGAAAGGCCACAGACCCCATTGAAGGTCTCGATGGTAGAATTATTCATTGAATAGGATCCCTTGGGAGTAAGGGATGGAGATGATAAGGAGGATGTCTTGATCTTAGATGATCCTCTATCCTTTGAAGATGTAGTGCAGGTTCGGATTGAGGTGGCCACACAAGCCCTTTCTCCTTAGGAATAAGAGATAATTTCCTCTAACACAAAGGCATTTGTCTAAAATGTCATCACCCAACAACCAAACCAAGACAAGGGTGGGGAGGTTAGAAATGTGTGTACATCTAATAATAAGAATGGAGAGGAGCTAGTGCATAGTGAACAAGTCCCCACTAGTAGTGAAAAGGTGGAGGCATAGAGAGAAGAACATGAAAATGTTGCAGTATTTATTGGAGCATCATAGGATGTTTCTTCCCTTATAAAGGTGTCAATCTTGATATTTGAAGAAGGAATAAATGTTGGGGAAGGTGGGGGATAAATACTACAAATGGGTACTCCCACCCCTTTAAAACCAAATAAAGAAGTAGATAAATTAAATAAAGATAATGAGGTAGGAGTCTCTAAAGATGTTGCTTCAATTGGAGCACCCTAGGCTATTCTCCCTCATATTAAAGTTCCTGATCCTATTCAACATAAAGGTGTTGAGGCCATGATTAGTGATTATTTTCCTAAGGGAAACAAGGAGAAAACCATAGCTTCTTCCATCTAGGGTACCTAATTAGGCAAGGATGGTGATTCATTTTAAAACCTTCCACCTAGCTCATAGAACAAATAAGCTCCATCACTAGATTGCTCATGGGGTCCCAACAACTCAAGTCAGATTTTGAATTCATAGAGAAGATAGAGCTAGGTGAAAAGGGGAAAGAGGAGCTGATAAGAAGGGTAATGAATCAGAGAGTGATGAGGAAGCTAAAAAAATTGTGTTGGGCTTGCAACCTATTCTTGTGACACTTCCCTTGTCAAATGTTCTAGTAATACCACCATTTGTTACATCGAATCCTGCATCAAGGTCCATGACCCCAATGAGATTCTAGACTACACCCCTTATTTGGGTTGAAGAGTAGGTTAAGGATAAAAAGAGTATTTCAAGCAAATTTAGGGACATATATGTGATGAAGATCATCCAAGCATACAAGGCCAAACCCCTAAACAAGGCCAAAACACTTACTAGGACCACATTCACTGATGAAAAACAAAAGAATATTGAGATAGCTATTCCCCCACTTGAATATTTGAATAAAGATGCTCCCCTTGAGAGATACAAATTTTACAGGTATGATCTAGGGGAACCTTCTAAGAATGAACTAAAGCATAGCTCACAAGTTTTAGCTAGCATGGTGTTCCATAGAATGGACAAAGATAAATCCACCATTGAGAAATTAAAAGCCCAAAATTAGGTTATGATCTAGTACTTAAAAAATTTATTGAGTGAGCCCAAAGTAGTAACTCTAACTTCTAGTAGAGATTCAAACCCTCCTCTTTTCTCTATGAGTTCATTTCATTTTGGCTGACTTGACGAATTGAAATCTAGAGATTGGGAAACTGAAGAGTGGAAAAATGATTTAAGCACTAGGGCTAAGGAGATTATTCATTCAACATTTAAATGTTTGGATGATATAGTGGATAAACAAGGAAAGTGTGACACCTAGATGTCTAATTACAATATAGATATAAAGAACTAGGAAAATACCTAACCCAAAATAGATGAAGTATGTAATGTGGGATTAGACACTTTAGAGGTAGAGAAGATCATCTCTTCAGATGATCACAAGAGGCCCAGAGAGTATCAATTGGTAGTGAAGCATCGATTGACAATGCTCAAGGAAGGCATATTTGATTTAAAGGGAGAGGATTAGTCTCTCAAGACTATGACTAAATAAATAAACATTTCCCTTAAAAAAATGGTGAACCTTGATGGCATAGGTGATTTGATGAAATAAACAATACACAGTGTTTTGATACCCCTCAAGAAGACTTTGATACCCAAAAGATAAGGTAGTTGGTTTCACTTGAGAAGGATTATGACCAACTCAAAGCACTCATTAGGTGTAAATAAGACATACTTTAGCAGGTTTCCACATGGCTTGAAGAATATAATGTCAAGTTCAAATACCAAGTAGGCTCAAATCAAAAGGATATCACCTCCATGAGTGACCGATATACCAATTATAGGAACAAGATGGTGAATAATTTTGTTATCAACATTGATTCTGGAGCATAACTGAGTATTTCAATTTCTTCCTAGTTGGCACTATTCTTCTTTCTTCCTCCCTTTCACTTTCTTCTTATTTCTCCTCATTTCCCATCAGGAAACTGTTATACCCTATCCATTATTGTCACACCCCTTTTAGAGTTATTTTTATATAATCATTGGTATAGGAAAGGGATGTTTTAGTTTATTGTGTAAGAGGACCAAAAAAATTCTCTCTTATGAGACTACTCTCCACATATATAACTGTAAATATTTTGTCATAGATTAACATCAAAATTGTCATCATCATATAAGCACGAGCATAGTCCAAGGAATCATGTTTGTTACAACATATAACAAGGTCCAAGCCCAAAAAAGAATTTTCCAACTAGAGCATCTTTTAATAATATGCTGAATAAAGCTAAACAATTGTATAAGTAAAAGGGGTTTGTCCTTTTATAGGGTTCAGTTAATTTTTTGAGACTGAAGATATAGCTTGGGAGAGTTTTCCCTATGCGATTTTTTGGTGCCAAATTGATTTCTATTATAAAATCATTGGCAAGATTTGAGAACATTCAAAATGTTTCCCTTGTTATGGAATTATTTCACATAGTGTTATGTTATATAATTTTGCAGACATATTGTATTCAGCTTTGATTCATTTGATAAATGAAATATGTCCTTGGTTTATTGTTCCTTCCCATTGTTGAAGTAAAATGTTCTATTTTACATGCTTCGTAGATTGGTTATCTTATGTACTCTTTTTCATGGTAGTCATTTAGGATCTACAACCAAAATATAAAATCCTTTCTATTTTTGAGATTTGGGAATAGAACATTGATAGCCTTTTTAAGGGTGATTTATAGTATTGCTTATAAAATTTAGAGGATCATTTGTACATGATTTTGGTTTAACTGTTTCTAAGCTAAACAACATTTGTTAATAAAGATAGTATAGCTATTGTGTGAACTTCTCCATGCTCATTTACTATTCATCCATACCTTTATCCATCATTTAAATAAATATAGTTTTACCATGTTCTAACCTATAGATAACATATTATTTGCATATCATAAGTGTTATTTGCCTTATGGATGCACAAAATCCTACATGTCTAAAGTGTGTTCATTGTGTATGCTATAAATCTTAGTGTTATAGTTCTCACCTATTCCTTATTGTTCAAAATAATTTCCAAAATGAAAATTATAGAAACATTCTTGTTTGTATTCAATATCTTGTATATGACAAAGAATTTGTGCATTTCACGTGACAACCTTTCTCAGGTGAAGTGTATAAGTTTGGTTATGCTTTGGTCATACTTCCCCTTTTGTGATAAAAATTTATCATGAATATTGAAGTGAAAAATTCCTTCATGCGAGCAAGACACCTCAGTAGGTCCTTTCACCTTGGTTCAAGTAGAGCCAAAAGTAGCAGGGAAGTAACCATACCCTTTTTAGGTGCCTCCCACTCATTTTCTCCATTCAGTCCATTTTAGATGTTAAACCCTTTCTTAGATATAACAATATATTATTGGTTTATCATCTTAATTTTCCATTCTTTTCAAGTATGCAAGGTTAAATGATAGGGGTGTACAATTAGGGACCAACACTTTTCTATCACTATTGCTTGGGAGATCTCTTGTTACCTTTGTTATGGGGAAATGCCTGCAGAAGAGTCATAAGTTTTTTATTTATTTTGCTCTCTATTGTTACTACAATGAGATATTCATCTTAGGTTCATTGATGTCTTTTTAAATTTTTTGATGACTCTATTAGGGATATTCACCTCTATTTTGAGAGTACTCAATATTCTTGAATTATTTTTCAGTGTCTAAGAGTTGGTATCTCATCAATTGTTATGTATAGCTTTTTTTCTCTGGTCTATAAGTCTTGCTTCTAGTGGTGACTCTATTGTATAAAATTTTAAATATCAGTACCTACTATACATACCCTTCTCTATTTTGAAGAATTTTTCTTTAGATCTAAAAATTTGGAGGGTACTAGGTCTTCCTTTTAGAGGAATCCATCAAACGAGCTTGTCTCTAAGTTAAAATTTTCATCCAAAAGAAAATAAGTGTGGAAACCTATTGTGGCCTAGAGCTTAGGCAATCAAGTAAGACCTGATCAATCCATCTCCCATTTTATTTACCCCCTTTCTCTAAAATCCCTTTGGTTGAAGGATACTAGAGCACCTCAAATAAATTTGAGCTCCTTACAAGTCAAGATCCTTCTCCACAAAGAAGTCTTTATCCTCCTATTAGGCCATTAAGGGTTCATTATGTTTCCCCCATTTAATTCCTACACATAGGATTCATTCCCAACTATCCCCTAGTTTGCCTTCATCATCAAATTTAGATATGGGAGACCATGATCTAAGAAGGAAGATGTTTAATATGGATAATGACAATGATGGAGAAGATGATCAAATCTTAGTTAATAAATGTAGAATATTTATGATCCTAAGGTTTATACCTATTAAATGTAATGGTATACCTAGTTTCCCCAATGAGGTCCCTATAAAGATTAGAAATGTATTACCTAAGTTTTAGGGGAACAATGCAATATCTAGGGAACAACCTTTGAAATATTTATTAAACATCATTAAATATTATGAAATTGATCTATAAGATATGTGTATAAAAAAATTGTAAAAACACTTGAGGATGAGGATTAGGAATGGTTCAAATTTATCTCCAACAAATCCATAGACACATGGTAGGCTATGATTAATGCATATAAGATGCAATATTATGATAGCGTAGACCTTAGATTCTTTCTTTTTGAGTTTTATAACCTCAAGAAGAATCCTAATGAGTGTGTGAAATATTTCAATTCTAGATTAAATAAGGTATTGAGGAGGCTATCAAAAGACATTAGACCTAGTGGTGTTACTTCTTTGATTAATTATTGTGATGTATTTGATAAGAAGGTAGCCTATTATCTCAGAGATAAGGCTCCCACAAATTTAAGGATGGCTTTCAATTTGGCTATCCAAATATAAAATAATATCATAGTTATGGGTAAGTCTTTAAAAAAGAGGGCTGATGTTAAGCTGGTAAATCTTGAAAAGCCTTAATCATCTGACAAGAGTGTAGACCTAGAAGAAATGGTAAATACTCTATCCACTCTAGTGAAAGAGATCTCTTACAAGTTGGCTAGAGCCAAAAGGGGGTTGTCTTAGGGTCTGTCTAACCATTATGATAGGAGAGATCATAAAAGATATGAAAAGAATCATCCTAGAGATCAAGGTTAGGGTAGGCCACCTTTCCAAGCTAGTAATAATGACAAGGGAAAAGGCCTAGGAAGGGATGATAGACATGAAAGAAATTATAACCAAGGAAATGGAAGGGAAGTACTAGATCCTTTAGTTACAAAAATCAACAAAGTCAATTACAACATCAATTGGTATGATAATGTTTTCTCCCTCATCCCCCCATATCACATTTGGTGATAGTGGTCTAGATCTAGGTGGCTTTAAAACTGCATCTAATGAAGATGATATCTATATTTTTGACTTTCAGGAAATGGAAAGTTAAACTTTCAAAAACGAAACTGTGAGTACCTTAATTGTCCCTGATTGTAAGGATACCCTAGCATATGAACATTTTATTTTCCAATTTGATGAACCAAATGTAATGTTTGCTTCTCCATTAATAGAGATAATTAGTGTTACCACTACTTGAGCATTCTAGAGAGCATGTGAAAAGGTAAGGGTCCCATTCCCAAATTTTGTCTATGAAATAAACATGATGCATGAATATGAGTTACCAGTTCATGACTTTGATTTTATAAGATCAATGATGAAATAAAAATATGGAGACTCTCTTCCTTTAGTTGAGGACTAGAATTTGATGATCCACATAGTAATTACCCAAGAAAAGGAGTAAAATTTGAGAAGTAAGGATAAGAATACCCATCCAAAAGATAAAGGCTCTATTTCTCCTAAAGAAAAAACTAAAGAAAAAGAGACTAAAGGGATTAAGGAGGCCTAAAGTTTTACCAAGCCTGATTATACACCCTATAGCATCAAACCAAGAATCACCCAAGCTAGGAATAAAACTCTTTTGTTGTCTAGCATTGTCAAGAAGGATGAACCTAGGAAACCTCCCTTGAAAAGTGAAGTTAAGATTGCTAGTTCTCCTACTTCTGTTCCCCTGACTCTTGAAGGATGTATCCTAAATGAAAATATTACAAGCTTACCTGCTAACATTCCTTTGACCAAATATATTATTTATGACATGAACCATATATTAAGTCAACTAAAGGTCATAGTACCCTTTATGGAATTTCTTAGATTTCTAGAGCATAGGAAAAGAGCTTTTGAGTATCTGGGAATCATAGAAAAAGTCACTACCAATGAAATTGTTGAAGCTGATCTTCCTCTTTCTCTCCATATGGAAGGTGAAAACACCTCAAGATCTCTTGAGCATCACCTAGAGGTATACTTCAGAACAACATTGGTAGAGATTCAGATAGATGTTGAACCATTCTATACCACCCTGCTAATTAACAAACTAATTGTCCACAACTACATGTTTGACTCTGGTGCATCTTGTAATATCATGTCATTAACTATGTTGAATGAACTTTTCATAAGGATAACTGAAGCATATGGGTAATTCCTCACCATAGATTCTAGAGAAGTACCTATTGTTGGCATGGTCAAAGGATTGGTGGTGTAACTCATGTAATACCTAGAACAAAATTGAGTATGGACATCATTATTATAGATTATCCACCAAAATGGCGTATGTCAATATCCATAAAATGGGCTAATAGTATTAGAGGTATTGTTTATATGGATCTATCCTATGCCACTATACCTTTGGATGAGAAAATAGTTTGCCTAAACTATGAGCTATAAATGCTTCATGTCTTAGAATATCCTAAGTACCAACTAAATGAAGTGTTACATTGGGATACAGACATTGGGAATTTTGTAGGAAGTGTTGATTATAAAAAACTACCTCCTAACACTAGTATCAATGTTGAAGACTCCATTTGGACTATGCATTTTGATGGATCATGTTCAAACATTAGAAATGGGACTGGGGTTGTTTTCTATACCCCTAATGTATAAGTTTATGGATATTCTTTTCAATTGGCCTTTGAGTGCACAAACAATATTATGAAATATGAAGCACTCCTGATTGGGCTTCAAATCACCTATTAATATAGATTCAAGAACTTGTTGGTTAAGGGAGATTTAGAAGTAATGGTGAAAGAGGTCTAGTTTATTTACACCACAAAGCAAAAAAGGTTGAAGTAGTACTAAAACACTGTATGGGACTATTTGGAATGGTTTGATGCCTTCAATATTAAGTACCATGCCTGAGAACTTAATCACATGGTAGATATGCTCATAAAGAGGACTATAGAATTTAAGGTTGAACATGGAAATCCTTCTTGTGAGTATGAGCTTGAGATATTGGTAAGGTTCTCCATCATAGACAACATCAACCATTGGCAAGTATTTGATAATGACAATCAAATAAAGAGATTTTTGTGTTGTATAGATGAGTTTAAGGGAACTATTATAGATTGGGACTCTATGGTATAGGTCTATGATGGAAAATAAACCTTATATGGGTAGGAAATAATCTAGTTAAAGACTAATACTATCCCCAGAGGATTGGTTAGTCTGGAAATGATAGAGTCAAATCCAAAAACATTTCTATATCAAAGGATGTGACTAAGATTAATATTGGGATAATAGAAAATCCAAAGAATAATTGGCTTGGTACTCACCTGAGTAAAAAAGAAAAGGAATCATTTATTACGCTATTAAAAAATTACCAAGATTGCCTAGTGTGGTCATATTCAAATTTGAAGGCTTATAGGGAATATTTGTTTTAACATGTTATTACTCTTCAATCTGATGTAAAACCATTCTGCCAAAAATAGTGGCTTATCAACACTATCCTAGCCACTAAGATGTAAGAAGAATTGAAAAAATTAAGAGATGGTGGGATCATTCAACCCATCAGATATTCATCATGGGTGGTAAACTTAGTCCTTGTCATAAATAAAAATAGAGACATCCAACTCTGCATTGATTTATGAAACTTAAACAAGGATTTGTTGAAGGATAATTATCCATTATCTAACATGGGTAACATGCTCCAAGATGTCATTAGATCTGAACTATTCTTAACTCTAGATGGATTTTTTGGTTATAATTAGGTGGTGGTAATGGAGTATGAAAGATCCAAGACTACTTTCACTACCTTTTGGGGCACCTATGTGTATGTTTGAATGCCTTTTGGTTTGATGAATGCAGGTGCCACTTTCTAGAGAGAAATAGATGTAGCCTTCATTGAAATAATAAACCAAATCATTTTTATATACTAGGATGATGTTATAGTATATTCCAAGAAGAGACGTGACCACTTGGTGCTTTTATAATAGATGCTTATTAGATGTAGGGAGTTTGGGATTTCCCTCAATCCCAAAAAATGCCACTTTAGAGTATAAAAGGCAAATTGATTGGGACACATTGTTTCTTAACAAGGTGTCATGATATACCCTAAGAGGGTGGAGGCCATTGACAAAGTACCCATCACATAGACTAAGAAAGGTATTCAATCTTTATTTGGCTAGATTAATTTTTTTAGATGGTTTGTTTCCAACTTTACAGAGATTACTCTACCTATCACTTCAATGTTGAAGAATGATCAAACTATAAAGTGGGAAGATAAGGCCACCTAATCATTTTAAGATATCAAGGTAGATTTGAAAATAGTCCTTATGCTTACTAGTCCAGATTATAGAAAATATTTCCAAATACTTTCATTTACCTCTACAGATACTATTATCATAGTGTTGCTACAAAAGAATGATGAGGGTCATAAGCAACTAATTACCTTTTTCATCAAGGCACTACAAGGATCTGAGCTAAGATATACCATAATGGAGAAGCAATCCTTTGCTCTTTTAAAGTTTATCAAGTAGTTTAGATCTTATATTTTGAGCTCAAAGATTGTGGCATATGTCCCTCACTCTATGGTGAAGGATATATTGACTCAAAATAAATCTACTGATAAAAGGTGTTAATGGGTCAACAAACTTCAAAAATATGACCTAGAGATATAGACTACTATGTTGGTCAGAGGCATGGGTCTAGTTAAGCTAATGATCAAAGTGAATTTATAGGTTGTGGAAGTGAATAATGTAGAAAGGGTGGTTGATAACCCTGAATCTAAGTACAAACAATCTCCATGGTACAAAGATATAGTCTATTATCTAAAATATCTAAATTTTCCCTCCCATTTAGATAAAAATCAAAGGAAAAAACTAAAGTTAATATCCCAAAAGTATCTTTTATTATAAGATGACCTAGCTTGGAGGAACTCGGATGGTGTTCTCTTGAGATGTTTAGTGAAAAGTGAGATATTTTAAATGATTATAGAATTCCATAGTGGTGTGTGTGTGGTGGTCACTTTATTCTTAACTTCACTGAACACAAAATTTTGAGGGTTGGGTATTAGTGGCCCACATTATTCAAAGATGTTGCTACCATGGTAAGAAGATGTGAAGAATGCCATCAATTATCTAGAAGAATTAAGGCATCTAGATCACTTCCCTTGTAGCCATTCTCTATTAAGGGACCTTTTAGGCAATGGGGGATGGATTTCATGGGTGAAATATTAGATGCCTCTAGTGCTGGTCATAAATGGATCCTAGTAGCTATCAACTACTTCACAAAAAGTGTTAAATTAATCCCCACTAGAAGATAAACCCATCAATTAGTCATCAATTTCTTGTTAAATAGCATGATTTATTGATTTAGGGTGATAATAAAAATTATGTGTGACAATGTTATGTACTTTAGAGCCAAAAAACTAAGTTCATTATGTGAATATTATGGGATTAATTTAGTATATGCATCTAATCACAATCTAGAAGGAAATGGGTAGGTCGAGTCCAGTAATAAGAATTTGTTGAAGATCATCAAAAGGACTTTGGATGCTAATAAAATAAAATAGGGTGAATAGTTGAATTTTATTATCTAGGTAGATAGGCTGACTCTAAAGAGATATATTGGAAAAATCCCCTTTGAGCTTTTTTACGGAACTCAAGTTATCTTGCCCCTGAATCTACAGTTGCCCACTTACCAATTCATGTAACAAATAACTAAGAATGAAGAAGAAACAAAACACTATAGATAAAGGATTCACCAACTCATCGAGCTTGATGAGTCTCAAAGACAAGCTCATGAGAGGCATGTGAGATTCAAGGAGTGTCTCAAAATGATCTTTGATAAGAAAGTCACCCCAAGAGCTTTTCAGTTTGGTAATCTAGTTATACTCTAGGATAGCAGGCATGAGAACAAAGGAAAACATGGAAAATTTGATTCCCTATGGATGGGCCCTATATTATTTATTATTACATAGGGAATCATACATTCTATCTCAGATATATTAATGGAGAAATTTTAGAACTGTCAGTTAATGGTAGACATCTCAAGCATTTTGTAGATTGAGCCCATGTTTGCCTTTGTAAATATGTATATGGTGTGTTTTCCTTTTAGTCCTTATGGTCATGTTGTGTTTTGTGTCTGTGTAGTTTGTGTCTTTCCTTTTCCTTTCCTATTGTCATTTTTGGCTACCTTTTTATAATTTTGATTACCCATGGTATGTTTTTTAATGCTTCTATGATGAAATTAATTGACTCCATGGCCCAATAGATAGGTGACCAGTCTAGTGTTCTCTTTGTACCTACTAGGGTTATTCATCCCCAAAAAAGAGCCTATGTTAGTTCCCAAAATTTTATAGGATTAATTGGGCCCATGTCAATAAAATTCCCATGTCCAAACTAAACAAGTGTCAATGTTTTAATCACTTGTCCTGGTCCTTTAGGAAATTGGAATATATGTTTGTAATTAATCATCTCCTTTGTCTTGATTTTGCCAAGTGGGAGTGTTATTCCACTCCTTACCAAACTCCCAAGGGGTATTTATTGAAGATATTAAATAATCTCAATAACTGTGAAGGAATCATGAAATGTTGATTAAAGATCCCATGGTAGGGGAGTTTGTAATGGGAAGACAAAGGTTAGAAATAGCCTGATAAACTGAGTGAAGGACATGTGTGTATCTCAATGGACTTATATGAATGTTTTTAGGAGTTAGAGGGATCATGTACCCTTCCCTAAATAAATAAAGCTAGTGTAAAAGGTAAAAATGGATGGGAATCCGAACTCATGTCTAGGTTAGACATATGGTAGATTCTCAAGGCTTTGGTTATTTCAAGCCTTTCTTAAAAATTTCCCCACTTACATTTTGGTGGGTAAGGTTCTTAAATTCCCCAGTGCCCATATATCTGAACTTATAAGAAAATTGATACCACATGGTAGCTCCTTGGGGTTTTCTCAGTTTCAGCCCCTTTTTGAAGATCACCCCACTTACCTCTTGGTGGGCATAATCCAAAATGTCCCTAAAGGCCCAAACACCTAGACTTGTAAATTAAAATTATGACACATGACATTCTTAGTCCCAAAAGGAGCTCAGTGATTATTGCATCACTACACTAGTGAAAAACAACAAGTGAGAAAGTGCAAAAGTCCTTCAAAGGCCCAAAAAGGTATCATAATGTATGTTCCACTCATGTCACTCCATGTGTTATAAGGAGGATTGCCTGGCATAAAAGGGAAACATTTATGTTTTCCCTTTATTTTTTGAATAAGGCTTGAATAATTAATGAGATTAGGTGGTGATTAGTCATTGGGATTGGGAGCATTAATCATAATTCTAATCTTGAATCATAAAGGATTATAACTTAGGTATTTGTTTTCATTCTAAAATTACCCTTTTCATTTAGAGCTTGTGTTTGTGCTTTTGAATTATTTGTATGCCCTAGCTAAGTGTAGTGTGAGAACGTGATTATAGAAAATTCTTCATAGACCTTCATTTTCTATTGTGCATAGCTATCCAGATTAAATAGTAAGTTTCCCATTTACTCCTTGTGTTTTGTTTTTTGAGAGGAGTCTAGAGATAGTTTGAGGGTTGTTCAAGTGATAAGTTTGTCTAGTATTGAGATATTGCACTAAAGAGATAGAGAAAGATGGAAACATATTCGACATTATTAAAGGACAACATTACATGATCACCATGAATACCTAAATCTTTGGCATGCCCACTATAGATAAATTTGAACCATGGATGTTCTTAATCCTAATTTTCATGTTGAAGGGAAAGAAGAAAAAAAACTAGGAAACTATCCTGACTAAAAATTTGCATAATCAAATAATGTAGCTTCGTACTAACATTTTTTCAAAAGAAGCATTCATAGGTAAATTTTATATGTCCTCCCATTTAATGTATAGCCTAGTGCACAAAAATACCTTCTAAGGGCTCACCAGGAACCTTTCAAAAATGATAATAAATGAAGTATACCCTGAAGTAACTTTAGAAGGGTTTAAGAATAATTTCTACATAGTTCATAACTACTTATTTAAAACTATGATGAGTTTCTTTTTCCCATTAAGAAGCTTCAATAGATCAAATAATATATCCAAGAATGTAATTGATAAATATGGTGCCTTATACATCCAATTTAGGACTTTTACATACATCAAGGTCAACAGTTACTTGGAGTCTCTATATAAGTTGCCATGTTACATGGATGACAAAGTTGAAATAATGGAATTAAGTAGGCAAATAGTACATCCACATGAGATGATTGTTGCCAAGAAGATCAATAACCCTTTAAAGTTTCTAGTGGAGATAGGATACTACTCATGTCCTTCTCTTGCCAGAGAGAAAGGATTGGAATAATAAATGGGCCATTATAATATTAACAAGATGTTTCCTAGGCCAAATTATAATATTAGGTGGTTATTAAATATAATAATAAATGTGATCCTACACTAGTAAAAATATGAAAATATATGGTCTAATTGCACCACTGAAGATGTTAGGAAACTAGACTTCATGAGATTAATGGTACAAGAGGTTCTTGCCTAAAACATTTACCCTATCCTTAAAGATATGGTAGATGACACTGTTCGATGTGTACAATGATTCAAATGTTGAGGCTCATCTTATATCACAGGTAGATTTCAGTATCAAAATAATGATTGTGTTACATGGAGGTATTTTTTGATCATGAAGAGAACCTTTAGGTGGTTAAAGTAATAGGGGGTTAACTTGGCTACCTATGATACCCCTACCCTCTAAGATCTTAGATAGGTTAATGAGTTAAAAGGTTTCCTTCCAACATACACCAATGATCTTTTGACTCTAATGTCACCAGTAAAAGGCAAAGGGAAGTGAAAGGTATGTGATACTAATTTCTCCAAAAATATTGATACAAAATTAATAATAACCTCCTGATCCAAAGTGGGATTGTCATTTTCAAATTTGACAAGTCTAGCAAAAAATTGGGATAAAATTACTACAAGGGAAGTGAAAATAGCCAGTGTCACTCCCATATCCATCATGACTAAAGAAGCTCCCACAATGCTAGTCATTCCAACTATTACCCTATTTGCTTCACCTACATAACACCCTATAGTTGATCCTTATCTAAGGACCTACACAAGAAAGAGGGGAGCAAAGGGAGATCCAGATCACCCTAGATAAAAGAGGCCAAATAAAATATTAAAACCTCTAGCCAAGATCCCTAAGAAGAAGGAGGTTACATTCAAAAATATGCCTCCTAAGGAAGCCTCCTTGAAAATAATAGAAGATAAATATTCATACACCTATAAATTGAGGGACATGAGTGATGATGAGGATTCAGATGAAGGAAAACCTATTGATAAGGTAATGAAGAGACAATGTGTATTTACTCCCCCTCAAGTGAAGATAGGGAAAAGAACACCAAGGGAAAGGCCATAGACCCTGGTGAAGGCCCCAGTGGTAGGGTTATTCATTGAACAGGATCCCCTAGGAGTAAGGGATAGAGATGATAAGGAGTATGTCTTGATCTCAAATTATCTTCTATCCTTTGAATATGTAGTGTAGGTTGGGATTGAGGTGGCTACATAGGCCCATACTCCTCAATAAAAGGAGACAATTTCCTCTAACATAGAGGTATTTGTCAAAAATGTCATCACCCAACCACTAAACCAGGAAAGGGTGGGGAGGTTAAAAACATGCATGCATTTAATGGGAAGACTAGAGATCAGCTAATGCATAGTGAACAAGCCCCCACCAATAGTGAAAATGTGCAAGCATAGAGGGAAGAAAAATTGGATGTTATAGTAGCTATTGGAGCATCATTGGATGTTTCTTCTCTTTCAAAGGTGTCAAACTCAATACTTGAGGAAGAAATAAATGTTAGGGAAGGTGGGGTATCAATCTTATAAATGTGTACCCCCATCCCTTCAAAAATAAAGAAGTAGATAAATTAAATAAATATATTGAGGTAGGAGTCTCTTAAGATGATGCTTTGATTAAATTACCCTAGGGATTTCTCCCTCATATTAAAGTTCATGATCATGTTCAACATAAAGGTGTCAAGGCCATGATTGGTGAAGAGTTACCTGAGGAAAATAAAGATGACATCATAGCTTCTTCCATCCAGGGTACCTAATCAAGCAAGGAAGGTGAATTGGTTTTAAAACCTTTCACCCAACCTACAAAACAAAGAAGTTCCATCAATAGATTGCTCATGGGGTCCCAATAACTTGGGTTAGATTTTGAAGTCATAAAGCAGATAGAGTCAAGTGAATAAGGGGAAAGAGGAGATGATAAAAAGCATAATGAATCAGAGAGCAATGAGGAAGCTGAGAAAATTATGCCAGGCTTAAAACCTACTCTTATGACACTCCCCTTGTCAAATGTTCTAGTAATTCCACCATTTATTACATCAAATCATGCATCAAGATTCATGACCCCAATGGGATTCTAGACTAGATCCCTTCTTTGGGTTGAAGAGCAGGTTAAGGAGAAAAATATTATTTCAAGTAAAATTAGGGACATAGATGTGATGAAGATTTCCTAGGTATACAAGGCCAGACCCCCAAAGAAGGCTAAAACACTTACTAAGACCACATTCACTGATGACAAACAAAAGAATGTGGAGATAGCTATTCCCCCACCTGATGCTTTGAATAAGGATGCTCCGCTTGAGAGCTACATAGTTTATAGTTTGATCTAGGGGAAAATTCTAAGAATGAGTTGAATCATAGCTCACAAGTTTTTGCCAGCATGGTGTCTCATAGAATGGACAAAGATGAAGCCACCATGGATAAATTGAAATCCTAGAATCAGGTTATGATCTAGTATTTAAAAAATTTAATGAGTGAGCCCAAAGTAGTAACTCCAACTTCTAGTAGAGATTTAGACCCTCCTCTTTTCTCTATGAGTTCATTTCATTTTGATCAAGTTGATGAATTCAAATCCATAAGCTGGGCAACTGAAGAGTGGCAAGAAGATTTAAGCACTAACAATAAGGATATTATTCATTGAACATTAGAATGTTTGGATGATATAGTGGATAAATAGGGAGATTATGACACCCAGATGTCTGCTTATAATACAAATATAAAGAACTGGGAAAAGACCTACCCAAAAATAGATGATGTAATGTGGGTGTGGACACTTTAGTGGAAGAAAAGATCATCTCTTCAAATGATCATAAGAGGCCTAGAGAGTATCAATTGGTAGTGAAGCATTGGTTGATAGTGTTCAAAGAAGGTATCTTTGATTAAAAGGGAGAGGAGCAGTCTCTCAAGATTGTGACTAAATAAATAGATGTTGCCCTTAGAAAAATGGTGAACCTTGATGATGCATGTGATTTAACAAAATAAGAAATACATAGTGTTATGAAAATCCTAATTGATGTGCCTCAATGAGCCTTTGATACCCATAAGATAAGGAAATTGATGGTACTTGAGAAAGATTGTGACCAACTCAAAGCACTCATTGGGCATAAACAAGCCATACTTTAGAAGGCCACCACCTAGATTGAGGAATATGATGTCAAGTTAAAATACCAAGTAGGCTTAGATCAAAAGGATATCACCCCCATGATTGAAAGGTATACCAATTATAGGAATAATTTGGTGAAGGATTCAGTTATCAACATTGATTCTTGAGCATAATTAAGTATTTTGGTCTCTTCTAGGTTCACACTATTCTTTCCTCTTCTTCCCTTTCTCTTTCTTCTTCTTTTTCCTTGTTTCCCACTAGGAAACTATTCTACCCTATCCATTAGTGGCATGCCCCTTTCAGAGTTAATTTTATATAATCATTGGTATAGGAAAGGAATATTTTAATTTTTTGTGCAAGAGGACAAAAGTTTATTTTTATCTCTTACAAGAATTCTCTCCATGTGTATAACTATAAATATTATACCATGGTTCAACAAAAAATTTGTCATCATCATAGAAGCATGAGCATAGTCTAAGGAATAATGTTTGTTACAACATCTGACATACTCTAGGCTCACAAAATAATTTTCTAGTTGGAGCATATTTTAGGAATATGCGAAGTATAGCTAAACAATTATATAAGTAAAGGGGGTTTGTCCCTTTATAGGGGTTGGTTAATTTTTTGAGTATAAAGCTATATCTTTGGAGAGTTTTCCTTGTATGATTTTATGGTTCCAAATTTATTTCTATTATAAAATCATTGGAAATCTTTGAGAACATTCAAAATGTTTCCCTTGTTATAAAATTGTTTCGCATAGTGTTCTCTTATATAATTTTCAAGACATATTATATTCACCTTTGATTCAATTGATAAATGAAATATGTTCATAGTTTATTGTTCCTTCTTGGTGTTGAAGTACAATTTTCTATTTTACATGTTTGGTATATTGGTTATCTAATGTACTCTTCTCCATGGTAGTCATTTAGGGTCTACAACCAAAATATAAAATCCTTTCTATTTTTGAGATTTGGGAATAGAACATCGATAGCCTTTTTAAGGGTAATCCTAGGCTCATGAATTTATAGGGAGGGATTCATTGAAGGGTGATTTTCAGTGTTGCTTATAAACTTTTGAGGATCATTTGTGCATGATTTCAATTTAACTGTTTCTAAATTGAACAGCATTTATTAATAAAGATAGTATAGTTATTACGTGAACTTCTCTGTGCTCATTTACTATCCATCTATACCTTTATCCATCATTCACATAAATATGGTTTTACCCTATTATACCCTATATATAGCATGTTGTTTACATATCATAAGTGTTTTTTGTCTTGTTTATGCACAAAACCTTGCATGTTTAAAATGTGTTCATTGTGTATGCTATAAATCTTAGTGTTATAGTTCTTACGTATTCCCTATTGTTTTAAAAAAATTTACAAAATAAAAATTGCAACCACATTTTCATCTATATTTAGTAGATTTTATATGACGTAAATCATTTGTGCATTTCGTATGATAACCCTTATTAGGTGAAATGTATAAGTTTGGTTATGCTTTGGTCATACTTCCCTTTTTGTGCTAAAAATCATCATGAAGATTGAAGTGAAAAATTCCTTTATGTAAGCAAGCTACCTGAGTAGGTCTTATCACCTTGGTTCAAGTAGAGCCAAAAGTCGTAGGGAACTAACCATACCCTCTAGAGGTGCCTCCTAGTCAATTTCTCCATTTAGTCTATTTTAGATGTTAAACCTTTTCTCAGTTATAACGACATATTAGTGGTTTCTCATCTTAGTTTTCCATTCTTTTCAAGTATGCAAGGTTGAATGATATGGGTGTATAATTGGGAACCAATAGAACCTTAATCCTCCTATTTCTTATCATTTTTTGAGGGAAAAACATATTTAAGGGGGATGGAATATAATGTACCTAAATAGGGGTATAATAGTATAATCATAGCATAGTGAATAATCCCACATGCATTAGAATGAGGAATGGGGTAGGTAAGAAATAGTATAAATAAATGGGAATATGATGTTGTAGATCATAAAATAAAAAATATTTTAATTGATCTTTCTTAAAAGAGGTATCCCCTTTAAAAAGGCATGCAATACAGAGTTTTTCCTTCTATAAAAGGAATTGGTGTTTGTGTGCAATTAGTGTTTCAGATCAATATATGAATATGGATTATTATTGGATCAATTGTGAGTATAAGGTTCCTATCAATAATTATCATTGCAAGCATTGGAGTTCATTAAAAAATTGGTGCATCACCATCCATTTTAGGTTTCATTCAGTTCCATTCATTTTCATTATCTTTTGCACCCTTTTCCCTATCAGAATTAGTATGTAGTAGGTTTGAAAGATAGTTTTAGTGAGAGCACCAAGGGAACTAAACCTCTCTATATATTGTCTCCCTTCTTAATTCACCCACACTTTGTAGATATTCCATGTTCCAATAGGAGTGAGGAATTTTACACTTTCTCATAAGGGCACACTCCTAATTGACAACAACGCCCTCATGGTATCAACCTACATGATTTTGTATATACCATAAATTCCTAAGTCATTCCATTAATATATGTCACCAATTTATATATTATATACAAAATTTAATTGATAATGGTGACATTTAAATTAAGGGTGAATCCAATATATCCACACCTAGGAGTGTGTAATAATTAGTATGTTAAGAATTACTTCTTGAACATCATCAAGCTTCTCCCCGCCCTAATACAGGTCATGACTATAGTCCCATTCATCCCACACACATCATACATCAATAAACCCATATGACCCATTCACATCACATCCCCCATCTTCATAAATACATTAAGCCTAACGTATCCATTTATAAACCTAAAATAAGAGCGTTACTTATGGATAATCATATGTTTCCTACTAGTAAATCATCCATGAGTTACATCACCTCATCAACATACCTATTGGAGTGAGCATTAAAATGGTTAGGATCATGTTCAACAATATAATATAAATTATGATCCATGTTATAATCATCATCCCTTTCAAATAATGAAATTTATATCGACACCTATCTCTTTTAAGATGTCTCTATTGTCGACTAGTTAGAAGGTGTGATGCTTAACCCGTCTCAAGATGATGAAATCATAACACAATTATTAGATGACTTATTAGTTAAATATCATTAGTTTAAATATGAATAAGTTTTTTATGCTAATTTTAGAAAAAAATCTTAGTGATCCTTCCAATATTCTTGAGGACACTTTCTCTGATGTTAAGGCTAAGACTCTTAGTAGCTCTTATGACGATAATGCTACCCATTTTCCCCTTAATCCAAATATTTCACCACACATTCCTCATCATCCATCACATCATAATAATCCCTCCATCCCACTCCATGAATTACATGAACATGAATATGCATCGATGGATTCCCCTCCACATGCAATATCATGTGCCAAATATACAAAGATCCAAGCCCATAATCAGTTACTCCCATCAAATAATCAAGCTTGATCTGATCCAAATCTAATTAATCAAATTCAAGATGAGTCTCCAAGTCACAAATAATCATCCCCTAGTGAATATATCCTAGAAGTGTTCTGGGTCTATCTAAATCAAAATCATTCATCCAATCAAAAATCAATATCCTCTAGTGAAGCCTAAAATCGAGCATCAAGGGGCAATCAAATTCAAAACTAATCATCATGTCAAAATAATGTAAAAATTAATCATCATATGGCTAAAAATCCTCTTCATGTTTGGATTAAAGAATAAAAAAATCAAAATGTCTTATATCCCTTAATCTCATGGCACCAATCTAAAAATTTCCCTCCACCATATCCAATGGTGTATGCAACTACCAAACCCCATTTCCACTCCCCATCCTATAATATCATCCATCCTAATCATATCCCTCATTCACATCCTATATCCCATCATCAAAATCATGACATACTCCCATCCATACCATATCTCTAATATATAGGCAACATTGTCACTCGTAGGGTTACAAAGACACTTGGTTGAGACATTTGAAGGATGTTAAATCAAGAATCAACAAAGGTCACTAGGATGTCTATGAATCTAGCATCCACCGCATGGTATTAGCATCACATATCTTTAGGATAGGTTTTATTTGAAGGTCCAAGTATTATTAGCATTCTTGCATCTTACCCTTATCTAATAAATTGAGATGCTAAAAAATCAAAAAAATCAAAAATTAAAAAAATTAAAAAAGTGAAGTAAAATCCATTCATCCAATGGTGAAAACTAGTCTTCTAAAACCTTGGGCAAGTACCATGATGAAAATTGATTTTAGACATCATGGTAGAATAATTTTTTATCCATATTTTACCTCAACACTTGGGGGAAAAATTCATCAAACACATCCCATATTAATCCCATGTGTATCATATCCCTCTGTATCCTATTATGTCCCTAATTTATTCCAATCTCAACCTTCATAAGGAAGTGGAATATGTCTTGATGAATGTTCTAAAATCATCTTGGCATATCCTCTAATGGACACTCAAGAAACTAAACATATGGTTCCTTCGCAATGTGGTCATTAACAATCCCTAGTCCATTTTTCCTTGGTCCTCATCCTCTTTCTACAATTACCTCATCCTTCTATCATCCCATCCATCATTCCATGCATCCTCATCCTAATTTATAGGCTTGGTATTACCTTTTATAGTAACCCCATTTGTATAGTATACAAACATATTACAAAAAAAAACACTAAACAATATAAAATCCACACAATCCAAAAATAATCTAAGTTGCCTTGCTCTATGTCATCTTATCCTATATCTTGCATATACCAATCATCCTACCTAATGTATTAGCCATCATATCATTTAATCTTATTTGATATCCTAATCATCTCCTCATCTTATCCAGTTTGTCCTATTGTCTTCATCAGCCTTATCCTAATCTTAGTCCCTCATCTATAGCAAATCCATATCCTTATCCTCATCTAAGTCACTAGTCTAGTCCAAGTCTTTACCTTGTCCAACTTCTTCTCCTAATCCAAGTCTAAAATCCATATCCACATTCACATCGTTACCTAATTCCTAATCATCATCATCATAATTAGTCTATTATAAATCCAAGTCTATCTTACATCCATAATCATATCATGATCATCCTAGTCCATCCCATCATCCAAGCACTCATCCCATCATTAGATAAGACATTGTGACATTGCATGTAGATATTTGTATGTGTGTTCCTTATATGCTATGTGTTATTTGACTTGTTTGCATCATGTATATATCTTGTTTTTTTTAATCTTTTATTTTCTTCATGTTTCTTTTTGTCTATTGGGAAATGAACAAGGATGTTATGAGGTCACCAAAGCTATAATAATTCTTATACGTGCCCTTCATGATGTAGAGTTCACTATTTTCCCATGCACTTTGGCACCATGTCATCCTAGTAATACTTATATTATGGGGAATACTACCAAGTTCCATATCTATTTGATTACTAAGACTATGATAAGCCTTATGATAGCTATGATGGCTTGATCACCTACACCCTCATCATTTATCTAATCATCTAATATTCCCTATTCCTATCACTAATCTAATCATCTTGACCCATTTAACTAACATCTAATATTTTATCCTCATAATACTCATCTCATTCATCATCCTCTAATTATCATCATCATCTTATAATCCATCAAATGTCATTTATCCTCAAGTTTGAACTACATTGGCCTGAGGTCTTTTTAGACTATGTAGGAAGCACTTAGTCACATGGCATACCCAAGGATATATCAACCACTATCTCCTCTTTCCCCATCATTAATCATCACATATATTATCTTTCATCATCTTAAAGTCTTACATCAATCAAACCATGAGCTATAATATCAATCATTATTCAATCATTCTACTAATCAATCACCATCCCCACCATCATCTCCTTAATATTTTCTTCAATTTCATGCACTTGTGGATTAATACCTACACATCAAAACATTCATATTTTATTCACCCATCATCATCATTGATTTGTCAAATTATTCATTTAAAATTTACGGTTCCTCCCTTGATTGGAGAATAACCAAAACCATAACTTTATCATATATTTCTCCCTTGTATGTGTCCCTATTAGGTATATCATCATTCCTCATCACATTATGACTCATTGATTTGATGCAATGTATTATAATTCTTCCCATTAATATTTTGGTCACTTGATCCTATTGTTTCTTCTATTTCATCTCTTTCATCATATCTCTTGAATTTAACTTTGATCTACACTCATCATTAATCCCATCAAATCCTTATTTTTTCCTAGCCAATAGCTCTCCCTTACATGTTTCCTTTTCTGGGATACATTGAAAGCTTATGGCCTTTTATCTTAGCCTCATAATTTTATGGTTGATTCCTCTTTGGGATGTGTTGAAAACTATAACACATTCATTCTCCCTCCCTATGCATATGTCTTTACTAGGGGCATCATCAATTTATATTTCACCACTCTCATCGAATTCTTCATCATCTCTCTCAACATCTCACATCCCATCCATTTATATATTTATTGCATCCCACCCCTCATTTATTATTTTGAGTGGACATCTATCTTATTCTTCCATGCATGTCCCCATGAGGGGTCATCATACCCACTAAAATCATCTACTAACATTCATCCATGACATGGTTTTTTAAAAATACTAACTCACTCTAATTAATCTTATCATAATGCCCTTTCAAAGAGGGTAAAAATGTATGCACTTAAATCTTCTAGCTTCCTTCATCGTCACTAATATTACTATTAGTCAACACTAATTATGCTTATCTAATTTATCCCCTCTAATTCCATTCTACTATCAACCCTTCTAGTCACTTATCTAATATCCCCCTTCATTATTCTTCATTTACTAACCTTAGTCATATCCCACTTCTTCATTAATTCCCCTAATCATTTATTAATCCTATCCTAATCCCACTTATATATTATTTGGGAATTTCAAATCCCCTTGGCCCACCTACTAAGCCTACTCCTAGGCTCTCCTACACATAATCACCCACCTAATCCCTATTTAATCCACTACCTAATCCTAATTAGTCCTTAAGAGTATTTTAGAATCATCCAATTCTAGAATCCTCTCTAACTTAACCTTCCCCCTCTAGAAGCCTCTATTATAGAGGATTCCAAGGAATTAAAAATTCCCTAACCATTAATCTCAATGGCCCAGGATTGAATTCTAGAAATTGATTCTTCCCTCCATATTATATATAATAAAATCCAATCCTCCATTGAAACCAAGCATTAAATCCATAAATTATTCATGTTCACATGATCAACTTCAATCATCTAGAATATCCATGCCAAATCCATGAATCCATAATCCATGATCAATCAATCATATTGCTAAAATTTTGAGTCTAAAGTAATCTCAATACAATCCTCTTTTTTTATATCCATTTAATCTTGGTTTGGATAAATTATCTTTAAGATTATATTTCTAGTTTGAATAATTCATTCAACTATTTGCATTTGATTCTAATGGTCCTAGATCTTACCTAGGTAATTTAATGTTTTGCATGATTTAATCTATTTGCCCAAAATTCTTACTACATTAAGCAAGAAGATAAATTAAAAATGAATTAATTACTATAAATATGGGTTAATTTCCTTTGCTTGAAAAATACATAGTACTAAGTCTATTGGGTTGACCTAGTATGCAAATAGTACAAAATAGAGTTGAGTTGGTCGACTGTGTCTATTGAAAGATAGTCCAAAGAAACCTCATTGAGAAAGTCACTTGAGTTTTTTGGGAAAAATAAGTTACAAAACCAATTCAATCTGGTCAATTGAGTTGACTTTAAGGTTACAATTTTATAGAACTAAAAAATTAGGAAAAAATATTGAAATTTGAATGAAATTGAGAAAAGAAAATAACTAGGGTGGTTAGAATGAACCTAATGATTAAGATAAAGTTGATTGCATCAATGTAATAATGTACTAAATATGTTGAATTTTTGTTTTAAACTATGTTGTCCATATGAGGGTTTGAACTTACAAGATAAAATGTTCAAATAGAGTCAAACCAATAAGATAAGTTTGCATAAAATTGAATAATAGAAAGAAATTATCCACAAAATTGCTCTAGTATTCTAAAAAAAAATTATTAGAAAATTTAAGAGAAGGGATGGAAAAATAAATTGATAGGATAGATCTAATGTGCTAAGATGTAAATTCTAATCACATAGATCCAAATAAGATCGACAAGGTCACCTTACGTAGAAAACTTGTAAAATGATGCCCTAATTATGTCGATCAAATCAACAAAGTAGAATATGACATGAAAAGTGCATTAAATTAGGTTGATAAAATCAATCCAATTGTCTATAGAATAAAATTACTTGCACACAGAGTCAAAATAAGTCAATTAGATCGATAAAGCATTAATACCTATGCATAAACTATTATACTGAGTTGATAAGATCGATCTAGTAGTTTGGAAATTAAAAAATTAAAAATATACAAGGGTTGGTTCATGTTAAGTTCACTAAAATGTATGAAAGTGAAAGTGAAGTTGATCAACAAATCAATCCTAACTTGGAGAAGATAAATAATCTAAATATACCTTTAAAAATACTTAGATAATAGGGGTCATGACTAATATGGATCTTCTAAATCTACCTAAAGTATCTCCTATCATATAATTATTGAGAAGTATTGTCATTGATGTCAAGGTCAAGGTTGATGTAATTGATGTCAAGGTCAAGATTGATATCATTGATGTCAATGTGTAGATGTATAATGAGTATTCTATGATATATCTCTCTATTAAGATAGAATTTAAAATCAACCTAATGATTATTCTATGTAAAATGTCATGATTCAGGTCATCTTGATGACTATTAGTATTAACCCAAAGAGGTTTGATGATCAGGTCAAGATAAGCAAGTTTGATTACTAGTCCTTGAATACAAGATGTCATGAGATGCCTAGTCATATCAATCTTAGTCATATCATGAGCATGTGAATCGTGAACATGAAGAAGTATGTATAAAAGTATGACAATTTTTGAGGAGCATGAAAGGCATGAGAACAAGGTATAAAAGCATCAAGAAGTGCTTTCAAGATTAGTTGTCAAGTCTCAAAGTGCTTCAAAAGTACAATCATGACACTTATCATTGTATGAAGGAACCTTGTGAGAAGGTTTGAGCATGGTGGTCTAGTGATATGGATGTATAGATGCATAAGAGGAAACATATGGGATTTTTAGTATAAAAATGAGGCATTTGATCACTCATGAGTGTCTCAAAGTAAGCCTACAGGGGTAAGACCTATAGACCTAATATGCAACGAGACTAGTTATAGACTATACCTAACCTAATGAGGAGTTACGAGGTGTTGTCAAGACCTATGAAGGATGAAAATTAGTGTTAGTGTTGATAATTCTTATCATTGATGTTAAGGTCAAGGTTTATGTCATTGATGTCAAGTTTAGGGTTGATGTCATTGATGTCAAGGTGTATCTTGTGAAGATGCATGGTGAGTGGTCTATGAGATATAATCCATGTGACATGAGAGAATTTAAAATAAAACCTAATGATTTTTATGAGAATAATGTCATGATTTAGGTTAGCTTGATGACTATCAGAGTTGACCTAAAGAGTTTTGATGATCAGGTCAAGGTAAGCATATTTGAGTACTAGTCTTTGAGTATAAGATGTCATAAGATGCCTAGTCATATCAAGCTTAGTCATATCATGATCATATGCATGGTGAGAATTAATAATTATGTACATAAGTATGAAATTATTTAAATATCATTAAATTCATGAGATCAAGGTATAAAAACATTAATAAGTGTTTTCAAGATCAGTAATCAAGTCTCAAAGTGTTTGAGAAGCACAGTCATGACACTTGTCAAAACATGAAGGAACCTTGTGAGAAGTTTTTATCATGATTTCATAGTGATATGGATGCATATAAGCATAAAATTTATTATATTTTTGTTTGAGTATGAAAAGGAGTCATTAGATCACTCATAAGTGTCTCAGAGTAAGCCTACGGGGTAAGACCTACATATTAACATGCAACTAGACTAGTTTTAGACTCTCCCTAACCTAATGAGGGGTCATGTGTTTTTAAGGCCTTTTAAGGATTAAAATTAGTGTTAGATCATGTGATAAGTTTCTTTATCATGTGAGTGAGGTGGAAAGTGTATGTAAAATGGCTATAAGGTTAGTTTCAAGGCCTAATGTGACTTATAGGTCAAAATCCTAGAGAGCAAAGAGAGATGGTAGCCTAATAGGGTATCAAGATCAGTTTACAAGTTAATAATGAACATGTGATAATTTTAATAGATATTTCATGTTGTTTCAAGTATGTTGACCAAGTTTATGGTCAAAATTTGAAGGTTAAGTTAATAAAAAGTATTTTGAGGTCTCATATGTGCATAGAATGAAGGATTCCTAGCTCATTACCTTTATATGATAACCTAATACATTAATTGTATATTTTTAATATTCCTATCTCAAATTTCAAAGCATTTGTTTCTATAATAAGGGGTTAAGCTTTATGAATGATAGTTAAGATTGTAAGATGGTGTTAACCCTCTCTAAAACCCTAACATTGACACGATGAGAAATATATTCTATAATGGTTTAGAATGGATATTAAAGTGATTGAAGTTGTATTCAACTCTCCTACGCACCTATAGGTGTGTTTGGTTTGTTAGGGGAGTGAGTGGACCCTATAAAAAAAGCCTTATTTCTCATAAAAATTTTGTAATAGGCAAAGTTGATCAAGTCAAATTTACTAATTCAATGAATGTTGAATATTGAGACTTGTATTTTATTTTCATGATTTTTTATGATCAGGTTTCATACCTTAGATGTGTTAAACTATTCATGAAATTTGACCTATCACTAAAAAGCCTAATAGTGCAAACAATGAGAAAAACTAGGCAAAAGTGAGAATGAGATTAGGGATGAATCCAATTACATGGAGAGGTTTTATAATATATGTAATACATTTTCATGTTGGATATAAATTTTGGAGGACATTGGATATTTTGAAAATGTTTTTCATAAGTTGACCTATCCATTGCAGATGAGACAGTGAAAGTGTAAGGTTGTGAGATTGGTTTACAAGACCAATATAGTCACTTAACCATGGTATATTTATATCTGAGATTTACCTAATTATCTCATAGTATCATCTACATGCATAAAATGTATTTTAAAGTTTCTATGTAGGTGTTGAAGGTCTTTATCACCATGAATATGTCTAAAGTTAAACTGGTAAATCTAGATAAGCAAGTTAAAGTGATGAGTTAGAGGATCTCTGCCTTGAGCTAAAGCATCCAATGCATATTGTGTTTTTTTTTTGGACATATATATAATATCCATGCTTTGAATAAATTTTTAGAGTTATTGAAAGTGATTGAAATAGTGAAGCCAAAATGGATTGACTGGTTCAGGTTTGACTATGTATACTGAAGATAAAAGATTGGTCTACAAGAACAATGTTTACAATTAGACCTTAAAAACTTTATACTTAGAAGTTATTTAGAGATGTAAAATAATATCTTTAATGTGTTATATTTAATAGTAATTAATCTTTCAAATATTAAAGTTCAAGTCTTCATGACTATGTTTTGAGACTAGTTGGCAGTTCTAAGTGGGCTACTTGTAGAGAAGGGTTTGAGTCTTTTTACCTTGAGTTATGAATTATAGTGAACATAGTGATGAACCTAAGGTTATTTATATTTTTTATATGTATTTTTTCCATGTTTTTTTGGAAAAAAAAAATTATTAAATTATTCAAGATAGACTTTCTGTGTATGCACAGATCTAATATAAACAGTACTAATGATGTGCTTCAAGTAGTGGTTTGAGCTAAAAAATGATATGGAGCCTAGATGAACTTATTATGGGTATAATGGGATGTAATATTATGTTTTTATATTGTATAAATTATTTTAATTTTCTCTAAAAATATCAAAGGGTAATGTGTGCTAAGTAGGCCTAATAGGATTATGTATCCATAAGACCTAAAGAAGAGATAAGGCCTATTTGAAAAAGATCAAACTTAAAGGCACTCAAATCACATTTGATTGATGTCAATTATATGTCCTAAGATTCATTGCATGTCAGACATAATAGGGTAATATTAATTATCTAACCAAGAAGGATATGAATAAGAAAGTTTTGTATAAATACTAGGCAGTATAGGCCTATTATGTGTGAAGAAGTGTAAGCAAACAAGATAGTTTATTGTAGATTAGAAAAAGGCATTTTAGACAATATAAGAGGATTTAATATTAGTGATGAATATTTAATAGTGGATATATGTATAAGTATTGATTTTATATGACCTAATCAAGCCAAAAAAAGGGCTAGTTGAGCGAAGAAGGCTAGAGACCAGTTTGAGAGGGATAGAAATGTGTGAAGAGTAGAAGAAGGAGATCATCATCCGTTGCATGATAAATATAGTTTTCTTAATTTGATAATTTTTTTTATATGGAATAGTTGGTGCTGATTCATCTAGGGGGTTGATACCTCCTTGCAAGTGGGTACTTGCTAAAATCCTAGCTGAGTTGGTGTTTAACTAGTTGGGGTTAGTTCTCTATGTGAAGTAGGTGTTTCACTAAATTTGTGTTTGTCTTATAAGCATGTATTCCATTTGCATCATCAGTGAGTTTTATTTCCCTTGAGGTTTTCCCACATACATATGTGTTCATGTGTTTCATGGTCTTGTGGATTGATGCTTATGCTTGTTAAGATTTACATGCTTGTTTAAATGATCTATGATTGATTAAGTAATATTTTTTAAGAAAGTTTTTAAAGACTAATTCACCCCCACCCTATAAATAATTTTTATTCCAAAATTTATATCATGTGATAAGTTTATTGATCATTTGATTGAGGTGGAGAGTGCATGGATAGTGGCTAGAAGGTCAGTTTCAAGGCCTAATGTAACTTGCAGGTCAAAAGCCTGTAGAGCAAAGAGAGAGATGGTGGCCTAATGAGGTATTAGGATAAATTTCCAAGGTAATAATGAACATGTGATCATTTTTAGTGGTCTGATAGGTTTTTTAGGTGTGTTGACCAAGTCTGAGGTCAACATTTACAAGAAAAGGCAAGAAAAAGTGTTTCAAGGTCACTCAAGTGCACAAAATGAAGGGTTCTCAACTAAAAAAGGAATTTTATGTGTTCATATGTAACATATGCATGAGATCCTAATACATTAATGGTATATGGGGAATGGTACTATCTCAAATTTTCAATCATTGGTTTATGGAATAAGGCCCTAAGCTTTATGAATGATTGTTAAGACTGTAAGGTGGTTTAAACCTCTCTTAAACCATAACTTTGACCTAATGAGAAATATATTGATAAAAATAGAAAAATAATGGTTTGGTATGTCTATTTAAATTATTTTAAATTGTATTCAACTCTCCTCGGCACCCCTATGTGTGATTGGTTTGTTAGAGGAGTGAGTGGACCCTACAGGAAAGGCCTTGTTTCTCATAAATTTATTGTAATAGGTAGAGTTAACTGAATCAAAGATGATAATTGGATGAATTTTGAATATTAAGACTTTTATTTTATGTTAATTATGATTTTTTATCAAGTTCCAAACCTTATATGAGCTAAACTATTCATGTGATTTGACCTATCGCTAAAAGGCCTAATGGTGTAGATAGTGAGAAAACCAAGAAAAAATGAGAAGTTGATAAGGTACGTGCTATCATAGATTAGGGATGAATCCAATTGAATGGAAATTTTTTTTAAGATATGTAATACATTTTCATGTTGATTATATTTTTTTGAGGTTAGTGGATATGTTGAAAATGTTACTCATAATTGACCTGTCTAGTGCAGATAAGACATGAGGGTATGAGGTTATGAAATTGGTCTAAAATACTAATATTTTCTTATGAACATGATATATATATTATATTATTATAATTATCCTATAATATCATAAAATTTAATTATAAGTATTTGAAAGTGTCTACATAGGTTTTGAAAGTCATTATCATCATGACTATGTTTGAAGGTAAAACTGGTAGTTCTGGGTAAGAAAGTTGAAGTGATGAGTTAGAGGCTTTCTACCCTTAGCTGAAGCATCCAATGTAAATTTTTTTTTTTGGGTAGTTTAATTACCTATCCATTTTTTTTAAAATCTTTGAATTTAGTTTAATAGGTTGGAACATTAAATTCAAAATGGCTTGTCTAACTAAGTGAGGTCTGTAAGAGAGGACAATAGATTGGTTTGTAAGATCAATAGTTATCATTAGTGATTGTGATATTTATGATGGAGTTTTATCCAAGGATGTTTTAATATAATTTTCATATATTTTAATATATTTAGTGTTTTTATTTAGGTGTCATAATTCCAAGTCTTCTTTATTGTGTTTTGAGGCTAGATGGTAGTTTTGAGTGAGTTATTCGTAGAGAAGGGTTTTAGTCTTTTTACCATAAGTTATGAAGTATAACACACATGGTGATGACCCTGAGGTCATATGTGTTTTTTTTTAATTTTTTTCCATGTTTTTTTATAAAATTTGTGTTTATTTTTCAATTATTTAAGACAAACTTTTTGGGTATGCACAGGCCTAATATGAACAATACTAATGATGTGTTTCAAGTAGTGGTTTAAAATAAAAAGTGTTATGGAGCCTATATGATATTATCAAAGGTATATTAATATTTAATATGATGTTTTATTTTTTTCATGTAAATTTTTTTAATGTTCTCCAATAAGATCAAATGGTAACGTGTGCTAAGTAGGCCTAATAGGATTAGGTCTCCATGAGACCTAAAAGAGAGATAAGGCCTAATTGAATAAGGTCAGACATAAAGGGACTAAAAGATAATTTTATCCATGTATATAATATATTTTAAGATAAATTTTATGGTATAGCTAATAATTTAAATATTTTTGGTCGACTAAGAAGGATATGAACAAGAAAGACTGGTAAAAATACTAGGCAATTTTTGGCCTATTGTGTGTGGTGTAAAGAAGCAAACAAGATAATATATTACAGATTAGAAGGAAGTCTTGTAGACCATAATAAAATTATAGAGTATCAATGATTAACATTTTACATAGGTATTTTTTGTGAGGATCAAGGTCATATGACCTAATCAATTCAAAAAGGGGGATAATTGAGCAAAGAAGGGTAGAGACTAGTTTTGAGAGGGATAGAAGTGTGTGAAGAGATGAGAAAAGAGATCATAATTTATTGTATAAGAAACAATATATTCTAAAGGTGATTAATTAATTTATGTGTATGAATTAATATTGATTCATATATGGGGTTGGTGTCTCCTTATAAGTGGGTGCTTGTTAAATCCTACCTGAGTTAGTACTTAGCTAGTTAGGGTTGGTGCTCCATGTGAAGTGCATGATTCACTAAATTTGATGTTTATATTATATTATTTTAGTTCATTTTCATCATAAATGGGTTTTATTCCCCTTGAGGGTTTCCCACATATATATTATGTTCATATGTTTCATACTCTTATGGATTGGTTCTTATGCTTGATAAGATATACATGCTCGTCTAAATGATCTATGATTGCTTAAGTAAGATTGCTTAAGAAAGTTTTTAAAGACTAATTCATCCCCCCTCTCTATCATTTTAATTCTAAAAATAACATGGATAGAGAGGTTTTTAAATCCTATATTAAGTAACACCACACAATAACCCTATCTAGGTCTAATAATAGTATTGCAATAAATTAAATCTAAACTAGTGTTCACTCAAACTTGTGGCACAAATGGGGGATAAACATAAACAATAAACATGTAAAGTAAAAGTCTACTCAATTTAGTGTAGAGGTAATCCTAATAAATGAGATACAATGCATTCAATAGCCATTATTCATGTAAATCTATCTACTAAAATAAAAGATTAAGAGTTAGGAATAATTACCTTGAAGAGGAACCTGTCAAGCCTCAACCTCTCCCTTAGCTAATGGTGATTTGAAAGAGTTTTTTATGTATTATTAAAGAAGAAAAGATTTAAAACGGACTATAGTCTATCCAAGGACCTCCTAGTGAATCTCAAGCTTTCACAATATAAAGGTTATCCTCTAAGAATCATGAAACCCTAAGAAATGACTCCTCAAGTAGAATGGTAGAAATGTAGATAAAGAAGTACAAATGAATGATTCTCTCTATTAGAAATGAAGTGAAAGAGGGGTATATATAGCCTGATTTGAATTTAAGCTCTTCTATAATTTTAGCCAATTTAGTCAACCTAATCAACCTTTTTAGGAAAAAAAATAGAGTCATTAGGTCCCAAACTCAATCAGCCTAGGCCGACTCGGTCTCATAACATGTGTTATTCCTAGAACTAGATCAACCCATTTGACTGCAATTATTAAATGGTAAAAAGGGGATTTGCTTAAGTAGGGATTATTTGAGGTAGTGAGTTACTTAGAGAAGAGAGTGGGTGAGGTGAAAAATCTTATTAAAATGTATAGGAGGGGTTTGTATTGGTTTTAAGTGTTTGTAAGGTAATAATGATCTTGCAAACAACCAAAGGTCTACCCACCACTTTCTTGATGCACCCTTTAAGGTGTACACTCAAAGAGATTGAAACTCAATGGGTTATTATAAGATAGAAAGTGTCAGTAATTATTAAACATTTAAAAATATTATATGTATATAGTGCCCACTGATAGTGGGGTATTTGGGGTCAGCTCGACATCGTGTGCCCACTAACTAATTTTTTCCAAGGTCAATATGAAGATTAAAAAGTAAGGTTTTACAAATTCATGAGGATAAATAGTCCATGACCCAAATATGAATACAATAGAGTGAATGCAAAGTCAAACCTAAAAGCATCTAGGTGGTTACATCTTTTTCCAAAAAGAATTTGTTAGTGTAATCTTTTTCCACCTAGTGGTTTTACCTACGTGTCTTTTCAACTTACTTAGGTTAGTTAATTAAGTTATTAAGGGTCATTTACCTTTAAGTGGGTTCTAATTGTGAGTTAGGGTTTTACCTTTTTGGTGACATAATCTCACCCTATATGTAATTTTTTTCCTAAAGTGGCTAATGTAAACATTTTCTTTGTCGAATTGTCTTATTTTTGGAGCTCTCATTTTGCCTCTATAGGAATTTGATATTCATTGCATGGTCACTATTCATAGATATTGGCAAAATCTATCATGATACTATAGCTTTCCTGATAGCCTCATGCATTTGTCTCCTTTGGTAAGATCCTCTTGCATTCACCTTGCTATTTTTTCATATTGTACGACCACCATTTTTGACCTTGGAGGCATTTTTTGAAAATTACCTCAAAACTCATGTAAGCCTTTGATAAAAAATATGTTTGCATATGTTTTGTGGGTTTTTTGAGATATAAAATGTGTTTCTCTTAGTTTTCTAATAAATTTCACATATTTTCCAAAAAAATCAACTTCTTTTATCTAGTGACCGTCTGTACAACTAAAGTAATCCAGCCTACAAACCCTGATTTACTCTCCATAGACCAAATCAGGTTTCTAAAATGTTGCTACTTACTCATATACCAAATCAAGTTTTTGAAGTGCTTCTACTTCCTCACAGACCAAATCAAGTTTTTGAAGTGTTTGTACTAACTCACCGACCAAATCAAGTTTTTGAAGTGCTTCTACTTACTTGTCAACTAAATTAGGTTTTCAGAGTGCTTCTACTTAATTAGGTTTTTGAAGTGATTCTACTTGGAAGTAATCAGGTTTCTCCAAGATGAAAACTTATAAGTAATAAGGTTTCTCAACCCTAACTACTTACTACTTGCTCATAGACCAAATTGGGCTTCTCCAAGGTGACAACTTATAAGTAATCAGGTTTCTTAACCCTGATTACTTACTCGCTAGACCCATTCAAGTTTTTTAAGGTCAACTACTTCTTACTCATTACTTTCTTTATAAGTAATGAGTTGTACAAGTTGAAGAACCTGACTTACACTAGGCAAGACCAATTTGGGTTTTTTAATGCCGACTACTTATAACCTTTTATAAGTGGAAGTAGTTCGAAAGCTTGAAGTAAAGCAGTTGGAAGAACCAAAAGTAAAGTAGCTCAAAAAACCCAAAATACACTGTGAATAAGTAATTGGGTTTTCTATGGTGAACTGCTTATAACTTTTTATAAGTTGAAGTAGTTTGAGAACTCGAAGTTGAAGTTGTTTGGAACCCTGAGTAGGTAAGAGCGTGACGTTATAAAAGCCATCAAATTTTAGGTGAAAGGTAATGAAGAAATAGACTCAAGTTGTTTCCAAGAGTGAAAAAAAATCTATTTTTGGAAAGGGTCCAGGAATATGTTGAAGAATAACTTGTAAGTGTCATAACTTTTGATCGATAACTCTTTTTTGAGTGCCATTTTCTTCAAAAGTGCTTGTTTTTTATGATCTACACATTGGACCTATCATTGGGCCTACCACATCTATGGAAAAATTCACATTTTTTTACACTCTTGAATGCATTATCAGTTGTATTTGATGTTCCTCTTGTTCCTTATACTTACACACCTACTACTCAAGACGTATTTTTTATTGAATCTGATGTCTATACGAGTGTGCTTGTATTTGAGACATTTAGGGGGGTCATTTCTTGATATTTCTAAGGGGGTACTTGTGTGTTTGTTGTGCATTTAATTTTTTTTTTGCATCACTTCTTTACTTAATAAAGTAATACTTACTTTTGCACTATGGATTCATTCTCAATAAGTCCATTTACACCATTTAATTATCATGAATGGAAACCTAGAATGAAAATTATCTTACAATCTAAGGGTTACCATAAAATTATAATGGGCACTGAGACTAAACATATTAATGTTAGAGTGTAAATCAAATGGTTAATTATTATGATAAAGTCTATGGTTGAATCTACCAAAACACTTACTAAATTTTGGGCCCAACTCATCAAACTCTTTGCAGTGCAGGATGTGATGAGAAGACATGAGCTAGAAAATGATCTTATTAGATTGAGTACAGATGACTTTGACACTCTTCAGGACTTCTTCACCAAGTTTAGAATTTTAATATTTTGGAATTGAAAAGAAAGATGAACTTGTGTAGACACTTAAAACAAGCTACTGATAACCTCCAAACCAATTTTTTGGCCAATTTCCACCCAAAATGCATAATTTGGCCTAAAAACACTAAAACGCAAAAAATGATATGAAAATGACATATTCAAGTGCTAATTTTGGCCAGGGTATCCCTAAATCAGGTAATGCAATTTATGGGCCAGCTAACTTTGATCAGTTTATTTCGAGTCAAAATGCCAAATTTGCACCTGGGTGCTTTAGATTGCTTTCTCCTATCAAATATTTTGCAAAATAAATGTGCCTTTGTTATTTGTTGTTGAAAACATCCTAAATGAGAATGTGCATCCAATTCATCTGATGTCATCTTCCAATTCTAATCCAATCAAATTTTGGACCAATAACAAGATATTTTGATCAATTTGGGTAATTTGTGCACAAAGTGCTTAATCATGTTTAAGAGCTAATTCACCCAAACCAAGGCCTAATTAATAATTCCATGGAAACTTGTTGAAAACTTTGTTTTGAAAATAAATATTGAATAACTGCATCATCAAGTGACCTCATTTCTTGGGAAGACATCCCTAGGCCATAAATGCCACAAATATCAAGATTCATGCCTCCCATGCCTTATCAATACCTTCCATGATGCCCTCCATGACTCCTAATTTCCCCTTATTCTAATGCCATGATGAGGATAATTAAAAACTTAATTCCAAAAATTTAATTAATCCTCAACCACACATCTCAATCTTGAGATGGATAGTTTAGGTTGATTCTAATCAAATCCAAAAATCTATAAATAGGAGGCCTGACAACATCATTTCTAATATTTTTTCATGCAAAGTTATAATTCCAAATTGGTTCTAAAAGCTTCAATAAAATAGTTTTATAATGCCAAATTGATTCCAAGCTAAGCCACAAGCCAAAGGTGCCAAAGAGATATGGAGGTATCCAATCTTCCATTGCTAAGGACTTCATGAGCACAAGTTGAGCAAGCCACCACTACAAAGGCATTTAGAGCATCCAAGGAAGGTGAAGGAATTATTTTGTTTGATTCCTTAATTTTTTGTTGTGTTTTCCATTTATTTTTGTTAACTAAGCTCTCCCTAGTGTCTAGTCCTAGAGATGTTATGCTATTAGTATGTTTGTTTCATTTTTTTTTCATTTTGGAACTAATACCATACTAACCATCCTCTCTTGAGTCAAATTCCTAGATCACATAATGGCACACCCAGTGGGACTAGATGCATCTCACACCTAAAGGATATCCTTTTGCAACTCTAACATATTTACTTGAGCCTTAAAAACTCTTATAAATTAATTTTCTAACTTTATTTTGTCATTTTTACTTGCCACAGTTTTACACAGTAACTGATGTCAATAGAAATATCAACATCAGTTACCTACCTTAACCAATGTCAGTTAGTAAAAATGACATCAGTTAAATCTCAGTTAGCTAGAGTAACCAATGTTGATGGTAACAATTGACATTGATCACTATTTTTTTTCAAAAAACATAGACCCGAGAGCTACTTTTCCAAAGTTTATTGTTTCAAACTCAAAAGAGCTTCAAAGCTAAAGGACATGCTAATAATTTTGTTGCAGGACCAAGTTTAAAATTTGATCAAAATATGTTTAAATCACCTTTACATGCTTAAAAATCAATTAGGAACCTTGTTTTTGGTGTTTAACAAAGAATTTAGGTGTTTTTGGTGAATGTTTGTAAAGTTTGAAACTAAGACCAAGGCATCAAATGAACACCTCCAAATATTTCATTTTGGGTTTAACATTAAACACACTTGTCAATTTTGGTTTGCAATAGTTGTTTAATCAAATTTTTATTTTAAAAAAAGAGGAATGTTGTGTGTATGCTCTTCCATTTGTCCCCTATAGGGAACCCTTGGAATCAAAAGTGTCATTCCTATTGCAAGTAGCCTAGTCCAAGGCTTAGAAAGAAAGTCATCTAAAACACTCCACAAAAACTCATCAAAGTTTGGGTGACCTTAAAAATGACCCTAAAGTCCTTCTACTTTCATGCTTTATTTATTTTTATGCATCTTGCCTTGCAAGGGGAATTTCATCACCTCCGACAAGTTCTTTAGGGAAGCTTTGACTTAGGGTTTCACCTCCTAGCATTGACTTCATTTAGCTCCTTTGGAGTTGCACATAAGATGTAGTCGCACATTGGACATCACACTACACTGAGTGAATAACAGCCTATAGTGGTTGTAAAAAAGAATAGACCTTTTTACAACAAACCAAGTGATATGGACCCAAAATCTATGCTTTTCTTTTGCATTGTTTGGTGTGAAAGTCATTATACAATTGATTCCCATAGATTATTCAAAAACTTATTATATTTTAGACAAATCCCCACTTGCCATAGAAGTATTGTTGGTGCAAGGTGTCCCTCGAGGTCCATGTCACAGTACTATCATTTGAGAGAAGGGGGTGTAAAAACCCAACTATATAATGTGCATTTACTTTTGGATAAATACTTAAAATCCTCTCAAATGACATATATTGATGGATTATAACAATACCAAGTAGCCTTGTCAGTTTAGAATCTAAGGATGATTAATTATTTGGTCTTATCCTAGATTAATTTCTTGTTTGGATTCAAAACTTGGTGTAAACAAACAATCCAAACCAAACACATAGTCCAAATTTTCCTTTGAACAAAGAGGCATTATGTTGCCCACATGAGATCATCAATTTGCCTTGTTCAAAGTTCATCAAAATCTTGAGAGTCATATCATCCACTTTGGCATATTTATGCTACCCAATTGAGTCTAGACCTTTACCAAAGTCATTTAAGTCCTTCACTTATAATCTAAATTTCTAAATTACCCCTGTACAAGTTCATAGGGTTCATGTGTTAAGTGGGTTCATCATTTTTACTAAACTTGAGGGAAGTTAGGTTTAATTTTCAATTTAGGTTCAAGGTTGTTTAAGACTCATAATCATTATCATCACTTGATAGACTTAAGCCATTTTGTACTAAACACTTGCACTTTGAGTCTATACACCACAACATTTTGAGTCAAGAAAAGTAGTGTTATGTTGTCAAAATAGTGGGAAAATGTCTTTGCCTTAAAAAATTTTTGAAACAAACATTTTTATCACACCTTTTGGGTATTATAGCATCGTTACGCTACCCAAATTGTTTCATAGACCCTCTTACATAGAATTCCAAATTTGTTCCTACATTTTTAAACCAATCTAAGTGTACTTTTGATCCTTTGTCTAAAGCATAGGTATATTGTTCACTTTTGTCTAGCTTATTTATCAAAAGAACCATGTTTTATACCATTATTTATGAGAAAGTAAACTATTCTTAAAGTGCCTTTTGTTTCATACCTTATACCTAGTTGATCAAGTTCATGACAAATAATCAAATGCCTAGTGTTTGTTAGAAGTGTTTCAAATCCATTAGATTAAAACTTTCATCTATTTTCAAAGTCTAGTTTTTTATGTTGTTTGGCCAAGAGTCCTATCACATGCCTTGTTTGAGCATAGATTTTGACACCACATTTGGCCAAAAGACCTAGCAAATTTTAAATTCTTAGATTAGACTGATTTGAAACACTTTGACCTTAGAGTTTGGCATTTCAATTTTTTGATCCATTTACTTGCTTACCTTTATGTGAACAATGAAATGTTAGATACTTTACGCTATCTTTTTTCCTCACAAATCTTTGCATAAACCTTTTGATCCTTTTGAAAAATCTAGACCAATTTGAGGAATCATTTGTTTTAGATTATGTCCTTTTAGATTTTGTATAACTCTTTGACATTTTATCATAAAGCATTGACTATGTATCCCAACATGTATTCTTACACTCATAGTGGACTCATGTACAATCCAAAGATTTGTAATGTATTTGTGTAGGAAGAAATGGTACAAGACCCTTATGTTGATAATATTTCTTATGAGATGGATTCTTATCCCTCTTATAATACTCAATTAAGGGCCCAAAGTCAAGATCCATTAGCTAATTATTTGGTTAACACACTGCCTTATTCAGAACAAGACCAAGAATAAACCATGCAATACCTAGCTATAATACCAATAGTGGATGATCTAGTTCTTCAACAATCATACTCTACCAAAATGGCTTCCATGTATGATCCATTCTTGTTTGAGTGACATTTCTTAGAAAATAAAGACAAGATTTTGGTTAGAGCTATAGAGGTAGTGACCAAGTTTCCAGTAGACTTCTCCCATGAAAATTTACCAAGTCTAGTAAGAGTGCCCCACAATATCATTTATGATCAACAAGGTTCTTCTATCAATCATATGTCTCTAGTCCAAATAACATATCAAACCCTAATATATCTAATCGAGGCAAAAACATTATGGAAGATCACTTTAACCAAATGCAACTAGCATACCAAGCCTACATGAATTTAGCACATGATTTCAATTAGATGAACATGGTAAGTAAGCCTCTCATTAACCTAGTACCTTCAATAGGAGTGTTGATAGAATTAAATAGACAAGAAAATCTGAGTTCTAACCCATTTGTGTAAACTGCTTTGATAGATAACTTGATGCATATGCCTATTATTGAAGAAGTGTCTTTGACCTCTACACTAAATACTGAGCCAAACATAGTGGACAATGTGCAAACAACGTCCAATCTTGATCAAAGTGGTACTAACACATAAAAAATTAGCCAACAACATGTACCTATAATTAATCCCATAAGAAAATTATCATACCAAGGAATAGGAGTTTCTACACCCCAGCCTCACCCAACTGCTTCTTCTAGTGTACAACTTATGGGATTAGGTAATCAAACAACAACCAATGTCATGCCTCAATGATAGAATGTGACAAATCCTACTCCTTCTCAACAAGTAGTGAGTAGTATTCTATAATAGTAGACATAGTCTAGCATATCAATGTAATAGAGAAAAAATACATTGTCACCTCAATCAAGGGAAACTAACATTCCTCCTTTCCAGGTAATGAAAAACATGCCTCTTTAGTCATAGACTAATATGCCAATTCAAAACCAACTAATGACTAATCAATAGTATGCAAATATTGGTCAGTGATAGATGTCAAATCTGTAACCTATTTTCACTTCTTCATAGGGATTCATGCAACAAAGAGGTCCCCATGTTTCTCAATTACCTACTAGACAACTGATGGTTCAAAATGTGCCATAAATTTAGAGACAAGGCCTTGGTCCACAAGTTCCCACTCAATAGCAAGGTTTGATTAGTTAGTAGCATGTCCCTTTTCAACCATAGCAAGCATAGTATAGTTATATCCCTCCATCCCAACCACAAAATCCTTCAATTCAAACCTTTATTGTTAACCCAAAACAAAACATTGCATAACCAAATGTGCAATTTTTTATGTACATATTAATCCATGTATGTGTATTCCTGATCCATTCCCCAACCAAACCAATATAGCCCAACAAGTGTCTCTAGTATACCCTAGTCAAAGTGTTCCACTTGTGACCTCCCAACCATTTACCTAAACAAATATTCTCCCTCAAACCAATATCCCTTTCAATTTCCTATCCCAAGATTTATAATAGATGAAGGATACAATTTCCACCATTTAGGTGAAGAAGCAGACTAAAAATTTCAAATTGGATGACATATGTTCCTATCCATTCAACATGGAGTATTTGTAGATACCATTTCTTCTAAGATATGAACCACACAAATTCAATAAATATAAAGGGAAAGGGGACCCTAAGGCTCATTTGACCGAATTCTTTGTCACATGTCAGCTACTGGCATATAGTGACATATACCTTCTACTATTTTTTCCAAGGAGTTTGGCTAGACAATCCTTGGAGTGGTTTTTAAAGTTACCCAAGAATTTAGTAATGGATTTTGATGATTTTTTTGATAATTTTGTGTAGCACTTTTCCTATAATCTTGAACATGAGATTTCATTAGTAGACCTAACACAATCAAAGCAAAAAGTTAGGGAGAGTTTTTCAAGTTATTTATAGTAATAGAGAGTCCTTGCAAGCTATTTCACCCATAGTTTACTGGATAAACAATTAGCCACTGTGTTTACTAAAAAATTGCATAGTGAGATAGCTTACCATCTAGAGTTACAATTTACACATACATTCAAAGAGATCATTGATAAAGGTTTATTGATTGATCAGGTTCTCATCAATAAAGGAGTTATTAAAATTAATGCTACCAATTAGGGAAATAGCCAATAGCAACATCCTAATCAAATGCAAGTATCACAACTAGCACAGGCCGATAACCAAGAAAGACTGAAGCAATTTAACAGAAATAAGAATGTTATGGAAAATGGAGTAACCAAATCTCATCATGTCCAAACTATGCAAACCTCATTCATACTAACTTTTTAGCTTACTCCTACCTAGTAACCTCTCCAACCAATATCACAAGCACAATAACCAAAACTTGCACAACAAATATATTAGCCTTTACCATTACAAACCCCTCTTCCTAAGAGAACTGTGCCTACACATTGTGTCTTTAGTGACCTAGGAGAGCCTATTGAATTTGTATTTTATAAGCTTATTACCACTAATCTAATTACTTGGCCTATACCAAATCATTATCTGCAAGTCATTCCTTACGCTAATTGGTATCATGAAAATGAATTCTATGACTATCATCAAGTCAATGGGCATAATTTATGAAGATGTGTCCAAATCAAGCATTTAATTGAAAATATGTTGGAGAATGGGGAGATAACATTGGATAATGGTGCTTCCACTTCAAATCAAACTCTTGGAATTTATCAAAACCCTTTTCCTTGACATAACAATCAACAACAACAAAACAATTAGCAACAATAACAACAGCTAGTGCAACAACAAAATCAATAGTATTAAAATCAAAGGTCAAACTAGTAAAATTGACAAAATTAGTAGCAAAACCCATAATGATATAATAATGGACAAAACCAAGGTCATAATGGTAACAACCAACAAACCTACCATGTAGTTACACATGAATACAATAGGGCTATAAGTCATATTACAAGGAGTAGCATTAATATCATCTCCATTAATCCTAGACCAAGCACTAACTAGCCTAGACCATTGCTAAATAATATTATTTGGCCAAATTATATGGATAATCATTCTTTGACCTAGGAGTGCATATAGGCAAATTAGTAAACTAGGACTTTCACTTTTGAATCTTATAGTGACAACTCATTTTTACCACGTGACCACATGCAAGTGCACCGATAATCGAGACTTGTCCTATCTAGTCCCACACCAATTCTATCAGTAGTTAGCAATAATGGTCCAATATTTAATCATGATTATACAATCACAACTTAGAGGTTGAATATTACTATCCCAAGCCCATAACCATCTGCCACTTTGCCTATCATCCAACTAATCGTTCAGCCTCAAAATAAACTATTCACTATTAACCAAGATAAGAAGTTTGATATTATGGAATAATTATAGAAGACACCAGCACAAATTTATATTTTGGAGTTTTTATGAACATCAATAATCTACAAGAACATTTTGAATGATTTTTTGATGTAATCTGTTATTTCTAGTGATATATCTCTTGATAAATTTTAAGCTTTGGTAGGACTTTTAGCTCTAGCCAAATAAGTTACATTCAACCAAAGTGATATGTCTTCCCTTGGCCTGCTCCATAAAAATCCATTATACATGTAAGTTTATATAAGATGGCATAAAGTGAAACATGTCCTTATAGATAATGGATTCTATCTCAACATAGTATCTCTCAAGCTTAGCAAGCTTCTTGGGTACACAATGACAGATCTCCAGCCAAAAACAATAACTATCAAAGCCTATGATAATCAAGAGAGTCAAAAAGCACCATTAGTTTACCAATTATCATTTGGCCTTTAACCCATGATACACTTTTCCATGTGTTTGATTTAGAGTTATCATACAACATGCTTTCAGGTAGGCCATGGTTACATGAGATTCATGTAGTCCTGTCAACACTACACTAATGTATCAAGTTTTCCCACTGGGGGATGGAGGTGAATATTTTGAGAGATTTACACCCATGTGAACACTGCAAGAATATTAAGACCAAATTTCAAATCTATAATTATCATTAAAACATGAATCCATGTTCCAAGTAGGATAAAGGAAAGGCTATACTTATTGATCCTTTACTGGATAATTGCATAGATCCTAATACCTTGGATTCCCATTCTCACATGCCACCTCCTGAAGCTTCTAATCATTTCACCATTTTAGATAATGGATCGAGATGTGACCCATGATACATTTCATTTTTATAATCTTCCTTACAATCTAAAAACCTTTGGATGACTTAAAGTCACCCCACATAGGCATTGGCAATAAAATAATAAAGATAAGGGACCTGTCACATTTATACCAGCATCTAGCCTAGAACCTGACCCTCTTGAAGGAGATGAATCATGGTCATACAATGATAACCAGGCTAATTTTTATAAAAGTTCAAAGTATCCTATTCCTAATAGGATCATGGAACATCACAAATATGAAGGAAGAGGCCTCGAACTAAATCAGTAAGGAACCATTGAGCCAATTACCATGACCAAGTATGAAAGACCTTATGGACTTGGATTTAAACTACCTAGGGGTGACCCTACATATCTTATTCAAAATCCATTACCAGTGACTAGTGATGATGATTTTAATAGTAAATCAGAGTCTAATCATAGCCTCACCTTTGATGACCTAGCTGAAACCAACATATTTGATAACAATGTCATTTGTACCCTTACCCTGGCCATTCATCATAATCCTTTCCCATTATATTATCCCTAACTAATAGATTAGGACTAACAATAATCCAAACTATCGATTGATGAGTTCCAGAAAGATGAGGCATTCTATGATTTGTTAGGCCTTAGAGACAACATTCTATTGGGAGATCACAAATTAGGATTTTCAATCACATTGGATCATGTAGCCTATTTTTGAGAGCAAGTGAACACCCTTAGCTAAAAACAAATAAGCAAAACATTGAGGTCCCAAAGTGAAAACCTCTTTGAGGCACTTTTTGACTAGGGAAAAAGTAAAGATAAAGGCCAGTCTAGTGGTGAAAACCTATTTTAGGCACTATTAGATGGGGGTGTTCATTTTTACTTGAATTTAGACCAGAAAACAACCAATGATGAACTTGCTTGTGGATACAAGTTTAGCCTTGAGAAATAATATGTATTTGATCAAATTATTCAAGATTTTTTTACTATTTTTATTAAATATCTAGATATCCCATTAGGGGATTTAGATTCATCATGCCTAGGAGAAGTTGAAGAGCAAGTCCTAATAGAGGACCCTAATGTAATCTAATAGTTTAAGACGTTACCTATTATCCTAGAAGATGGTTCAACCCTTATATTTGAAGATATAACAGAGGTAAATATCAAGACTTCATCAAACTTTAAATGGATAAAATTAGGTGCATCCCTCATTGAGGAGGAATGTGACACTTTTACAACTCTGTTGACAGAATTTGTAGATATATTTGCATGGGCTTATTTTGGCATGTTAGGTTTAGACCATGCCTTGGTTCAACACTACCTTATGGTTAATCCTAATGCCAAACCAATAAAATAAAAGCTACGTAATATGCATCCTCACATTTTTGTATTGGTAAAGAAAGAGTTGGGAAAACTCTTAGAATCAGGATGTATCAAATCCATTGACTACTCAGAATGGATCTCTAATGTAGTACATGTTAGCAAAAACCCTGAAGGAATCAAACATTTTACTAATTTTTGAGACATCAACAAATCTTGTCCTAAATATGATTTTATCTTGCCTAATATTGACAGGATCATGGAATCCATGGTAGGTTATGAAACACTTTCATTCATGGATGGCTTTTTAGGATACAACCATATCAGAATAGCACCAAAATATCAACATAAAATAGCATTCACTACTCCATGGGCAACATTTTATTATCAGGTGATGCCATTTGGCCTTAAAAATTCTAGAGCCACATATCAAAGGGCCATGACTATCATATTCCATGATATGAAGCATGATATTGTTGAAGACTATATCAATGACATATTAGGAAAATCTAAAACTAGGGTCGACCATCCAGTAGTGCTACATAAGATATTTGAAAGATTATGAGAGTAAAAGGTTAGACTCAATCCAAAGAAATATGTGTTTGGTTTAACTTCAAGAAAATTACTTGCCTTCATCATGTCTTATAGAGGTATTGAAGTTGATCTGGCTAAATTCCATGATATAACTAAGATGTCACCACCAACCAATTTAAATCAACTCCATAGTTTATAGGGTAATATCCAATCAATCTGATGCTTCATCTCTTAGTTAGCAGATAAGTGCCATCCATTTACACATATTTTAAAGAAAGGAGTTGCATTTCACTAAGATGATCACTACTAAATAGCTTTTCAAAAACTCAAGGACTATCTTGTTAATTTGTATGTTTTATTACCGCCCATGTCAGGAAATACATTCTAGTTATACCTATTAGCTACCGATCATGCCCTGGGGGAACTCTTGGATCAACATGATGAAAATGGAAAAGAACATGTCAATACCACCTAAGTCATAACTTGGTTACATATGAACATAACTATGCACCTATTGAAAAAGCTTGTCTAGCCATGGTTTCTATAACTCAGAAACTAAGTCATTACATGTTGAATAATAAACCATGGTCATTTCAAAGGTAGATTCACTCAATTAAATACTATCTAAAATATTTTTGCAAGGTAGAATGGCTAAATGGATCATGCTTCTAAGTGAGGTTGGCATAGAGTATGTCAATCAGAAGGTAATCAAGGGACAAGTTCTTACAGATTGATTTATTGAAGCACCTCTCATGGACACCCAGCCACTCAATTTTTAATTTCTTGATGAATCCATAATGACTGTCATTGATACACCCCTTAAGGAGTAGACTTGGAAGCTATATTTTGATGTTTCATTCACTATGCATGGATCAGGTGTAGGCCTATTATTTATTACACCATAGGGGGATCGAATCCCTAAATCATTCAAAAACAGCTTTCCTTGTATAAACAATATGGCTGAGTATGAAGCACTTATTACAGGACTTTGACAAGCAGTGCATTAGAATATATCTCATCTCCAATTTTATGGCAATTCTTAGTTAATCATTAATCAGGTTACAGATCATTTTCAGACTAAAGATGATAAGCTAGTTCCATACAAAGCCATGGTCGACACTCTTAAATAGCAAATTGCCAATATTCAATTTGAGCACATACTAAGGCCTAGTATAGAACTACATATGCCATGGCTACTATTGGTTCTCTAATTTGACAAATAGATAAAGCTATAGAGTATCAGTTCCTCATCAAGATTTTTTTAGCACCAACTCATGAACCTTTAACCGTTATCATGATTTGTGATATTGTTGGTCCTAATTCTATTTGGTACTCAGACCTTTATAACTACCTTCATGACCAATTTCTACCACCTAACCTATCTTAAAAACAAACCAAACCCTTCATTCATAATTTTTTTCATTATACTCTACTTGGATCCACCCTTTACCATCATAGTTTTGATGGAACTTTACTTCGTTGTTTAACTTTGATAGAGTCTACATTAACATTAAGAGAAGTTCATGAAGAAGTATGTGGAGCCCATTCTAGCAAGGTAGTCCTATCCAAAAATATCTTGCATACTAGTTATTGTTAGCTCACAATGGATGCAGATGCCACTGCATATGTAAAAAAGTGTGACAAATGTTAATGATATGCTAATCTGACTCATGCCCTAGCAAAAACTTTGAAATTGATGTTAACACCATGACCATTTTCTACATGGGGACTTGACCTCATTGGGAAGATTAACCCCACTTCATCTGATGGCCATAAATATATCCTTACCACCACCAAATATTTCACTAAGTGGGTTAAAGCTATACCCCTCACATGACTGGAAAGCAAATTTCTAAATTCATCTTCAACCATCGCATCTGCCACTATGGTATCCCTTCTGACATTATATCTACTAATGGAGGATCATTCAATAACAAATATCTAGATTAGTTGTGTACTAAATATAACATCACACAACATTTTTCTATCATATATTACCCTCAAGGTAATGGCCAGCCTGAGGCATCCAAAAAAACCATTGTCAATATTCTCAAAAATATTGTTAATGATGTCAGTCATAATTGACACCTCTAGATATTCCCTGCCCTTTGGGCATACTATACCAATCATCATACCCCCACAAGAGCCACTCCATACTAACTTATATATGGTATTGAATCCATCCTTCCCATTGAGGTCAAATTACCTTCACTACACATCTCTTTCAAGTATGTCCTAGATTATCATGACTATCGAATAGCTCACCTATAAGAGATAGACCTACTGGATGAGAAATACACAGCTATGCTCAACAATATTCAAGCATATTAAAATTGACTAAAAGGCCATTATAATTGACATGTTAAATATAGAACATTTGAACTTGGTGATCTTGTTCTTAAAAAAAACCAAAAGAATACCATGGCCAAGAAGAAACATATAGGGAAATTCAAACCAAACTAGATAGGGCCTTTCATCATCACTACAAATTATGGATAAAGAGTATACAAGCTCACTACACTAGATAGAGAAGAACTTCCAGAGCTGATGAATATTATTCATCTCAAGTGGTACTATGATTGAATGCTAAAGTGTATTTTTTGTAAAGACCATTTTAGTTATGCCTTTTTTTCACTATTCTTCTTTGTATAAATACTATCCTTATTTGTCCTCTTCATCATATCCACTTTTTGCTTTCAACCTATCAGCCTAGTGTGTTCTATAGCCTAGTCCATTTGACCTTTTTTTGGCCATTTGGTACACATTTTTATCATCAAAGTATCTGATCAATTTCATCAGTTGATTCTAATACTTCAAATAGAGATCATAATTTGGGATAGTGTGATAGAAGTTTAGATAGTTGTATCCTTCATTTGTTATTCTTTCTTACCATTGGTCTTGCTACTAATTATAACCACCTTTAGGCAAATTACTGCCTTTGATCTATGCCATTGTATCCTAGTTATAACCACATATGGGAAAACTAGGGGAAACATTACACCTTGACGTACCAACTTGCCACTTCCTATGTCATACTATACCTTTTTACCAACTATGCCTATTTTATTTGAATTAGATGCTACACTATTCAAGTTCCTTTGTTGTAATGGCAGAACTATTATGACTTGAGGTCCTACTCTGGGACTATGTAGGCATTACTCAATACTTGTTGAGGTCAACTCAGTCACCCTTTTCTCCATGCTCTCGCTATTTTGTGAGAAACCTAAGCCAAGTTCTCATTATTTTGTGAGCTTGAACCATTTAGTATCTCAACATTCTTGATTGAGTTGAGACACTCCAAAAATTTCAAAAAAAAATTTGAAAATCATTAGAAAAGAACAAAAACATTAACCACTTCTTTGCCTTAAGGATTTTGGGAACCCTTACTAAGTTACAAGAAAATCAATTATCATTTAGTTTCCCCATCCTTTTTGGCCTTTTTCACTCATGCACTTATTGTTTTGCAAGACCATTCTTATTCTTCTATCATATCCATCCTATTTTTTTCCTCAGTTATCACATTTTTCTCTTTCCCTAGGAGAACTACATTTTGCCTAAAGTTTTTTATTATATATTATATATATATATATATATATATATATATATATATATATATATAACTATGTAGGTAGTTTCCACTTGCCTAGTGCATATGGAGATAGCTCAGCCACCCCCTTCTTTTTCTTTTATTCCCCCCTTTTGTTCATTTGTTAAGTTGTCACCTATTTTCTAAGCGCATTGTTCGTAGGATTTTAAATTACATTGTTTGTTTGTTTATCTCTACTTATGTTGTTTGTTTGTCTACATGTTTGTTTACTTTTAGCATTTTTGCCTTGATTCAATTTATGTGTGTTCATTAGGTGATTCCTTCCCCACACTTATACTTGAATCCATCCATATTCATATGTTTACATTATCATCATGGTTTCTATCATTGGTGCATTATTTTCTATTGAGTATTAGACTATGGGAGTCAGTCCTCATGCATATTTTGACCAAGTCCTCATGATGTTATATCATGATGCCTACTGATATGTGTTACAAAAAACCTCAGCTTCAAGAAGTCTATTCAACAATTGTGGTATCTTTTTGGCATTGACATCCTGATTCACTCCCCATCATATCCCAAATAGAGTAATTAACCATGAAATAATTTCAACCTTTATTAGCTTGGATGAGCATCTCCCTACTCGTAGGTTTTTCCAATTCATCATTACCCTCTGTGTTAAGTTATAATCATCCTCGACCAAGTTTATCATGTTTTCCATAATCAAGGTCTAATGATTATAACCACCTATGGGTAAATCATTACACATCGTCCCACCTACATTTCTCAATGATTATAACCAACTTTGGGCAAATCATTGTGTTGTCACCACTTTACTTTTTTTTTCCATATATGGGCATGTTATTATTTTATTTTTTTGTCCTAACTGGGGTAGCTCCATCTTCTCAAAGATTATAACCACCTTTGGGCAAATCATTATGTTATCATACCTTGTTTCCACTATTGGAGTACAATGCTTATAATCACCTTTGGGCAAACCATTATACACTATCCCACTTGCATTCTCAATGATTTTAAATAATTTTTAAATATCATTATGTTTTCACCCCATCATCTTTCCTTTCTTTGGTCCCCTCTTTTTGCTTCTTTCTTTTTGAGGGACCATTTGTTGACCTCATTGTGCCAACCATTCCCTCGAGGGGGCGTCATATAGTTAGTTTATCATCATAGCAATTGTAGACATATAGGACCTTTTCATTATTTTAGAAGACATTACTATGCTTATAGCTTGTAATGCCTTCCCAAATAGGGGCAAAATATAGACACCTAAAACTAGCCATCGATAACCTCCAACCAGGCTTTTGGCCAATTTCCACCCAAAACATACAATTTGGCCTAAAAACACTAAAACATGTAAAATGATATGAAAATGACATATTCAATTTTGGCTAGGGTATCCCTAAATGGGGTAATTCAATTTATGTTCCAATTAACTTTGATCAGTTCATTTCAAATTAAAATGCCAAATTTACACTTGGGTGCTTTGGATTGCTTTTTCCTATCAAATCTTCTACACAATACATGTGTCTTTATTATTTGTTTTTGGCAACATCCTAAATGGGAATATGCATTTGACATCACCTTCCAATTCTAATCTAGTCAAATTTTGGACCAATAACAAGGCATTCTTATCAATTTGGGTAATTTTTGCACAAAGTGCTTAATCATACTTAAGAGTTAATTAACCCAAATCAAGGCCTAATTAATAATTCCATGGGAACTTGTTGAAAACTTTGTTTTGAAAATAAATATTTAATATATTCATCATCAAGTGACCTCATTTTTTGGGAAGACATCTCTAGGCCATAAATGCCATAAATATTAGGATTCATGCCTCGCATGCCTCATCAATACCTTCCATGATGCCCTCCATGCCTCTTAATTTCCCCTTTTCCAATGCCATGATGAGGATAATTACAAACTTAATTTCAAAAATTGAATTAATCCTCAACCACACATCTCAATCTTGAGATGGATGATTCAGGTTGATTCTGATCAAATCCAAAAATCTATAAATAGGAGGACTCACAACATCATTTCTAGACTTTTTTGATGCAAAGTTATAATGCCAAATTGGTTCCAAAAGCTTCAAGAAAATAGTGTTATAATGTCAAATTGATTCCAAACCAAGCCACAAGTCAAAGGTGCCAAGGAGAGGTGGAGGTAGCCAATATTTCATTGCCAATGACTTCATGAGCACAAGCCAAGCAAGCCACCACTACAAAGGCATTTGGAGCATCCAAGGAAGTTGAAGGAATTATTGTGTTTGATTCTTTGATTTTTTTTTTGTGTTTGTCATTTTTTTTTTTTAACTAATCTCTCCCTAGTATTTAGGCCTAGATATTTTATGTTATTAGTGTGTTTGTTTCATTTTTTTTCATTTTGGAATTAACACCATACTAACCATCCTCTCTTGAGTTAAATTCTTAGATCACAACTTGTTCTATCAATACTCTATAAACTATGTCTTGATTATTCTATATTTGTGTCCACTTTTCATACCACTAAGATTACTCTTGACACCACATGGAATATGCCTCCTTTAGATACCTTTGTTACCAACTTCATTCAAGAGCAAGATAAGTTGATGCAGATGGGCATAGTGAAGTCATCTACATCTCATACATTACTTGCTGATAAAGATAAGGCTTCTAACAATAGAGAGAGAAATCAAATCAAGAAAAAGGATGATAAGGATGCAAATTCTTCCACCTCCAAATCAAAATATGACACCTCTTCTTTCAGTCATAATCCTAAGAAAGATTGGATCAAATGTGTGCATTACTTAGGTAAGCATGATGAGAGTAAATGTTTAAAGAAACAAATTGACCACCTTACTAGCCTTATTATTAAGAAAAGCATAGGTGTTCTAAATTCTATCAAACCATCTTCATCAATCCATGAATCCACTAAGGAAAATGACTCTAGAAAAGAAAAGGCAAAAGAGAATAACAAGTGGAAACATAAGGGCAAAGCCTTAGTTGCAGTTATGCCTCCAACTCCTCCTACATGGGTCATTAACTCTGGTGTTTTACTTCACATGGCCTCTTCATAGATTGAGTTTAGTTCCTTGAAACCATGTGACATGTCCTCTATATAACTAGGTGATAACACTTTTAAGAAGGTTCTCAAGAGAGGGTCTATTGAAGTGAGTGGTGGAACATTCAATAATATTCTAAGTGTGTCCTCACTCTTAAATAAACTCTTGTTAGTCTAATAGATCACTCACCTTGGTCTGGGCATGTGAGTTGAATTCACACCAGATTTAGTATATATCATGGAGTTGTCTAGTGATACTATTTTGGCTATGGGAATGGTCGATCATCAAACTCATCTATATAGCTTCTCATACTTTTCTCGTAACTCTCCTTTAGATTTTTTAGATTCATTTTTAGACTCACCTATATTTTATGACACTTCTGAGCCTAAGCTTCCTTTTGATATTAATAACTCTTCTTCTATAGATGACTACAATAGTGAAGTGGACACACCTCCACCATCTCTTTGTCACCTTCCAGATATTCAAGAGTTAGTTCTTGACCCACCTGCCTCTGGTCTAATTTTGACATTACAAGGTAAATATCTACTAATCTAAGATACATCATACATCAGGCAGTCTATTCCATAGTTACAAAGGATTTCATAGACCTTCTTCACCTTGGCTTCTATTGCACCATCTTGGCATAGATTAGTTGGGCCACCTACCTCATAGTATGTGTATCATTCCTTTGATATGAATTACACCTTAGTTGAAGATCCATTAGGCACTTGGTGGACAAAATCATTATTATAGGGTAATCCACTCTTCACTGCATCTAATTCTGATTCATAGTCACTTTTGAGCATTCCTCTAGGGGACACCAGATGGCTATAGTCAATTGTAGACCTTAGTGGGGATTTTTAGCTCTCTTCTCTTCTATGCTCTCTTTTGGGGAGGTGTTTTGTTCCTATAGGTTTTCTCTTTTACCCTAATTTATGGGATTTACATTGTACTTAGGTACCTCATCAAGCCTCATTACCAAGACCCAATTCTTCTACCCACCCAAGCTACGCTTCAGGGGGGTGTTAGTGTAAGCTTTTTCCACCTAGTGGTTTTACTTACACATCTTTTTAGCTTACTTAGGTTAGTTAATTAAGTCATTAAGGGTTGTTTACCTTTAAGTGGGTTCTAATTATGATTTAGGGTTTTACCTTTTTGGTGATCTAATCTCACCCTATATGTACTTTCTTTTTTCCTAAAGTGGCTAATGTAAACATTTCCTTTGTAGAATTTTCTTGTTTTTAGAGCTCTCATTCTGCCTCTACAAGAATTTAACATTCATTATGTGGCTGATATTTAGAGATCTTGGAAAAATTTATCGATATTCCATACATGACACTTGCATCGAACCTAGATAGTATCATTGATGCAACCATCCCAAGTTGGCATTGGTGTCCAAAGCTCTAGAAGCATCAGATCCAAAATCTAACGACTATTCTAGAATCATCTTTTAAACTATTTTATGCTTGTTCTATATTTATCACTATGTTATCAATAGAACCAAATAATTATATCACTTCTTTGTCATTTACATGTATATCTTAATTTTACTCTATATTTAGCATATACTCAACATAATAAATGTAGTGTATGTTTATATATGAATTCAGCATCTAATTGGCCTACTTTAGATCTGATTATCACCCTTGTGCATTATCATTTCTATATTATTAACCCTATTATACCACCAAGGTAGGATAGCCTTGTATTCCATTTAGGGTTAAACACATAGTTCAAGAACATGCAGATTTCTAAACACATCTTCTCTATAATAACACACGTCTTAAAACTTCCAATATTATTGAATCAAGAACTAGATGAATTCAAATATGTAATGTGTCAATCTTTTATAGATTATTATATTTCACATCCCCCTACCATTCACCATGTTTTCTTCATTGAATTTGTCTCAAAATAAAAACAAAATAGAAGACCATTGCAAAAATATTAAAAATCATGTCATATGCTTTATCAACTACAATAAACATCTTGATATTGAAAACTATTGTCATGAGAAATAATTATTATATATTCCATTTTTAAATAATGAGAATACTTTGAAATAATTTATTCCAACATATAAATAAGCATACAATATACATTAAAAAACCATTAAGTTAAAAGAATCAAAGCTAAATTATTATATATGTCCAATATGGGGAGATTTATAACAAGTTATTTGCCAACATTAAATGTATGTTAAAACTAATTCTAACACAACATTGCATTCACAAACAAATGAAATTAAGCAAGAAGAATATGATCTAGAAATGGATTTTACATTTTTTAACTTTGAAAAAAATAAAAAAGATGTAAAACCATTTGAAATAGGACACCAACCATTTATCAATAAAAATTTTGAATACTATAAACAAATAAGAATGTTGAACAATGAACAAGTAATTTTCAAAGACATTGTGCTTGATATAAAACTATTATACTTGTTCTTAACTACAATTACAGGCACTAGGATAAAATTTATAGTGAAATTTATATACAAATCATTAGTCTAAATTTATGCCAAATTAATTGATAGTGATCCATAAAATACAAAAGGCCTCATACTCATATATATTAAAATTTCATACAATGTAGGTGGAATAACATTGTATTATAATTTTTGTTTCCTTTTGACAAGTGAAAGCTCATACCATTAAGTGTCAAAAGGATTGATACATTGTCAAAAAAGATATAATCAATTACAAGTGCAATAATGTTGTACTTCAATGTTAAATGATTACATGACATAATGCAAACTCCAAGTACATATTTTATAAATATTGACATGATCTTTCATGTAAACTTTTATCAGAACCAACTTGTACATGATTTCATAATGTTTGAATATCAAATAAATTTAATGAGTTAATTCCTAATGATTTTTATAAGAATAACATACAACATTACCAATTGCATAAAACAATGCACTAAAATGATCAAAAATGTGTGTCGATACATAATAAAATATGCATATGATCCCATACAAATCATGATCTAGCATATCTCATTCATAATTATTTACATACAGCACCAAATGACCCCATGTTCCTATACCCTTTTTGCTCTAAAAAAAATGCTTATGCCTATAATAATAAAATTTTATCCCTTATTCTACATAATTAAATTATTATTAATACAATAAACATAGAATACATACATACAACAAAGGACAATGATATGTGTATATTGTATCACTACCACCATAAATTATGTTAAAACTCAATATGCTAGTTGAAATAATTGTAATAAATTCTAATATCTAATATGGCCTTGTCAATGGTTCAAAAGGTGCATTCAAACTCTACACAAATATAGGGAGAAATGAAATTATATGGATCAAATTCAATGATTCTTATATTTGAAATTACCAGATTGTAAAAAATAGTCATTTGTATAATAGTTCTATAGAACCACATTGGGTCTCTATTGTTTGAATTACAAGGCATATTTAAATTTTCAAATATAAAAAACTTTAACAATAAGAAACTAATTCACAATATAACTTGCATGCGCACATATAATACATAGGTCCTAAGGACTCACCATGGAAGGTGTTACATTTAGTCACTTGGTGCAACCAACCATGACTTGGCATATACAACATTTTATCATGTAAAATATAGAATCATTATATTTTATTATCCTAATAATAAACAAAAACATCGGATTAAGAAAAAAAACTCTAAGTAAATGTCATGCCTAGATTTCACCTCTTCATAGATACTTGGAAAAAACATGAGATCAAAACAGTGTGTCTTAGCTATCACAATTTTATCATTCAAACCCCATTGCCTTCAACCACACCTATAAGACATTGTCAATGATATAAAATTAATAAAATGTGAGATGTTATTGTTACAAGAGACATGCATGTCATTCAATAGTGCAAAGAAAAAAATTCTAAAATTTTAAATGTATATTTCAGAAAATAATGTCCATGTCATCATGGTATGCACACAAAGGTGTGTTAAATTTTAAAAATCAATAAATTATAATCCAAATGAAGTAGAGGCATTGTTAGTAAAATTTATCATACTTGAACAAGAACTTATAGTTGTGAATGTATATGCATCTCCAATTGCTTCTACCTTGTACATTATAAATCTTGTTAACCAAATATTGTCAAATACAGCCATAAACAATAAAATTTTCATATTGGGTGACTTTAACATTGATATATCAATTTTTAAATATTCCATGAACATGATTGAAAAATGTGTAGCATCCTTCAATATGCATTTCTTCCCAAAAAATCAGATCCATTTATCAAATATAATTATAGATCATATATGTTCATATATTAAAAACCAACAATATCAAAATTTAACAATAGATACCTATTGGATTGATCATAATCCTATTTGTGTACTCATAAATATTGAGATTTTAAAAAAATTATTCTTAATTACCAAATATGTACATAGAATATGACATTGCAAAAAATGTTATTTATTTTTCCTTGCACCTACATTCATAGGTATGTTTTATTGAAAAATATTATACTACGTATAACATCCTTCAATATGCATTTTTTAAAGACAATAAGAGCCATTTATTAAATATAATTATAGATCATATATGTTCAAATGTTAAAAACCAAGTATATTAAATTTTAATAATAGAGACTTATCAGACTGATCATAATGTTACTTGTATGCAATGGGAAATGTAGTAGATCTATAAATCAATCCTATCTCAGAGAAGATAAATCATACTTACACTTTTGATTAAGGATACATTAGATATTCAGGGTCATGACCAAGATGAATCCACTAAACCTAGTAAAGGGATATCTTAACACAATAATATCACTACGGAGGTTTCCAAAGCCTCCAATCAAGTAAAAATATGTAATAAACCTAACTAGGTCATATGTTTTCATATTCACTAAACTAATAACAAGTAAAGTAAATTCTAATCTAGTTCTCATCAAAGCTTGTGGCACAAAGTGGGGTTAATAAACATAAAAGAAAACATGCATATAATACATATACTCATGTCAATGTATACAGAATCCTAATGCATGGTGTATGAACTAAATTTAGATGTGAAAATACAATTAACTAATATATTATAATCTAAATTAAACTAAGTTAGAGAAATAAATGTATAAAACAAAAATCAAAACTTCACAACTTGAATACAAGAATCCTTCATTGTGATTTGAATATGATTTGCTCTATCAATAATGTGGTGCTCACTCCTCCAATGCAAAGAGAGAACGGGTAGCATTTTGGTGCAAAAGGAAATTTTATTCAATTTGGGTGGAAGAAATGATTACTATTTCAAGTATAATTTTGATCTCTCAAGATTTATGATTTATTATGATCTTCCAAATTTGTGATGTTTATGATGGTTGAAAATGAAGATTTGCAAGTTTATTTATAGAAGCCTAGAAAAAGATCCAAAGGTGGAGGATCAATTGGAATTTTTAAATGATCTAAATGATCAATGATAGAGGATGAGTCCTCATCCATACGTATGGAGACATTTTCAATTTGGTTGAGGAAAAAGTGAGGTTGGTTAGCTGACTTAGTCAATTGGCTTGATAACTCAGGGAAGGAGTCATAAGAGGTGGAGACTTTCATGGGTTTGTTTGGGGTGAGGGAGAGAAAGGTGGAAGAGGTTTGGATAGGTGGAAAATATAGAATTAAATATAAAAAATAAATATTAAAAGGATCATAATTGACTTATTCAAAATGTTTGAATTAATCAATTATTTTATTTTATGAGAAAATATTATTTATTAATTTAAGAAGAATGATTAATAAAATTAGGTGAATTTCAACACTAAATTAAATTTAGGTGTCTATATTTTCCCATATTTAAAGTGGTGTTGTGAAGCAATAATATTTTGAAGAATAGAAGAAGTAGAGTGTTGATGATAAAAAAGCAAAAATTTGCCCCAAATGAATGAAAATAGGTGTGATGATGATAGAAAAGCAAAATTTTGCCCCAAATGAATGAAAATGAGTGTGATGATGCCCCCTCAAGGGTTTGTGTGAGAAATGAACAAATTATCAAAATTGGATGAATTAAAAAAATCAAGTTATTTTAGGATTTATTTCAAATTTATAAGATGTTGGTACCGTAAAAGGGTTACCCCTAGTTAATAAAAACTAGAGCATTGATTTGAAAATCAATCAATTTAACCACTTAAAGATTTCATGCTTATTATTTCTTGATAATGACTTAGGGGTAAATTGAGTAGGTGTGGGAATCATATATCTCAACAATAATAAAGTGTCTATCTATAAATAGGAAAAGGTATTGATTTTGCAAATAATTATGGATTTTACGTAGATAAATGATTGTAAGAATGTGAATACAAATCCACAATAATTTGATTTAATATTTCTTTAAATTTGAAAAATTGATGAAGAATGAGGGATGGAAATGAGAAAACTATCATCAATAATATAGATACTTGTCTCAATACTAATGTTTTCAAAATTATAGTGTATGTGTAAAACTATTCACCTCTAGTGGTTAAATGCTAGAGAAGATATTCAAAAAAGTACATTTCTCATGTTATAGACTGTATGCTTAGATTTTTCTTGGACTCAAGGGTCTCATAAGTATATGTGGGAATGATATATCCCATTTATGGTAAGCCACAAGCTAGTAAATGAAAAATATAAATTATCCAATTTATAATAAAGATTTACAAAATTGATATTTGCAAGCATTGATAAGGAGATATAGCACTTTGATCAAATGACAGTAGAAAATGGGAATGAAATGGATTGAATGGATGATGGTGAAGGTAGTGTCTAAACTAACCCTAGAGACTCTATGTCTCTAAGTGTTTCCTATATAATCCACTTAGATAATGTTTATGTATGGATATCAGACCATCTGTAGTTCTCCCAATGTGGGAAGAGAAGTAATGTTGTAATGGAAGATTGACCCATGGATGATAGTAGCGTACTTAAGTTAATGATTTCATATTATGATTGGATGATGGAGAAAGGATGGAAATTATGATTTTATCTATCCCAATCAACAAGTGTAGGAGATTGAATGAAAATATTAGGAAATCATTGTGGATGATTGATATGTAAGCATTAACAAAGAAATAAAATGACCACATGGATTAATGATGATGGATCAAATGATTGGACAACATGGATGAGTTAAGAATGAATTAAAATGTGAGCTGGTTTGATATATTCCTTGAGTTTATTTCATTCTTTCCATTGGATTTCAAAAATAATTCCAACTGAGTAAGAGTTGAGCAAACTAATTTTTTATATTGCATATGACAATATGCACCAATGGTATATAAAAACCATGATGACTATCATGTGATACACATAAGGACTAATAGATTCATAAGTATAAAACCTAGGGAATCATGATATGGAAGATCATAATAACACCATTAGTAATGCACATAGTGATTTAGACTGTAAAAAAAAATAAAGATAAGATAAAAAGAGATATTTGTAATAATTAAAATGATGTAAGTAAAACAAACATAGAAGTAAACAAACACTACAAAAGCAAGTAAACACCCATGATGTAAAATAAAGTAAATGGCTGTAAAAACAAGTAAGAAAATGACTAAAATAAGTAAGTAAATGACTAAAATAAGTAAGTGAATGACTAAAATAAGTAAGCAAATGACTTTTTTAGATGTCCTTGGATAGAGTAGAACTCTTCAGCATATGCAATTTTTAACAATGTTGAACTTTTTGATGAATAATCCATATAAGGGACTACTAGGGTACGTAACTAAGGAAAAGGAAATTTTTTATTAGTTTTGGCTTTTATTTTTGTATTTTATTGGATTTTTTAATGTTTTGGATTTTTGTAATATTTTTTTTTTGAAATATTTATTTTTTTTATTTTTGAATTTATAGGTGTATATACAAGGAATACCATCAAATGGAAAACCATATTATATCATCAAGGAGTGAGTGGTAGGGGATGGAAGGAATACATTATATATGGAGTATGGATGAATAAGAATGGATTGGAATTAAGATTATAACTCTAGGGAACATATGAGGTAAGAACTAACTGTCTAGTCATCAAAATAACATTGCAAAGATACACCAAGATGTTTTGAAGAACTTATCTCAAGACATTTCCACTTACTTATCAAAGTCAAAATGGGAATAAAGATGGATTTATGTTGGCAATGATTGGATGGGTTTTTATGGGTTTCAAAGTGGTTGAGTTTAAATGGATAAGGATGGGTTTAGATATATAAGGGTATTCAAGGAAGGCATATGATGGTTGAAGATGAGCTTAGGATGGATTGGATAGGTGTATTATGGGTAAGCATGATTTAGGATAACTTAGGATACATAACCATGGATGGGTTTAGGGTAAAATGATGGGTAAAGATGGAGGGATGATTTAGAATGCATAGGATTGAAATGGAATGAGCTTGCAGAAAAGTGTAGGGTATTTATAAACAATTGATTATTTTACACATGATGCCAAAAATTAGTTTTCGTCATGGTACTTACCCAAGGTTATATATAAATGGTTTTCACCTTTGAACAAATTTATCTCTTTTTTTTGTTTGTTTTTTTCTCTTTATTTTTATTTTTGGCATCTCGATGTGAAATATGCATGATGCTTACCACTATTAATATTTCAAGTATGCACTCCATAGATGTCTTCAGTAACTTCATTGATTTATAAGTTGGCTTCTTCCAAATTTACCAAGATACTATCATATCCCCTATAATAGAGGGTGTTGCCAGACAAGGTGAAGCAGAAAGCATGGTGGATGAAGGATGTGTGTTGAGTGCATAGAGGATTTGAAGGGATGGAATTATATTAGGGATGAGTATATGGGTCATGATGTAAAGAGTGAATGGGACTAATAATCTCACATTCATCAAGACTAGGAGTAATTGTAAGTTGGATGTTTTGAGAATTCAATGCTTCTTCAATGATATTTTCAATTTTTGATGGGGATCCATCCTAAAAATATGCTAATGTAGAGGATATATTAATTTGATCATCCATTGGTGCCATATAAATGTTTTAAACAAATAATTTTTCTTGATTTTTTTATTAGAATTTAGATTTGGATTGTCCATAGCCCCTCAAAGATGTTTTCACTAAGGTGCCCATATTTTTTATTTTCTATATTTCAACTTGGATTTTGATTAAAATTTATATTTTGATCATTTGAAAGTGCCTCAAAATGGTTTTCACTATGGGGTGTGGATTTTATATTTATATTTTCGGATTAATTTTGATTGAGGTATACTTGTTGTTCCTTATAATATGTAGATGTTTCTTGATGCTATTTGGTAAGAGACCAGCTAGGAAACATATAGTTATTTTATCATCATGAAAATAAGTTAACTATGAGTAAGATCATTGGTCCCAATCATAAAGTACAAGATACTTACTTAAATAATGGAAAGTAGGAATGGTGATATTTATGAAAGGAGTGTTGGCAACAAAATCCTCGTAGAGACTATGAATTAATCATGTTTTAATTATGGATGAAGTTACCTTAAAAAATACAAAAGTATCACTAACATATTTACACTAAATTTTAAATGATTTGTAGTTGATGATATAGGGTATAGTATTTATTTCAAAATTGATAAGTTTGATAATTCATTTATCATGGATTATTTTGTTTATAATTACCTCTATCACTTGGGGTGCATATTGTGGGGTGATGTAGATTCAATAGGTGATAAGGATTTGGGTGTTTGGGCAATGGGTAATAGGCTATATTAGTTGAAGGAGGTTTTATCCAAGATATGATTTTGGTCAAAAATGGGATCTCTATCAAAAATGGGATCTTGATCAAAGATAGGTTTTTAGCTAATGATAGGCTCTTTAACAAAGATGGGATATTCAAAAAAATGGATGGTAAACCATGGTTGTCAAAGGTAGGTTGATCAGTGATGGATTGATTAAAAATGGGTGTGTCAAAAATGGGATCTTGAGAAATGGATTAAAGGTTATGACCTTGACTTAGAATCAGTGTGGCTTAACTAAGCTCAGGAAGGACATCTCAGTATATCCCCAAGCTATGATTTTTAGATGTGGATACACTTGGATCTACCTTGATGTACCCTTTGTTAATCAAATCTTGGATATAATTATTTAGTATCACACAATGGTTTATATAATTACCTTAAATTTTTTGATAATCACAATATTAATTAAGTCTATGCCACTTAGGTTTTGGGAAATTTGGCTCAAAGTATTTGGTGTTTAGATACAGTGACTAATTTTTGAAAGAATACCTTATAAGATTCCCCTAAAGGAGTGAATTTTTTCTTAATAGGCATATTTATTTATTTTATAGGTTGGGATTTTTGAAATTTTTTTAGCTTTGAAAATGGGGTGATTTTATATGGTAGTGTTTCTATCTAATTTTTTGCTTTTTCTTAAGTGTGAAAAGTAAAAACTAATGATAAGGGTGTGAAAGAATACTTGTTAAGGTGTGCACATTGAATACAAATGATTATGGATAAATTTTCTTTGGATAGGTAATAATACCTAAAAATAAGAAAACACTACCACAAAAACTTATTTGTTAGACAAGTAGTTGGGTGGATTGCCTAGCGTGAGCTAGATCCTAGAAGTGAAACCTTTCTAGGAGGCTGTCAATCCACCTTCTTCAAAAAACTTAAGGTGGAATAATAAAAGAAGTAGATTTTGGATAAAAATATATAATAAATGATACTAAAATATCAAATAACTAAATTTGATACAAAAAATTTAAATGCTTTGCAAAATATAACTAAATGAATATAATAGTTTAATTAATACTAATGCTGAAAATTGGTAAAGGTTATGGTTTTGGTTTGGTAAAGTGGTGTAGGTCAAAAGGATTGTTTTGCTAGTTTGGGTAGATGGTAAAGGATTCAAGTATACAAAGGGATGAATAGATAAATGAGGCAAATAAGTAAATATGGTAAAGGAAAAAGAAAGGTAAAGATGGTAAAGAGGGAAAAGAGGTAAATGAGGCAAAGAGGTGAATGGGATAAAGGGGATAAATGAAATTGAAATAGCCAAAGGGATTAAATGTTATGAATGGGATAAAGAGGAAGAGTTTAAGGTCTCAATATTATGGAGGTTAAGAAAATAGAAGGCCAAAGGTAAATAAAGAAAGAACTGAAATTTTAAAATAAAGTAAATTACCTCAATGTTGTTGAAGTGGCTTGAAGATGTTGATGATGGTTTAATTTTGATTAAGCTTGAAATAATTTTAGTAGAGATTCATTTATTTGATATTTTCTCCTCTAAGATTATGATGACCTCCTCCAAAAAAAACCTACAACAATATGCTAATAATAAAAGACTAACTTGCCACTTAACCTTGGGTGAAGGAGAGGGGGATATTTATAGAATTTTTGTGTAAAGAAACATGCCAAAATAGAGGACTAGTGAATCAATTAAAATTTCTCCAAGTGAGCTCATGATTTAGTTAAGTTCAGGTGGGTAAACATTCCCATGTCGTTGGTGAGTCTCCAAGTTTGAATGGAAATCATGCACACGCATTTGAATGAGGCTTAAAGACTTATCCCCATCCTTTCTTGCTTTCACACAAGCACTTAAAGGGGTGGCACACCAAATGTGGCACTAGTTTCCATGTGGGATATGAAAATTTCAAGGTGATGTTGGTGGGGATTCCCATGTGGGTTAGAAAGTCTCCCATTTGGGTTGGTGAGCCTCCATTTGGGCTAAAATGTCAAAATTGGGTGCTCTTTATCTTTCCCAAAGTATTAAAGAGGTAGGTATCTCTTTTTGAAGTATAATTTCATGTGGGAAGACAAAATACATATTGAATAATTACCCCTTAAGGGGAAATTCACCTCATTTTAAGGGGGGCCTTGTGATGCTTGAATGAGGTCATCAAGCACTTTGGAAAGGGTCCCAAGTGGGGTATGATGTCCCACATCACACCACATCACTTCTAAGCCACATCACTTGCCATATCACCTCTAAATCACATGCCATGTCACATACCATGTCATCATGCCATATCATCATGAATAGTGATAGTGGGTCCCATAGTGAATAGTGATGGTGAATAGTACTTTCAAATAGTGATTTTGAAGGATATTTGTGACTAGGAGAATAGTGATTTAATTGGGTTAAGGGGGGTTTTGGAAAGGTTTAAGAAGTTTTAGGGGATCTTGAGGAATTTAATCATCAAAAACTATAAATGTGAAGTTTTTTAGTATCTACATTTTGCCTCTTTTTGTTATACAGCTTTGAATTAATAAGCTACAAAACAAAAACAAATCACTTGGTTGAGGGTCAAGATATCCCAAGTATGGGAGGTGATGTTCCCCCTCAAATTGAGAGTTGATGAGGAAAGGTTAAATCGGGTGTGGGTTTGATAAGAAATTGATGGGGAGGCACTAGGTGGTACCACAAGGTAGCTGGGTATGTGAAATGCCAATGGGTTCATAAAATATGACTAAGCACAATAGTGAAGATTATATAGAGACTAAAGGTGTCAGTGTTGATAACAAGAAGGTTAGGTTTTAAGATAAATGACAAGGTAATCAATCCCCAGCATTGGTCATAGCTAATTGGGTTAGTCTTATCAAGGTTCCTAAATAGGGTCAATGTTGACTCAGGTATCTAGGGTAGGAAGTGCTCCTAAGAAAACATAAATGGTCTAGTTGTTCATGAGGTGGTACAAACATTTAAAATTTCAACATGATAAGGTTAATCATTATGGTCAAAAGTTATTTCAAAAATCACCAGTGTACTAGGTTAAAAGCAACTGATGTCAAGGTGAACATGGTGAAATCATGGGTGGATTGGGTATGGGTTGAAAGGAGGTGGTCAAGATGACTCCAGATACATGTGGAAAGTGGATGCTACCTACATATTTATATGGACATGAACCCAAAAATAATTTTAGGCCAAATGTAGCTATTTTGAGGTGAAGGGTGTTGGTTAACTTAGTTATCCCAATTGAACATTAAATGGTTTATAATGGGTGTGGTAGAAATGGTGGATGATGTGAGCTAGGATGTAATTATATGATTGCACCAACTATGTAAAAGGAATCTATAGCCTTGGATAAGCAGGTTGAAGTGTGAAGTATCTACCACCATCATAAAGAAAAAAAAAGGTAGAAATATGTAGTACCAGGATTTAGAAAATTTAGAACTACTCAAATTACCATGGTGATTTGATGGGTTCTTTCATCACCATCCAAATAAGCCTACATTGTGCATATTTTACAACAATGTCATTAATAGGCTATGGAAGGTTATTATTCAATGGTTCAAGGAATCAAAGTAGTAGAGTGGGTAAATGAGAAGTGGCAAAGATTCAAACACTTGACCCTTGAGTCAGTGGGGCACTAAAATAAGTAAGCATTGAGTTTTTTAGGGAATTCAGAGAAAGATGTTGAGGGGTTTTGGAATATCGAGTGAGATGAATAATAATAATAATATTAATTAATTAAGGGAGTAGGTCATGGATTATGGTTAAAGAGTAGGGTGATTATAAGGTGTAAGAAGATGTAGTCTAAAACGGAGAATCAAGGGAAATTATTGGTTGGAAGGTTAGGGCATGTGAGAGGGTGTAGTTATCATCCCCACATGGGTATCCCAAATCTTCCATTTAAAGGTGGTTTTATTTTTTATTCTAACATCTTTGAAGGTTAAAGTAAAAGGGGTTTAAAATAAGCAAGACTGGAAGAGGTGGGGAAGGAATTTTCATCCAAATGGCTGAATGATGCTTAGGTGTATTGGTTGGTCATATGAGCTCATGGTCTGAGCCAATTATGTTATAGAGTTGTAAGATTGGTTTATATATTTTAGTAAACCAAAATCAAGCGGAAGACCTTGGAGGCAATCACATGTTCAAAATGTGTAGAGGGTTGAAAATAAAAAAAGGTGATAGGAAGGGTGAAGGGAGTACTTGGAGAGGGACAAAAAAGAGAATTTAAATGCAACATACAGAGGCATTAAAGGAAGAAAGTTATGCTCCTAAAGTAAGGAACTTGACCATATTTCATGTATTAAAGAAAGGGTGTGGAGGATAAAAGGAAGTAGACAAAGAGATGTATGTAAAAGTAGTACAACTGGTGACCACACTCTAAAGAGGTGGAGGTGAAATTGGAGAACATAAAGGAGATCTAACAAGGGATGAGGTAAAGGTGGACCAGGAGACGGATGAAGAGAAAATAATGAGGTCACAGATAAAGATGAAGGTGGAGAAAGATGTAAGAAGCTAGGCATGGTCATATAGGTTGGGAAGAACAAGGAAGGGCATCAAGGGAGATGAAAAAAATGAAATGAAATAGAGAAAAGAGAATAAAAATAAAAGGTAAAATATTTGAGGTGAGAGATGCACTAAAGAATGATAGATTGGAGAATTGAAAAGGATGAGGAGAGAAGTGTAATAATAATGAAGGGTAAGGGGAGAATGAGGGATATGGGTGTCCATGAAAGGTTTGAAAACAAGTATAAAAAAGACAAAATAGAAAATAGTTTGGTGATAAAAATGAAAAATAAGGAAATAAATGGAAGAATAGAAACATGAGGAAAAAAGGAGTGAAATGAGGACATAAATAGGATGATGGGAGAGGGAAGAAGTAGGTGGTATCTTGACCAAGTAATTATGGGTGATGATATGCAAGGAGAGGAATAACGAAGAAAAGCAGATGGTGGTTTTGGAGATGAGAATGGGATGGAAAATGGGAAAGGGGTGAAGAATGAGGGGTATCAAAGGATGGGTGGGCAAGAAGGTGAAGAGAGAAGGTAGGTGTTAATCAACTTGTTAGAAGAGATTGACAAGTTGAAGGGGTGATTAGAAGAGATTAACAAGCTAAAAAAATGGTGAGGTGGTGAATAAATAGAGGGACGCAATGAAAGGGAGTGAGATGAAACTAAGGGATGAAGATCAAATATGATAATAAAAAAAGGAAGAATTGAATTAGGGATACAAATCATAGATACTCACATAGATGCAAAAGATAAGTGAGTACCGATATGGAAAGAGGAAAAGGGGAATGTAAAGAGGGTCATAGGCAAAAAGAGATAAGAAGAAAGGGAAATTATGGAAGGCTTATTAAAGGATAAAGGCCCGGGGATAAATTAGTTGTGGAGGAAAAAGGGGAGGATAAAAAGGATGAAAGGATGGGATAAAAGCAAACAGGAAGAATGGAAAATGGGTATGGTGGGAAGAGTGGTATAATGGCAAAGAGTGGTGGTACACATAAAGAAAAAGTGTGGCAATAGAATAAATAGAAAGCTTGAAAGATGCATAGTATGATGTGGAGTGGGTGAGGAAAAGAGAGTGATAAAGGGGGTAAGAAAAATATCCAAGGGTGAGGGGTGATTATGAGGATGGAGAAATAATTTGAAGGGATAAAGGGGAAGGTTGGTAATAAGGGAAAGAGAGGCAGAAAATACAAAAGGTGGGTGGGAAAATGGGCTAAAAAGTATGCACAAGGAAAGATGATGGGGAGGCCAACAAAGTAGAGTAAGAGGTGACTTTATGGGAGGTAAGGGGGGCCAATGGGGAATGTTGTCAACCCTTATGTTAAAAGAGATAGACAAGCTCTAAAATTGATTAAAAGAGATTGATAAGTTGGAGGTAGGGAGATGGTTAGGAGATAGGTAGAGAAGTGGAGGAAGATATTTTAGGTGAGAAGGGAAAATAAAGTAAAGGAAGTGGCTGAGCTGACCTCATTAACTAAGTGTTATCTACATAGTCCAAAAATACCTTAAGCCAATGAAGTTCTCCCAATAATGGGGGAAATACTTAAGAGAGAGTATTAGATGGTGTTAAAACATAAGGATGTTAAAGAAAGAATTCAAAACTTCCTTGATGTAGGATGCCCTAAGAAGGAGAGAACTGTTAGCGATAGAAATGAGTGAGAAGAAAAAAAGGGGATGGGAATTAGTTGTTAATGACTAAGCTACCCCTAGAGAAGTGCTTACATAGTCTGTGGATAACAGGCCAATCTAATTCAACAAGGTTTGGATGAGTGGTGTTCAAATTGGTTGGCCTAATTTGATGGACCACATGGGTTGGTTTAGGTTGAGGGAGAAGGTTTGGTAAAATAACAATTTTGGGTTTTGGTGAAGGTGTCAATGAAAGTTAATGGGGTAGGTTGGTAAATAGTTACCATAATGATCCCAAATTTATTAGGATGAGAGATATGGATGGGCAAGGTAGGATAAATTAGAAGGGAACACAATGCTAAGTACCAAAAATAATCTTCAATGAAACTAATCCAAAGAAGAGGTGCTTTTGTGAGGAGGTTGTACCTTCTAAAATTGTGTGAGGGTGGGAGTTTGGAGATAGTTTCTACCACTACGAGGTGAGTTCTAGGAGGTGGGGGTCTATCTAGATCTGCAGAATCACTATGGCCAAGGTTTATTACCACTATGAGATGAGTTTTAAGGGAAGTAGCAAAGTGATGATTTACAAAGAATTTCTTTGATGATCAAGGAGATTCTAAAAGTAATGAAGTTATTAACATGGTGAGCAATAGAGGATAGACCTTTCCTGACCCAATATTTGCATGGGTAGGCTATAAAAATGGTGGCCATATCTGCATCATGTACCCCAGTTGCTTGAAACCATAGATGTGGGGTCCCATTTAGAAGAGAACCTAGTATCAAGGAGCTATGTGGTCTAAGATATTGGTGATATAATTGGTTTAGATAGTCATTACCCTATTATGGATGGACTCTCAGCTAGTATAAAAGAAAAGACTATCATGTTTGAGTAGACGCTACCAATGGTTGGGGTCTGATGTTTAGAGCTTGTGGCAATGGGTTGGTAGGAATAAGAGGGTAATGTGTTGGATATTATTGGTTGAATGTTATTATGCTTGAGGTTGTGTGGATACTTATGAATGTTATGGTTATGGTTATGATTGGTATGGTTATGGTTGTTTTAATCTCACTTAATGTAAAATAAATGACCATTATTTTTAGAATGTTGGATGGTAGAAGTCAGGGTGAAAACATCAACCATGCACATTAAGATAAGAATAGGGCCTGAGTCTTTATTTTTGACAAGGTCTAAAAATAAACCTAAAGTTAGATCAGATTAATGAATATAATCCCTTAAAATGATGTGCATGAGTGACCATTAGTTGGTAAAAAAAGGTTTCATGATCATAAGTTGTCAAATAAGCTCTAAATCCCTTGACTTATAAATAGTCAAAAGGGAAGATGGGTGATAGGTGGTGTGAAGGTTAATGGGTGATATGTATGATAACCTCATGTGAATTATTTTTCCCCTTTTATAGGTGTCCTGATAATGGTAATAGATAATTCCATGTCATATGCCAGATATAGACTAATCAATACAGGAAGTCTACATGTGAAAGTCAATTGTGGCTATAGATTTTTTGTGCTAGTGGGTATTTTGCTTTATTTTTGTATATGAGAAGTTGATCGATGCAAGAAGCTTCCATAAAATTGCTCTAATTTTGACAAAGTTAACTTAGATATCCTTTGAGGGATTGGTCTAAGCTTATTGGCTTTGTTTTAATGTTCTTGATAGCTATCCTTCAAGGGAGCAGTCTACCTTACATGTGGAATTTTTTTTTCTTTGGTAGCTATCCTTCAAGGGAGTAGTCTACAATGCTTAATATATTGACCCAATTAATTATTTAAAGATGAAATGTGTTTATACATGGACCATTCTAATTAGTTTTAAAGGTTTACCTTTATGAGGGAAAAACTTTACACAAAAAGGTCAATGATATGTGAAAGGGTGTGGTTTTGAGAGACAATGACCATGGGACTCCATCGTGTTAGAGATGAAAAGTATCCATGAGAACCATGCCATGGGTAGAGTCGTGGTACCCATATTTAGGATTGGGTTATGACCGTGATGGTTAATCACATGGTTCTATGTTTTAATCAATTATCCTCAAAAGGGGAGGAAGAAGGTGTGTGAAGGTTAAAATCTAATAATCAAGGGATAAGCTTAAGTTAGACAAATAAGTGAGCTTGATATTTATTTAATATAAAAATAGACGTAGATGTGATGCATTGATAGGCTCAAGTTTTAGTTTGCCTTTGAGAGAGGATAAATGATAAGCTCATGATCCATACTTATGGGTGATGATGTAGGGTCCAAGCCAATTGAAAGCAAACTTGCCTCATTTACTCTTCTCCATGTTGGTCACATGTTAATTTTATTTTAGGATGAGATCTTTGATATTGAATTATTGAGGTTTGAGGTAAAGTTGGTTAGGGTTGATGGAGATGGGTAATCTCCAATGGTTCAATGGGATAATTTTTATCCCAAATAGGTTAGGTGGTATCCAAATGGGTTTCCCTAATTTGATATACCACTTGATTCAAGTTAGGTTGATGGATAGGTGTGGTTGATAGGTCAAGGTAAAAAAGCCAAGGGTTAGTTCAATTAATGGTTAAAGTATGGTTGAACTTAATAATTAGTTAAATCCTTATGGAAGGAAATTTCCCCCAATTTACCCTTTGCATGAGTGAGAAAAATTTCCCAAAGTGAAGGTGTTTGTGGTTGGGTTTGGCTAGAATGTTTAGGGTTTAAAGGGTAAGTTCATGGAATGGAAATTTTCGCCTTTACCTTATCCTTTTGTTGGAATTGAGAGTGGGTAACCCTACAGATGGTGTAGATAAAAGGAAGTGTTGGTTTAGCTTGTTGCTTTGATTTCTCCTTATTCTTAGGTGAGAATGGGGGAATAAGAAAGTGTTGGGTAGGTTTAGTTGATGGTTGGGTTAGTAATGGGCTCAAATGAGGTTCATTTAATAACATATTATCCTCATCATAAAGATGGTGGATAATGGTGTTAAGAGCCTTGCAATGTTCCATATCATGGCCAAGTATTCTATGGTAAGGGCACATATGGTGGCCATTATACCATAACAGTTTTGGGCATGAAGGATAAAAGTTTTGATAGGTTCAAAAGGTTTGATAGGTGGTAAGGCTAAGGAAGAGGTTTGTAATAACCTTTATAAAATGGTTGAATAGGATTCATACAAAGGTGTTGGAGACAATAGGTTTTTAGTTTTTGGAGCCTTCCTAAAATTAGTTTTTACTACGGAGTTATGGGTGGTGGGGTAGTTTTGGATTGTCGATTAGGTTAGGCTAGATTGGTTAAGAGAGGTTCATCTGATAAAATTTTATCCTTGTATAAGATATAGATGAGTTCTTGGAGATATTCACAATACTCTGTGTCACGTCTAGGTGTCTTATGGTATGCATAAACTAAGCTGACATTAAACCATTTTGGTTGAGGATGTGAAGGGTCAAAATTTTTGATAGGCTGGAAACATTTGAGAGGTGCTATGGTTAAGGAGGAGGTTTTAAATAACCTTTGTACAATGGTTGAATAGGATTCAAGTAAAGGTTTTGGGGGTGATGTATTTTTGGGCTTTGGAGTGGGAGTCTTCTTAGGAGTAGGCTTTACCCTAGAAGTTGTTAGTTATGGAATGGTTTTAGTAGATTGGCTAGGTTGGGGTTGCTTGGTTGATTTAGAAGTAGAATATTTAAGAGAAGGGGGAGACATGGGTCTATTTCAAGATGGTTTAGGAGATTCAACCCTTTTAATAAGTTTAGTCAAAGTTTTGTTTGATGGACTTGATGGAGTTAGGTCCAATTTCAAAGATTGGTGAGTTATGCTAGGAATAGGAAGTATTCCTAGATTCTTGATGGGTTTGATCAAACAAGTGTAAGGGTATTTAACAATTTTATATGGAAGTGGGTTGGATGGTTCCCTTATGGTTTTGGAGGATGGAGTATCTAAGGATGGGGTTGAGGTAGTGATAGGTTTGAGGGTGGATTCAAGTGAAGCTAAGGGTTCTTATTTTTTTTGGTAAGGGAGGCCAAGATGATGCCAGAAAGTGGCTCTATCGATATTAGGTTGAGAAGTGAATTCTAGGCATTTTACTAGCCTAGAAAAGGGCTTATAGATACATTTGGTTCCTTGATCATTGATTTCAAAGCTTAAACCCTTGGGTGGAGGAGAGGGAATGGTTTCCCCATCTATGTTTTTGGTGGGAGGCTCAAATTTTAGAGAATATGTTTCTTCCATAGATGGAATGGATAAGGTGAGCTCTTATAAAGGAATGATTTCCAAAGGAAGAGTAGGTGAGTCTGTGGTGGGGAAGGAAGGTGTAATGGTGTCAAGTGAAAGGAAGGGAGTGGTTTCTTCATTTTTTTGGTCATCCAAAGGAATTGTAAGTGATTCTCATACTTAAATGAGTGGGGTGGAAGAAGTAGTAGTAATAGGTTTATCAATAACAACATTGATTGTGTTCACCTTACAAGTGTCAGATGATTCTAGTTAGCTTTGATTCACTAAAAAGGGGAAGTGGAAAATATTGTTTGGTTTATTTAATTATGATTTGTACGTAAATTTGTAAAGGTTCTACTTGGTCAACAAGTGGATTGGTTAAGGTTGGTGTTATTATAGTTTTTTCAACTGTAAGTTTATTAAGGGCTAGAAGAGGGTGTACCAAATGTCTTAGTTATCACATTAGGGTGTGAAACTATTTGTAAGTTATTTGGTTGGCTTGAAGAGGCTAGTTAGTTTTATAAGTTAACAAGTTGGTTTAGTTTATAGGTTGGTTGATCAGTTGAGGGTGATGAAATTGATTGGGTTAACAAGGTGGGTTGAGGTTGATATGATGGTTGGGGGAAAGGGCCTAAGCTTTGACAAGGTTGGGGTGATGATAGATGTTGATATCTTATTGGTTGGGCATGATAATAATTAAATGTCTGATGATATGTTGGTTAGTTTTAAGTGAGGTTTGATTTATCATGGATACCATAAATATATGGCTTAAGTTTTGACTCTAATCTAGCTATATGGTATGTTATCATTGCAACAAACTCAAGTGGTAGTTCGGGTGAAGGTTGATATTTTGTGGGTTGGTTGAATTTGGAGTTTGATGAGTTATAGGTAAGGTTAGGTTTATTTTAAATAGGTTTGGGTTGGTTGTAGATAGGATTGGGTTGGTTGTAGACAAGGTTGGGTTTATTATTGGTAAGGAAGGGATCATTAGTGGCTTGCGATACAAGGTACCACTTTAAGGTGAAAGGATTGTTATACAAGATCCTAGAAAAGTTAGGATCTCTAGGAGAGAAAACAGTAAATATTTCCATTGAACAAGATAGTGGAAATGAGGTATTGTAAAATAGGTTCTTGGTTGGTTTGATTCTTCAATTTGTAGTCTGGTAAAGACTATGTGAAGAATGGAAAGAAATGAATCACACCTCAAATAAGAAGTAAGAAAAATAAAAGATTCAAGGAAATAAAATCATACACTAAGTTACATCAAATCTTATATTTTTACTTATCTCTCTTTTGGCTTATACCTTAGAAAGTGTGAAGAAGAAATCTAGTTTTTAGAACAGGTCCTAAACAAGGTAGTCTATGTTTGGTTTTAAGTTATGTTTAGCCTCTCAAGAAGTTTGTATTAGATCAAGTACATGGCTTGGTGCTTGGATATTTCTCCCCTCACTTTATGATCCCACATCCAGTGAAGGTGATTAGATAATATATACTGATTACTAGAGTTTATACTCAATCAGAGAGTTGAGTTAGTTATCCCCTTGGTGATTAAATTTAAGTACAATAATCAAGAAGGGTAAGGTGATCTGCTAGGTGATGAAATCCTAACCAGGCCTTGCCTCAAGTGAGTTTTATGTTTTTCTTGTTTAATTGGTTTGGTTGTGTAACATTTTTTCACTATGATTAATTTGTTTTGCCTTTAATTAATCTAGGTGAACTAATTAAACAAGCAAGCAAACAATGTATGTTGTTAATTTTAACCCAAAGGAAAAAAAATTGATTTTTTTAATGAAAATAAGAAAAAATAAAATTCACCTAAATTTGGCATGAAAATTAAATCTCAATCCTAGGATTAATGCTCTTTTGATTTTTATAAATGCAAGAAAAAAAATGAAAATTTCTACTTTTTTATTTTTTCTTGATTTTCTAAATAAAAGAAGCTTAAACTTACGTTTTCAAAGAGATGAATGATTAATTTTTAGAAATTAAATTACATATAAATAAAATTTTACTAGTTCAAATAAATTTCCTAAAACAAATGATAAACCTAATAAAACTCAAGGGTCCCATCGGGTGTGCCAAAATGTTTCTATCTAATTTTTTGTTTTTTCTTAAGTGTGAAAAGTAGAAACTAGTGATAAAGGTGTGGAAGAATACCTATTAAATTGTGTACATTGAATCTTGATGATTATGGAGAAATCTTCTTTGACTAGTTAATAATACTTCAAAATAATAAAACACTACCACAAAAACTTTTTTGTTAGACAAGTAGGTTGGTGGATTGCCTAACGTGATCTAGATCTTAGAAGCAAAAACTTTCTAGGAAGTTGTCAATCCACCTTCTTCAAAACACTTAATTTGAAATGATAGAATAAGTATATTTTGCATAAAAATATAAAATAAATTATACTAAAATATCAAATAAATAAATTAGATACAATAAAGTTAAATTCTTTTCAAAAGATAACTAAATGAATGCAATAGTTTAATT